>JACEIK010000034.1:102184-187081 GCA_018107945.1 Datura stramonium | reverse complement strand
CCTTTGCTAAATAAAGTAAATAAAAAATAAAAAAAAATATATATTTATCTATAATACCCATTAAAAATTGAATGATAATTTTAATTTTGAAGGAAAAAAATTCCTTCTTTATGATTAAATGAATAAAGTCATCCCATAATGAATATTTGATTGTTTAGTACCATTGGTAAGCCTTTTCCACTACTCTTAATTTAATTTGAATAAATTTTATCCTTAAAAGAGAGAAAAAAACTGACTATCAACAATAAACTTTCATAATTATGTATTTATAAGCATTGATAATCAAGCTGTTGAAGATCTTTTCAAGTGAACACCATATATGAACATTGAAAGTTCAAATAAATATAAAATTATGTAGGTACACTGATTCTTATAAATTTGAAGGATATATTAATTAATTATTTATTGTGGTTATTGAGTATAAGTCATATAAAAAAACATTTTAAGCTCTATAAAATAAAAAAAACAAAGGAATGACAGCAACCTAGAGTCACTTTTCTTCATCTATTCTTAAAATTGCCTTCAATGACGTCTCTTCTTATTAGGGATGCTTATTGGGGCGGTTCAATTGTGTGCATTATTCTCTTTAGGAGTGCTTATCGATCGATTCAATTTGGTCCAATTTCATATACATGTTTGATTTATCAGTTATTAATTTGTAAACATGATAAATTGATAATGAATTATCATTATCTTCATTTTCGAGATATGAGGCGCTGAGAATTCAAAGGGCCCTATTTATATATTATTATATATGCATTATACTTTCTACCAAGGAGTTCTAATATTATCGTCAAGGCCAACTGTATGATTCTTGTATGGTATCATAATTAACTATTTTGTTGTCAATTCATATGAATTATAAATTTAGAGGTACTGTAAATTTAATAAAATGGATATACATCTTTTTTTTGTTATTGTGATAATACTTCAATCTCATTTTAGATTTTTTTGTATTTATTTGTTTTATTGTTAGCTTTTTCATATTTGGGAGACTCAGAAATTACAAACTCGAAATTTCGATCTAAGTAATATCACGACCCAAATGACCGTGATTGGCACCCACCCTAACCCCCGTTGGGCGAACCAACGTTTTTCCACAATTACCCTGACACCAACATTCAGAAGAGAAATAACATTTTTATAATTAAATGAAATATTCGAAACGATAAAAACCAACTCAAGAAAAACATTCTCAAGATCCGATTGTCATTGCACTTCAGATGTCTAAGTACATAGTTAAAATTGATAAAACTAGAAACTGAGAGAAACTATAAATGCCCAAAGAAGAGACATTTTCAATAGAGGAGTAGAACCGCACATCCTATCCTGTTCACTTTTCAATAATCTGCTACTGCTTTAAAGGTGAGGTTGAGATGTACTATCGGGATCGGATTCTACACTCAAAAGAAAAAATGTAGGAGAAGCGTCAGTACAAAATATAATACCAGTAGGCATCATCAGCGAACCTTAAATAATAACACATAAGCATGCAAATAACAATATGAAACCAGTCCAGAACATCATATATATACGATACATATTTCAGGAGATTTAGTTCCGCCCAAGTGACAACAAGCCAGCTCACTGTATTAGGCTTTTAGCTGCAACGGTCGCTTGACCACTGTCGCGGTCTCACTGTAGCGGAATAAGTCCCGCTGCAGTGGTATCACCCTGGGTAGTATCTCAACCTAGCCGTACCTTCATCATTTCACCAACTCATTATAATTCACATATCATCGTATTTATTCAGATATAAATGTTTGCTATTGATATCGACACACAAACTATTACATAACCACATGTGATATAGAGCATATCGTAACAAAGGCAGGACAATTCAATTACTAATATTCATTTAACTATATCAAACATCAAGTCTTTTCCACTTCTCCACATTCAGATAACCACCACATGATCACAAGTTCAGTTCAACCACATAGCACTACTCATTCCGATTTTTTAACATTTCCACAGTCACATCATGAAATAAAACAAATGACATGTCTGGCACACGCCTCCGTCATATCACCATAAACACTCTGTAGGGAATTCTAGAAATTCATGTACTGTACCGACGTGATACCCGCTCCCACTCATATGCTCTTCTAGATACTTTCCTCAGATATGAGCCACTCAATTAATATTGCTCTTCCGGTTGCTTCCCTTGGGCACGAGCCTCTCATTTCAGGATATTCTCATTATCCCTAATCATTCTCACGACAGTTATAACATAGCTGAGTTTGTTATTATGACATTCAGGAGATCATAATCTACCTTTCTCACTCAAATATTTAAGCAATTCATCAATCACTTCAATGATAAAACAAAAGAACACACTTAATAGTTCGATATAATTTCACATTGATTCGGTGACAACATCATATTAAATTTATTTCAACAGTTGAATTTTAACAGGGCAATCATCACAATAAATAATGTCCAGAGACCCATTTAACATATTATCGTTCCACATACATACAAGCCATTATATAAAGTCTAACTTCTCTAACCATAATCTACCTCGATGTGGGAGAATTCAGATGGCAATCACTCTACTGGAGTCTTACCCTTTCCCAATGCTTCTGAATGCGTAAAATCTAAAATAAAAATACAACACAATTCAGTATTCTATTACCCATACCATGATTTTGGGAACTCAAACCCACCCCTTTAAGACAATTCTAAGAGTAAATCCTAACTCACCTAGTTCTTGGTCTCAATTCACCCATGAATTACGTTCCCTAAGAATCTACACATTGAGACATGATCATACTCCCCCTTTAAACTCAAAACCATCTCCCATTAGTTCCCCATGAATCAGCCCTAGTTCAACCAACTTAGGGTTTCTTTGCTAGAAATTTACCATTAAAGGTTCGCCCTTGATTTTTAGGTGTTTACATAGTCAAACCCAATGGTAGCAAGTCAAGAGTTTTACCTTGAGAATAAAATCCAACTGCTCTGGGGGAAAAATCGCCTTATGCTCTTGGGATTTCATGTTTTGAAAAATAGTGGAGTATAACCCTTGAAATCCCACTTAGATCCACTTTCTGATTCCCGTCATCTACTGTAGCGGTCACTTTTCCGCTGTAGCAGACCCGCTATGGCGGTCAAGATGCCATTATAGCGGATCTGACGGTTATTTCTTCGGTCCGTTACGGCGGAACTCCAATCGTCACCACGGTCTCGTTGCAGCAGAAATTCCATCACTGTAACGGTTCACCGTAAACAGTAGCTCCCCCAAAATAACTAATTTTTCACTAGCTCACCTCACAATACTTTTCTATCCACAGTCTAGCCCCGATATAGAGTTCTAAGTTTTTACCCCTCTTAATGACATACGGGTCATTACAAGTAAATACCTGTAAATTGTGATGGCTTGATTGAGTAAAGAGGCTCAAAGTTTCAACATAAGTAAATACCTGTAAATTGTGAGGACTTGATTGAGTAAAGAGAAATATTTAATTATTGAGTATAAGTTGAATTATATTATAATTTTATTTTCATTTATTCTTGTTTGATTGTTATTCAAAATCTAAACAATCCTTCTTATTTTTGAATGATTGGAGCTAAAATAAATATAGATTTATTATGCGTTATTCGTTGATTTTGCATATATATATAGAGACGCACACACACATGCATTTATTAATTTTAAAACATGAATCTATCGACATATTCATACTGTTAAAGGCTATATTATCTTAATTAGTTTTATATGTTTCTTGTTTGATGACAAATGCACTGTCCTGCTATTATGAATTTTATTTAATTAATAAAATGTAAATGTAAATGATAAAATTAATATTGTTAATTTTTAAAAAAACTAAAAAAAATTTATAACTCAAAATTTACAAATATATAGATGTTTATAATAATAATAATAATAAGAGTTTAAAAAGCGCTTTATAATAATAATAAATATATTATATTCATTAAATATTTATCATTTTGAGACATTTTACCGATTAAATTTTTGTATAAATTGTTATACACATATTTTAATATTATTTAAAAAAAATTACTGAGTAGCATGGAATACACGTGTAAATATGACAAATATCTCTGCTATACTTTTGATACAATCATCTTATGATTTTTTTCATTAATAATGCCCTATGTAACTGTTAATTAATCTCTCAAATATAATGAATATCTCTTCTAGAAGTGTTAAAAAGAATTTTTGTCTATTCTTAATTTCTCTAGCCTTTAAATCAATGCTCTTCTCCTATTTCTTGCTTTCTGTAATTTCTTTTCTTACAAGGCCTACAATGATTCTTCCTCTTTTTTTCTTTTGGCCGGAGCCTCTCAAGTAGTTGAGATGCAATCACATAATCACCGCATATTAATCAAATTTAATCTAAATAGAAAATTTTCAACTATTACCCATTGTAATTAATTGAACATCTCTCTTATTTTTCTTAATTTTTTTTGGTCTTTGATCGACATGATAGCACAATATATATATATATATATATATATATTTACATATATATATATATTTATATATTTATCTGTTTATAAAATCTGTTTATATAAAAATATTTGTGCTTGATATTTATATCCACTTCTAGGCAATAGCCAAATATCAGTAAGTATATGTTGTCTCTTATATCAATCTAGGGAGAAAATAAAAATTTGATTAACGTTAAGAGGAAAATCTAAATAAATTGTGAAGAAAATATCTTTCAGTTTTATATGACAAGTATTTGGCTTTTCCAATTTTAGTGTTAACAACTCTACATATTTACAGATTAATAGTGATGAAAATAACAATGGGATACAACATTGCTCCTTTATTTCTCTTTTAAGTTCTTTTAATGATATTCCTTAGACTCACATTTGATGTAAAAATGATAAGAATTTTTGATTCAATTCAAATCAATCATTGTTTATCGCAATTATTTTTGAAACCTAGCAATTCAATGTGATTTGTATGTGACCATTATTTTTTTCTAGAAAATACGAAGTTTGGTTCCATGATAACTTTTATGATCTTCAATTTTGCTACAATAAATTTATGTCTATTATAACAAAGGTGTTAATGCATCAGCTTCACGAAAGATGGATGTGAAATTGTTTTTAGCAGATTTCAGGCTTCTTTCTTTTATTTTTCCGTCATTCAGGAATATGTTTTTAAAAGAAATTATCTCAAAGTCATTATTCATAAAGTGAAGGTTCGTCTTACTATTGAAGGTTCGTCTTACTATTATTCTTACATTACTTTAGAATGAATGGTTATTTTTTTTATATTTTACAATCAAAAAGACCCTTATTCTTTTCTCTTTATTATTTGTAATTTATAATTTAGACATATCTTTTTTGTTAGACTGATAGGGTAATGGTATATCTAGATTCCGGGGTCGCCAATAAAAATTTCTACACAATGAGAAGAAGAAAATTTATGTGCAAAAAAGAAGGCATGCCAATTGCTAATATGATATTATTTCATTTTTATTTTTTTAAATCTTAGTTCTATTTTATTCTCAGTATCCATTAAGTATTTTAACCGTTATATGAATATGATATGGAGTTGTTTAGAAATTTTTGGGACAAAAAATCAAGTCTAATAATTTTACAGTTTGTTTAGATGAAATAGAACAATTAAATGCAAAGTAAAGAAACTATCTGTCCTAAGGCAAAAAAAAGGTATAACTGTGAGATCATCTTTATGTTAGGGCTAAAAAAAGCGAGAGGCCAAAGCACTACTTTATGCATGCTCCTCCAATCTAAGACGACAAAAGAAGTATGCACATTACATATATAAGTTAAATAATTTTTGGTGATCTATTGACGAAACAAGTATGTGTATTACATATATTAGTTGAATAATTTATTAGTGATCTATTGATCTTGAAGGTCAATAATAGTAGAGCTTTAGAAATTTTGCATATTTTTCTAAAATTTGAAAATAATTACTAATGTGTATTACTTTTATGCCATTGATTTATCTTAAATACAATGCTCATATTTTTTCCCTCCACCTGAGTAGAAACATGTGGTATTAGAAATTATAAGGTGGGTGCTCATTATGTTTGGTTTTTCTAAAATTTCTTTAGAGTTTTTCCTCTTTGTTATAAGAAAGTCCTGGAGTATTTTCTACAGATTTAATAGTAGTTGCATTCATTTAGTAGATAAGTAACTTGCATAAAAGAGGTTTAATTAAAAATTTCTAATTTTGAAATGAATATTGTTGCGTCTCCTTCAATTTAGGTTTACTAATTTCACCTTTATATATTTTGGTGCGGCACTTTCTTGAATGTATAAGTTCCTATTGATCCCTAGAAAAGTTAATTCTGACTTTGACCATATAAGGCTGTATGATGTTGCATCAGTTTGTTAATGGTGAAAATTTTCATTTGAAGTTGATTTGGAGATATACTTAGACTTTGGTAATGTAAGTACTTTAATGAGTTACTATGATCAAGAAGATCAAAAGCTTTGTGCAAAAAGTTATAAAGTTTATTCAACAAATGACTTTTTCTATTGTTAAATAATTTTTTTAGTCTTCCATCATTCTCAAAATTTTCACTGCTCCATTAGATTTCCTTGAAAGATTATTGCATTTTCAAGTTCTGAAAATTTGCTTGGAAAGTGATATTATTGTGAGAAACAATTTGTTTAATGGATTTTGTTTTTAAGTTTGACTATAGTCGTGTGTAGATGTGGTTAATATTGTATTATTATAATGTTTATGTTTTTAGATTTTAGATTTTTTTAAATGTGTTGTTTCTAACTTTTTGTGTATGTTATGTGTCTATTTTATTTTTAATTTGTATACTCTCTGGGTTTTTATAGTAACATTAGTATAATAAAGTTATTAATTTTTGTTTAGTTTACTCCCTTTTATTCTCTTCTTAGTATTTATCTTGATGGTATAATCTGTTTTAATATGCTGAAATATAGAGTTCTATTTTTCATGATTAGAATATCTTTTAAATATGTCTCTATTAATAGTAAGATTGCACTATGCTAAAACGGTGAGATCTACGAATTTCTTGAACTTTTAAGGTATGTGGATCTTAGGCACTCTCCCTAGCGCTACTCTCTTTTCTATATTTTCTGTTTTTTTTCTTATGAAAATATAACCAGTGATGCACCTTCTTGCTTCCCTTCTTCCTTCAGATCGCATCTTTTTAAATTTGTCTGTGTTTTTTTGACATTTCTTTTATTGCTATATTATAGGATGTAGTATGAATTTTGTTATGGTAAAGTTTTAAAATTTTCTTTTTAGTAATATTTACTTTGCATTATGTAATTATGCAAATCTCTTAAAAATGGATGTAAAGAAGGTATTTAGTAAATGCAAAACTAAAGTTCTTACTAGTATAGCATGACTTTAATTTCAATCATTGATCATCATTTTCTTTTTTATTGATGGTGATTTCGCCTATTCTCAAAGTCTACCCAATATAGTCAATTGCAAGTTCTATCTTTATTTGTTTGAGGCTGCATCATGTTTTTGGCAAAGAAAGAGCCGTATTTTATGGAACTAAATCTGCTTTAATTAGAAGTTAAATTCTTTATCCAAACTCCTAATTGTTGATCTTCAACAACAACATGAATTTCGTCTTGTTCCTCCTTTCCCTTTTAATTTGTGTTTAGATTGAGCTAATATTTTTAAACCTTCTATTGATGATTTATATGTGCCTATACGTTGTGAATCGGTGATGCCTCTCACTGCTTTCCTCATCTCCTCAATTTTTTCCCTGACTCGCCTCAAGGATTTCCCTCAGTTTAGTCCCTTTGTTTCTGTATAAAGCCTAATTTTTTATATTTGATAATCTTGCTCTTAATACTATTGGCATCTTTATATTTCTTGCACATGATATATCTGTGAATTGTGATTTAGCTATGTCACCACCACTTTTTTTTTTAATAGAAATAGAATAGAATAAAAAATGAGATAGTTTATGTCCTATATCGATCAAACGATCAATTTTCTACTAAGGTAATATATATATATATATATATATATATAAAAAAATTAAAAAAATTAAAAAAATTAAAAAAATTAAAAAAATTAAAAATATTTTTAAAAAATAAAAATATTTTTAATTTTTTTAATTTTTTTAATTTTTTTAATTTTTTTAATTTTTTTAATTTTTTTAATTTTTTTATATTTGTTATTTTATTAATTATATGGAGGAATTGAAGAAGAAAAGATTAAACACAAATTAAAAATTCTAAAAAAATAAAAAAAAACACTATAAATTAAAATTTTCAAAAATTAAAAATATTAAAAAAATCAAAAAAGATAAAAAATATTATTAAAATAAAATTAATATAAAAGAAATAATTATCAAGAAAATAACAAAAGAAAAAAGGTGATCAAAATATCAAAAGGCAATAATAATATATATACACACACAGACACACACACCTTTGCTTTTCTTAATTAAATTCTTAAATTTGTGAAATATTTTAATTTTAAATATTTACTAGCAATATTAAGAAAATAATTAAGACTAATATATATGTTAAAGTCACATGATTCTTAATTTGACTATTTTATTGGAAGATCAAATTAAAGAGAATCATTTATTCAATTTTGTTCATTATTTCTTTTCTTGTTTTGATATCAATCTTACACATAAAAAAAGAAAAAATCAATCGATGTGTAAAGATCAATATTTTTTATTAAAGTTTTTAAATTAATTATTTTATTATAATTTATTTATTGTTTAATTATCATATGAAGCAAACAAATTACTAGTTTTTAAAAAAAAGAAAACCCTTCTCTTTCTTTTCTTCCTTCCACATTAATATTCTATTTACTTTTTGTTGCTATACAAGAATTTAGGACTTAAAAAGTTGCGATGAGCAATTAATATAAATTAATCAAATCAATAAATTTTGGATAAACTATTTAAGAAATGCCCACTCTTGCTATAACACAAATTAGAATTTCAAAGGTTGCAATGAGAAATAAATGTAAAAGAAATATTGGAGAATGTCAATTCAGAAGATCTATAAAAAGGTAATTACATGCCTTCATTTACCCCAGATCTTTATATGTAATGATATCTCATATGTGTGTTTTATCATATTTTATTAGTTTTCTTTATTTTTCTTTTTTTCCCATTAGAATTTGAAAATTGAAATTCCATTATATTGTAAGTTGAAATGGGAATAGCCATGAGAATCCCATTATATTCACTTCAACACAGAGCGTACTACGCAAGAATTTTAATACAATATTAATTTTAAGGCACACAATATTTCTGTATCATTGTCTTGATCCCAAATAACAAAAATTAAATAATTTGAGTTCTATCATAATTATGTTTACAATATTTATATTATAATTATCGATGAAATAAGAAAATAACATATAATTTTTTAATTTTTATAATTCAAAATATTATCTTTGAACTTTCATTTAATATGTTGTTTTTATTTTATATATAGTGAGCGTTGATATATCTTTAATTTTCTTTTCAATTAGAAGGTATTTGTTGTTTTTGCAAGTTTGATTTATATTATCCGCCCCTTGAGGGCATGGCCCGACACCCAATGCCACTCTCTGGAACCTAAGTGACCTAGGCCAGGCATACGTACCTCGGTGCGTGCAGCGGCTACAGAAATCAAGAAAATGGACAACTATACACCATTTGTAAACAGTCTCGGGCCGTAAGGCCACATAGAAAACCTGTAAAAGAAAGCAGTTAGCCCAACAAACATGACAATAAAGGGATCCTATGCGGTAGACAAGAACACCATGCATAAAGTTATAACGAAGAAAAACGAGGTAGTCATATATATACTACGGTAGGTAAAGTACTTCTTCCAAAATCTACACTAGGTCCCACCACAGCCATCACGCAAGTATAACATACATAGGCCCCACACGGCCCAGCAACAGCCATGACAACCAGCAACTGAAAACTATAGTCGCAAGCCTACAGAGTGGAGATGTGGTGGACGAGACCACGACCTACCCAAAGTCGTATAACAAAGAACAAACCTTTCTAACTAACAACTTCGGAGAAAAGTACAGTAGGCGCTAACCACGGATGACGGATAAGAGGTCTGAACTCCCACTTGTCACTTACACAGGAGCAAGTATGCGGCGCTCATAGATGGGCGTTAGTATAATATATAGAATATGTAAGACGATGCTTATTATTTGAATAGATTGCTAAAAGAAGTAGAAAGTAATCAATAGGAAGGATAAGACTTATAACACAAGACCTCACACTGAAGTATAGATGACAAGTAAGTATACAAACAAGAAGCAGCACGGCACATAAGCGCAGGTACAATCAACTTTCCTGAGAATAATCTGCACCTGGGTCTCCATAAGCCACAGTGAGTAAGTTCAATCTATATACCCATAACTAAGTCAATATGATGCGATAGGTAACTATAGCCAATCTACAGCCTCAGTGCAAGGACGGCCCCAGACTCCATATAATTATATTTGAGCCTTCTAGGCTCTGTGAAAGCCCCACGGCTCACAAGTCTCGGCGGAGAGGCACAGTGTGCAGTTATAACAAAAATCCCATTCATAGATGGAATGTAATATATCCTATAGGCACGAATATAGTTCTTCCGGACGTCACATAGTTCCCTCACAATGATCTATAGCCACGAGGGATGACATGGCTTTAGCAACCACGAGGTTGATGGCAGAAAGACTATATTAGGTAGAATTCAGTTATTGAAATGCTAAACTTTAATCTCAAAACTATCTATAGAAGCCGGTCACAACATTCATACCCATGGCGTGCACTTACAAGGCATCGTCGTATCACTATCGATAGAATAACTGCTAAAGAGGTTGGCGCCAGCCTTACCTCAAGTTGGCCCGATTTTTCGTTCACCCAAATAGCTCCAACACATGTAGATAAATCCCAGGTTGCAGCCCTTACTTTGAGAGAATAAGGCTATTTTCAATACTACGACTCGACAGACTAACGCAATATCTTTCAACAACGTGACTACAACTCAAACTTCGTTCAGACCAGTAGAAAACTTAAAAATTTCCGAGAGTTCAAAAAGGTAGAAACACTTACCTATCACTTGTAGCAGCTTAGGACTCAATTGAAGCGTTTCTACACAACTTTTGAGTAAGCCAGTTGGTATTCAGCGAGTTTGAGAAATAACTTTCATGAGGCGTTCCTTGTAGGCTTGAGACTTTGTTATCAGATGAATTTATTTGAGCGAGTTTAACTACATAATTGTGAAAAGCGAGATGAAAAATTGAGAGAAACCTTCGTGAAGTAGAAGTTCTTCCTTTGGGAAATATTTAATGAATGAAAATTAAATTTACAACTTATATATAGATGAGGCGATGGGCTAAGGGCGCGGCATTCACATCCCATTCCAGTCGACCAAGGCGCGATGTAAAGCCATGGCACAGTGGCGGCGCAGCGCAGTCGCCCTAGAATCGGCCCAGCATTTACTCACTCGATGCTCGTGCTCATGTGTTTGCTCCCAGAGCCCTTCCTCACATCAAAAGTGGTACTCGAGACTCTCGGCTTCATGTACGCACACGTCGGTCAAAACAATGAAACTTATGGGATATAGCATCACACTCCCTATAAACATTAGTCTTCGAATATAATCTTAAACTTAAGAGAGACTCAACTCTCCCTTTAACCATGGTAGAAAATTCGGCGGTATCTGCCAATATGGACTGTTACGATTCACTTCAAAAAATCCAACATAGACATCTCTGAGGATACTCTGACTTAGCGATACAACATAACTACATAGCATAAAAGTGAACAATCAAACAATACTAATGTGATAAGCAATAAAACGGTAAGCGAGGCAACAATCTCACCTCAACTACATGATGCAGGTCAAACTGGAATAAGTGAGGATACTTAGACCTCATGTCGTCCCTAACCTAAATCATTTCCCTCTATATTTCTATTCCTCATAAGACTTTAACGGAGGCTACATCTTTAGTTCTAAATCTACGAACTGTCGATCTAGTATGACAAATGAAGTCTCTTCATAGGCTAACTCTCAGTAACTTGAACATCCTCAATCGGGACAACTGAGATGGGTCCCCTATGCATAGTAGCGACGATCGTGGGCGGATGAATAGATTCTAGCCACGAAGGTAGTTTCTAATTCATATGCTACTCGGCTATCACTGAAGGAATCAATACAGACTGATAAACCTAGGGCTAAACGACCTTCACCCATGGAAATCTCATCACGCCCTTCATAGCCCGAAACCTTAAAAATACCCAAACATCAACATTAAACTCCAAGTTCCTATGGCAGACATTAGAATAGGACTCCTGACAACTCTAGGCTATTAGCAAACGCTATCTAATAAGTTTCACCTTTTCTTCGATTGATGTCATATCGAGTCCGTCAATCTTGCCTCCCCTATTTCAAACCATCCTATGGGGTCCCATGTTCCGCGTATAAGACCTCATAAGGCACCATGCGAATAACGAATGATAGCGTTGTACATGAATTCAATAAAAGGGGTAGATGCTCATTCCCGACTTTCTTAAAAGTCACTTTCACGCTGTAGCATGTCCTCGAGCGTGGATAGTGCCCCGGTCAGCTGTGATGCATGTCAAAGGGATGGAAGGAACTTATGTCCCAAACCTTTCTAAAATAATTGCCGAGAATCTGACTTTGAATTTCCCCCTCTGTCCAGAAATAATAGGTGCAGGATACCATCTTGCTTGAACTATTTCCTTAATATATAACAGCATAATCCTCGGCCAAAATGTAGTCTGGTAGGAAAGAAATGAAGGATGATTTCGTTAATCATCAATGATGAACCAAAATGGAGTGGAATTTCAAATACGGTGTGAGGTAACCATAACAAATCATAATAGTACTTTCCATTTTTACACACATGGTACAACTATCATAAAGGGTTAGTTCGCGAGGTTTCGATGTTCAACTTTGCTTGCGACGAATTGGACCTTTGTGCTACAAACTCAGCTTCTCTGCACTAACTTTGCATTTCGAATACCAATATATCTCTTTTATATCACGGTACATCTTTGTCGAGCCTAGGTGAAGAGAGCAGCGAGAATAATGCACCTACGCCATAATGCATTGGCGAAGCCCTACTGCATCACGGAATGCATAGTGAGCCTACGAACCTCAGAGACACGGTGCAGATTAACTCAAAAAGATGGAATTGTTCGCTATTGAACCTTATCTATAAGATGTACTAGGTTAGGGTCCTCATCACGCCCTTCTTCACCTCTACAACTAGAGATGATACTGCGTATTGGATCATAACCCCATTGTATTTTAGATCTACTACTCGAAATTTTATACAAATTGGCTAGCGAATTACAGCTTACAGACCATTCGTCGCTAATCAGCCTCATATAGCACTGGGTGCTTATAGATCTGTGGCTAAGGGTATGGGCACACAATATTGGCCTTCCTGGTGATATAGGATGTTCACGTGGTAGTCTTTAAGAAATTCTAGCCAATGACAGCGCCTAGAAATTCAGCTCTTTCTATGTGAAGATATGCGGAGGATTTTTGTGTCAGTAAAGATATCTACATAAACACAATATAAGTAGAGCCTCCAAATTTTCAAAGCATGAACAGCGCGTGAATTCCAAGTCATGGGTGGGTTAATTCTTTTCGTGCTTTTTCTTGAACATCTCGAAGCATAGGCAATCACCTTGCCATGCTGCCAGTACCCAATCGATGCAGGCGTCACCGGTACACACCCAGCCATAGCCCTGCGAGCCTTGGGTAAGGCAAATATCTTTGGGAAGATGTCAATCTATTTTTTCGGTTCACCCAGCTTCTGCTCATAAGCCTCGGTCTAATGGAATTTAGTTGCTTTACGAGTCTCAATCTTGTCAATAGTGCTTGATAAAAATGAGAAAATTTTCTCCAAACCTTACGTAATACCTAAGTAACCCCGGGGAATCTAGGAACCTCGATGGGAGTCGTGGGTCTTGGCCATGTCTTCAGCGCCTCGATTTTCTTTGAATCCTTTGGATACGCATCTGACACAATATGGTCCTAAAAACTATAGGAATTTACAACTTGAGAACTCACATTTCAAAAACTTTGCATACAATTAGCGTCTCTAAGGATGCAGGTATCATTCACAAATGATCTCTTCAGTTTTGAGCGGGAATATACGAATATCATCAATAAATATATCCATATTGAATCTAAATATGGCTAGACGATGTTGTTCATCAAATCTATAAACACATCTTGGGGCATTCGCGATGAAGGGACACTAACCAAAAGAAGTCAACATGACCATACCTGGTCTAAGTTGTCTTTGAATATCCTTCTCTGAAATCGTACATGATGGTACACTGACCTCAAGTTGATTTTGGAGAAATATTGCCCTTTTAGATGATCAAAATAATCATCTATCCTATGGAAGGATATTTATTCTTAATAGTAACTTTATTCAAGCTGTAGATGATCTATACATATTTGTAGGGAGCCATCCTTATTTCTTACAAATAAAACCGGCACAACCCCACGACGAAGCACTAGACCGATAAAGCCTTTTTCTAGAAAATCTTTCAACAACTCTTTCAATTCCTTCAACTCAACACATGAGCCATTCGGTACGAGGAGGATGGACTATAGGTTATGTATGCGGTGGCGGTGGATAGAGAAATCGATCTTTCACGTGAGGAATACCGGGAAGCTCATCTAGGAATACATGAAATTCACTTACGACAAGAATGGACTAAAGTCAGAGATTCTTCCTGCATATTAGAACCTAATAATATAGTAAATACAACCTTGCAGTATTAGATTCCTCGCCAGAAGATAGGATATAAACCTACCTTTAGCATCATTGCATTGTCTTTTTCCATTCTCGCATTACCTCCACAGGAAGTGAGAAATCGGGCCGTGCACAGTCAGTACTACATGCAGTATAACATGGTGCTAGCCAATCTATGCCCATAATTATAAAAATCAATCATTTTTAGCTCCACACCAAATACGCTAAAGTCGACAGTCAGCAACCTCACGGTACAGACAGTAAATTCTCTTAGTAATAATAGAGTCTATTAGGCGTGAATATAGAAGAGAATGGATCCTTTGAAACAGTGCGGTGTTATACCAAATTTACGCCACTAATAGAGTAACACATAAAGACAAGTAGAACCTAGATAGCATTAAAGTTTGAAACTGGTGAGAGCAGAAGCATCCAACACATACTTGTCACAACATCGTGACGACTGCGACTCACAGCCATATTTGGTAGAGGGCGTAAGTCTGTTGGACCAACTGCCGGAAATGGAATCCCCTGCTTAGGTCAGTCATACGATCTGCAGTGAGACGATTCCTCATTATATGACCTTCTATCCCATAAGTATAACAAGAAGAAAAGTAGTATCTACACCTTCCCAAAATGCCATACGGTTGCCCAAATACTAGCAGCGGTGCAATGGGCACACTCTAATCGATCTCCTACTAGCTGCTGCAGGAACAGCGCTCACGAACTCTCGCGGAACTTTTTGTCACGTAGTCGATCTAGCGCGCTACTGCTGAGGTAAAGGTCTAGGTGACCCTACGATATATGTGGCACAGGTCCACCCACGAAATTACGCTGTATCGGTGGGCACAGCCCCTTCGGCGCATCTCGATACGCTTTTCCACCTTCCCTGTGTTGTGGCCTCCCTAATCCCTTGATATTTTGAGCAAAATCCGAATGCATGCAATTTCCATGTCCTCCCGATAAGGTAGTTGTAACACGAGGTTTCCACATTACGGAACAAGCCCATAATGAAGCGTGTACCACGGTAGCATGGTATCCACAAATGTTGTGCTTTATCTTTGCCAAGAGTGCCAAACCTCATCAGCGTACTCTCGAACGCTCCGCCATTGCCTTGCTCTAGGTGTAAGAAATCGATCCACTTTAGGAACTCATCGGATTTGTGAGGCAAATAGTGATCTGAGGCCTCTAAAAGAATTGAACCAAGTCGAAGGGAATAATACATGCCTCAAGACCTCTCCCAACTATCGTACCACAACAACTGCTATGTCTCGTAACCAAATATTGTCAACTTCCACAGTGAATCTGCGGGTGTAGCATACATCACTCTAAATATCCCACACCCAGCCCGTCTAGAAAGTCCTAGAATCCCTCTCGCTTGATCTATCCACAAGTAAGCTAACGGAGGAGTCGGGATAAGAAACTCTCGAACCTTCGAACTTTTGGGTCCTCCGGTAGATTTAGTGACAGCGATGCCCTTTGGTTGGTCTTGGCGGCCATCATCGGCCTTGCTCATAGCGCTCTAACCTCTTGATCAGATGTGCATGTGGATTGCGGGGGTGGCACTAGCATATTAGCTACCAGGGGGCCTCTGGTGTGGAGGAGAATGCGCCGAGGGAGATCGAGGTGATGTCTTTCTTGTCGCCCTCGGATCGGGCCAGCTCACTTCAGTGGCACCTGCTGTAGTGCCTCTCCTGTGCTGTATCCAACTCCCGACCAATCTGTTCTATCATGCATCAAACATTTTACGCCGATGACGAGAATAATGTAAGTTTAGGAACTCAACCTATACGATATAACTACATAAGCACGATTGGAGAAGGAAGAAGGGTAACCACCCTATCATGCCTCGCGGCCTCCTGCCTATGAGATGTGGTGCACAACACACCCCCTTTAGGCAGTACTTTCTACTAGAAGCGACTTGCAAACTCCTTAGGATATGATGATGCTCTGATATCAAGTTTGTCACCCCTACCTTGGGAGGCATGAGCATCACCTAATGCCACTTTGGGACTTGGGCCGGAACTAGCTAGGCATATGCCTCCGCACCTTTAACGGCATAGAATCGAAAACGGTTAGCTATACGTCGGTTGCCAAGCACAGCCTCGGGCGGAGTAAGGCCGCAGCAAACACAGCAAAGAAAATAGCTAACTCGGCAAACATGACAATAAGGAATCTTATGCGGTAGACAAGACTACCATTGCTACCTAAGTCATAACGGGGAAGAGCAAACCGATCATATATATTACGAGTGACAAGTACACTTAAGCGCCACTAGGCCCAACACGGCTAACACGTAAAACATAACATACATACCCCCACACGACCAACAACAGTCAATAACTGCGCCTTAGTTCGCAGAGCCTCTAAAAGAGTGGAATAGTGATTGGGACGGGGCCCCTGCCGACACCCAAAGTTTTACAACAAAAGAGCAAACCATTCTAACTAACAACTTGGAAGCAAGGGTGACTAAACTGCTAACCATGGATGATAGCTACGAGAGGTCTGAACCACATTTGTCACTTACTGCGAGCAAGTATACGTTACCCATAAATGAGGCGTTAGTACATTATATCTAGAATATGTGATCGTAAAGGAATAACTAAATGGGAATTGATAAAAGAATTGAAAGTAAATAGCAAGGGGTAAAATTATAATACGAATAGCCTCACAACTTTGAAGTATAGCTAACAAGTAAGTATACAAACAAGAACCTTACACGGCTCTCATAAGCCTAGAAGGGGTACAATCAACATGAGAATAACCTACGGGCCTCCATAAGCCAGGCAAGTGCAGTTCAATCTATATACTATAACTTTGGTCAATATGATGTAGCAGTCAACTATGTAATCTACTTGGCCTCTGGAGTGCACTGGCCCGGCCCTCCTGAGGCTCGGCAGTGGGTCGATAATATGGAATATATGGCATAAAGAAGTCCATTCGAGGATGGACTATAATACGGCCTATAGGCCTAAATATAGATCCTTCCGGACGTCCACATAGCTCCTGCAGGTGATCCCATATGGGCTAAGTGGCGATGACACAGCTAGCAACCCTGAGGTTGGTCGATGGAAGACTATATTAGGTAGGGTTAGTCCCAATGGAAATGCTAAACTTTAATCTCAAAACTATATGTAGCAACTAGTCACAATATTCATGATATAGCGTACTTACAAAAAGCATATGTTTATCACTGCTCTGACGGGAATAACTTTAGAAGAGGTTAGCCTTAACACCTCAATTGGCGATTTCCATTCACCTAAGCGGTTCCAGCACATGGCCGATAATCCTAACAAGTACTGACCCCTCTGTGAGAGAATAAGACTATTTTCAATACTAGAACTCAACAAATAATAATATCTTTTAAAAACATTGACTACAACTCGGAACTTCATCCAATTAGGCAGAAATCTTACAAATTCTGAGAGTTTAGAAGGTAGAAACACTTTCTTATCCCTTGTAGCACTTAGGACTCAATTAAAGTGATTTATACAACTTTTACTCGGGGTTCACGTACTCAGCGAGTTTTCAGAAATAACTCTATGAGGACATTCCTTGTAGAGTGCGAGACCTTTTATCAAGACGGTTTATGTTTGAGCAGGGGTTTGGCGGCATAATTTGATGAAAAACGGATGAAAGTTGAGAGAAATCTTCACTTAGGGGACGAAGTTCTTCCTTTAGGAAATATTTAATGAATGAAAAAATTAAATTTACAACCATATATATATATATATGAGGTGGTGTCTAGGAGGCATGACCTTGCCCATGCTCACACAGCGTGAGGCACCCGGTGCACTAGCCTCCGGCCTCGGCCTCTGCTCGCTCGACATCGTGCTCGTATGTTTACTCCCAGCGCTTCCTCACATGTGTTTGTACTCCAAAACTCTGATATATGTATGCAGATTAAATGATAGAAACTTATAGGGTATAACACATAAATTGGTAATTATTGCTCTTTTCTATTGCAACAAATTATTTTTAAGCAAAGGACAAAAGTGGGGTTCTATAAGCATCACCAAAATATTTAAATTTAAAAATATATAAAAATGGAAAGTCACAAAGTGAAATACTAAATGACTAAAATACTCACTAAATTTAATAATAAATATCGTAAAAATGCTAGGAGTAATGTTATACTACTCTCATAATCAATTTAGTTCCTCTGGAAATTCTTTATATGTTATTTCAATTCAAAAAGATAATATAACAATTCTTTTGAAGCAAATACAAAAAAGTAAATACACTTATTAGGATTTAGGAATAACTCAAATTTTGATGATATTTCAAATTCCAATAATCTTACGTGAATTTTTTTCTTTATTTTCATCTTGTATAATGAGTATTTTTTGTGAAGTCAAATTCAATTACACAATGAAATAAAGAATATCATAAAAAACATCAAGTAAAAAAAAAAATCATATTTGGCATAAGAAGCCCAGGAAATAGAAGTACATCATATCATATCAAATGTCCATTAAAAGTAGAGAGGGTATTTTCATGTGTGGTTCTTTCTTTTGTGATTTTAAATTTTATAGTTATTCTCTCTTTTTTTTTTTTTTTTAAATTTAATAATATATAAATTCTTTATTTTCTTAATGGATCAAGTATAAGATTGTTTGATTCTAGCTTTAATGAGATAATTTATTGTAATTTTTCGCTCTAAAACTTTGACGATCAATGAACATGGCAAGTAGTGGCTGGCCACCCCTTCCCGGAGGTGTGCCGCCACCAACTTCCCTCAGAACCCCAAAACCATCGTATATCAATTATATGATAAACGAAACTTCAAAACCTTTGAACCCTATAAAGATTAAAGACCTTATGTATATCCATGGGGAACCAACAGTATTATGGGAAGAGGAGGAGGTTGATTCTATGATTCAACAAGAAAATTTACAATATGCAGTTATATAAAAAATTTCACATGGATGACCCAAATTAGAAAATTATGCAAGATCATTACCCTTCAATGTGAAATTAAGTCTGAATGCAGAATAAGGTTCTTAAAGGATAACTATCTATTGATAAGATTGACAACCATGGAAGATTACGTGCATATTATGTCCAAACCAACACACTATCTTCAAGCCAGGGACAAGTATTATCAGATGAGACCCCTCAAGTGGGAGCCATGGTTCAATGTAGAAGCTGAAACAACTATGGCTTTGGCATGGGTTTCTTTCCCATCATTATCATCAATTTTTTTTGTTAAAGAATTCTCTATTTACTATGGAAAAAGCGATAGGAAAGCCATTGCATGTGGACATGTCCACAAAGAATAAATCACGCCCTAGTTGTGCCAAAGTTAAAGTTGAATTTTGACTTGCTACATAATTTTCTGAAAAGATTAATGTAGGAATGAAGAGAAAATTTCATCATGGATTCCTATCAAATATGATTACATACCCCAAATATTTTAAAACATGTAGACTAAAAGATCACAATGAATCAGAATGTTTTATTATAGATCCTTCCCTAAAGCCTACCAAAAAGAAAGATGAAAATCATAAACAAAATCTAAAACGCCAGAAGGAAGATAATAGTGGAGCTTCGAGTTTCGGATTAGTAGGAGAGCAGAATGGTACAACTCAAGGCCCAATCTCAATATTCCAGGGCATGAAAAAGGTCATGGGATGGACAGTAAATAAAGATAACAGGGAGCTCAGTATAAAACAAGCAGGGAATCTCAGAGAAAGAATCAGATAGAAGTACAAATCCAGTTACGACAAACAGCAATTTTAAGCTACTAACTGATACGAGGATGCATACAGAAGCAGCTAATACAGGTACAAGGGGCTATCTGACCTTGGGTGGAAGCTTCTTTTGGCAAAAATAATAAATCATCAGAGAAAAAGAATCAATCCAACTCAACAGAAAAAAAGATCAAAAGACATCTGAGAGCAAAGGAGAGTTACAAGAACATCAAGAGAAACAACAACTACAGGAAATACCTACAAAAGAAACATCAATAACACAAGAAGTAATCAGAAGAAAAGATAAATAAATAAAAATGGAATAATGATAGGAAGGGGAATGTGCCATCAGAAGTGGAAGCTGAGAATCACAGCTTTGAAGGAAATCTCAGTGGTCAAACAAATCAATGCAAAGAAAAGAATGATGAGGAAGCAAGCACAAAAGAAGCAATCAAAGATGAAAGAGAAACCAAAAAGTCATCAGGAAATGAGTCCATAAACTCAAAATTCTGAATCCATAAAAATGACCCCATCCTTATTCAATAGTGAAAAGAATACAAAAGGATTCACAAACACAAATGAAGGAGAAATCAGTGAGTCTCAGGAAGAGGAATATATCATATCCAATATCAACCAAATAGCTAAGGAAGGAAATATTGAGCCTAGGCAGACAAAAGACTAAAAGGTAGCAATGTCAAACCTAAAGGGGCGAAGGGGATAACCCTCTATTAGAAATTTACCCAGGGAGCTGAAGTAGTGTTAAAATCCAAATAATAATGATGGATAAGATATATTTCTGGAACATCAGATCAGTCAACACTCAACAAGCTTTTGAGAGGTTGACTAATTTGAACAGAAGAAACAAATATTAGGTAATAGGATTGATGAACCTTTTGAAGATCCATTAAGAATTGACAACTTCAAAGAATTCTGGGACATCACACTGCTATTAGGGGTGGGCATTCGATTTTTCAATTTAGTTTTTAAAATTTTGGTCCTATTTTTCGGTTTCTAGTTTTTATTTGTGTGTACCGAACCGAACTGAACTATTCGGTTCGGTTAAGTTTTTCAAATTCAATTCGAATTAGTTCGATTTTCTAATTCAATTTTTCGGTTATGGACCTAGTGTAGGTATTTTTCTGCTAAAAAGAGCTATTTTTAATTAAAAATAATTTATTTTATTTTTTAATTTAAAATAAATTATTTTAAGTTTTGAATTCTAAGTTTAATTCAAAGTAGCTTAGTGCAAGTTAAAAATATAACTAGGTAATATTTTAAATTTTTATTCCTGATTCTTAGCGGGATTAGATGATTTACATTTAGGGAACACGTATATAGCATTTCCATAATAAATTTATCATGTTGCAATTTTCTAATATCGCAGGCCAATAAAAATTAAGAGCGTTTAAAGATTTCAATAATTTATGATCCATAATTTCTTATTAGAAAATAAAATATTATATGTTTCATCTCTCTTTCAAAGCATTTAGTAATCATAAGATTCTGCTTAACATGCTAAAACTATTATAAAATTTGTTATTTATTTTATTTTTTTTATTTTTTTTATTTTTTTTATTTTTTTTATTTTTTTTATTTTTTTTATTTTTTTTATTTTTTTTAGTTTTTTTATATTTTTTAAATTAAGTTATAATTTTTTAAAACATTAAAATTTGGTTAAATTGAAAAACCAAAAACCGAACAGAAATCAAAATTTACAGAAAAAAAAAACCAAAATCGTAAAATCGAATTAGTTCAATTCGGTTCGAGGTACCAGTTTTGGTATTTATGCCCACTCCTAACTGCTATAGCTAATAGCTCAAGAAAGATATGTGTTTTTATTAAGGAGGAACTGGAAGTAACCATCATAGCAGACACAGTTCAGCAGTAACTGTTATGATAAAACATTAAAATTGGAGGAAGAAATCTTGGTGAGTGTAGTATATGCAGCATGTTTGGCTAGCACAGAAGAGAACCCAGGGGAATCACTATGTCAAATAGCAGAACAACTATATATTCCTTGAGTAATAGGTGGAGATTTCAACGTGATTCTATCAGAAGAAGAGAAACTGGAAGGTCTTTCTGTCTATTACCAAGAAACAGAAAAATTCGCAAATTGTTTGGTGAAGTGGTTTGATAGATATGGGTTATATTGGTAGCATCTTCACATGGTGGAATGGTAGGACAAATGTAGCTTATATTTTCAAGAGGTTAGACAGGGTTCTAACCAATCATAAATTTCAAGATAATTTCCCTAACATCATAGTGAAACATCTTACTAAAAAAGGGTCATATCATTCTCCTTTAAAGGTGCATTATTCACCAACATCAAAAGAGATCACTAAACTATTCAAATTTCAGAATTTCTGGGCAAAGCATGAGGGATTCATGGACCTTATTAGGTCACAGTGGGCAAAAGATGAGAATGATAATCCTATGTTGAATATGCACCTGAAGCTCAAGAAGATAAGGTTGTGTTAACTAAGTGGAGTAAAGAAGCTTTGTAACATATTCCAAAAGATTGCAACTTTAGGAGAGATTATACAAATACATGAAGCTCAGTTTGAATAGGACCATTCACAAGCAAACAAGACTAACATTAAACAAATGCAAATTTGAATAGATATCTATTTGTTGAAGATACTGAAGACAGAAGACAGGCATGACATGGTTCACAAAGGAGAGAGAGAAATGCCAAGTTCTTCCATAATTATGTCAAAGGAAGAAGGAAGAGACTATAGATTAATAGAATTTAAAATGAGATGGAGAATGATTTGGAGAACTAAGGAAGACATAGCCACAGAGGCTTTTACCTTTTTCCAAAAGTAGTTCACTGAAGACTGCTATCCAAACAACTTTGATCTATTAAAGCACATTCCCAAGATTATCACAGAATTACAAAATAAAGATTTAAGCAGACTACAAGAGGAAACAGAGATCAAAGGTAGCAGTTTTTGCTCCTAAGAAAGAAAGTACTAGTGGTCCAGATGGATTCACTGGAGCTTTTAATCAGAGCTGCTGGAAAATTATAAAGTTAGATGTGGTGGCAGTATTGAGACTTTTTGGGGGAAATATTTTGCCAAGATTTGTGACTCATACTAATTTGTTATTAATTCTCTAGAAGAATCAGATCTAAACATTCTCAGATGTTAGACCCATCAGTTTGAGTAATTTAATAAACAAGATCATCTCTAGAGTGCTAAATGAGAAATGTAGTAAGGATACTATCCATGCTAATATCTAAGAACCAAACTGGTTTTATCAAGGCAGAAGTATAGTGGAAAATGTTCTATTGGCTCAAGAGACCATGTAGAGATATCAAGTTGAGGAGCAAATCTGCGGATGTTGTAATTAAGCTAGATATGGCTAAGGCTTATGATAGATTGTCATAATTATTCATTACAAGGGTGTTGAGAAGTTTTAGCTTTAATGAAGGAGTAATTGACATGGTATACAAATTAATATCATACAATTGGCATTCAATTCTATTGAATGGACATTCAACTGGTTTCTTTAAGTCTTTAGAGGGGGTTAAACATGAGGACCCTTTGTCTCCTACTCTATTTATAATATCAGCTGAAGCCTTAGAGGACTGGATCGTTGAACCCGAATGAGAAATTCAAGGTTTTTAGAGTACCAAAGTGGAGCACTAAGATCAACCATCTAGCATATGTGAATGACACCGTACTATTCCACATCAGCAGATGATAAATCTATGAAACATAAGTAAAAGTCTAAGAAAATATAAAGCTTCCTCTAGGCAAATGATCAACCCTAAATAAAAGTGCCTTTTATGGCATGATAAGGTGCCAGCTGAAATTATTTCCAAAATTAAGTCTCTAGCAACATTAGATAAGGTTCTTTTCCTTTTACATATCTAGGATGCCCTATTTACTATGGGAGGAACAAAATAAGTTACTATGACAATATTGTAGAAGAAAATAGGAAAGAATACAGACTTGGCAAAAACAAACATAGATTTTTTTATTTCAGTCATCCAAATTATCTATAAAAAAAATTTGATAGAATAACCCGACCCTATGAATCCGTAAATCTGAGGGCATGCTGCAACAAAGGATGTGGTCCCCTATGCATTAATTTTTCCTTAAGGAAAAAATTACTGTCCAATGGAGGAGAGCAGGCGCCCATAAAGAATGTGACTGAGGGGATTCCAATACCTTTTATCAACACTGAACCCACCAGCTGGAGTAATAAGACATCTCTATATGATCTTTGCAAATTGTTTTTGGAACAACTGAATAGATAAAAGAATAGACACTGGGTGAACTGGGAAACTCTAGAATTCTACCTAAGGAGGAGGGTGGAGTAGGTTTCAGGTCTTTAATAGACATTTCAAATGCCTTTTTTTATAAACTATGGTGGAACTTAAGAAGCAAGGCATCCTTATGGGGATCCTTTATGGTTAACAAATATTGTAAGAAACTTCATCAGTCTAGCCTACAGGAAATGGGCATCTGCTATATGGAAAATGATTCTAATGGGGAACTAAATTGGAACACCAAATTGATGACATGTTAAACTAGGTAACTCTAGTTTTGATTTGACAAGCTGGACAGGTCTGGGTGTACTTTATCACTTGATAACAGAAGTTGAGGAGGAATTAGAAGTATGCACTTTTACAAAAGACAATGAATAGGATAGACATAAATTGGAGGAATATATTCCATTGGAGTATATTGCAACTTTATAATCAAAATCATACCACCACCAATATCTAATTCAGAAGCCAAGTGGAAAATTCACAGTTAAAAGCTCTTGGGAATACATCAGAAGGAGGGAGGAAAAGAAGATATTTACAAGATGATGGGCGAAAATTGCCTTTCAAAATGGCCTTTTGGCAAGAGCCTGGAAAATCGGGATACCGGTGGATGAAACTCTATAGGGTATGTCTATACAGTTGGTCTCCAGATGTTGGTGCTGCCG
Source organism: Datura stramonium (assembly GCA_018107945.1). Taxonomy (NCBI): domain Eukaryota; kingdom Viridiplantae; phylum Streptophyta; class Magnoliopsida; order Solanales; family Solanaceae; genus Datura; species Datura stramonium. The sequence continues at coordinate 161,740 of JACEIK010000034.1, read as the reverse complement.
GGAGGGAATCAAACAGTAGCACATCTATTATTAACTTCCTTAACAACCACCAAGCTATGGAAGTTATTTGCAGATTTTGCGGTAATAAATATGGAGAGATTACAATTATCACAGGTGCTAGTTAAATGGCGGATTACATCAAGCTGTCCAAAACATAAAAGAATTCTCAAGATCATACTAGCCATCCTAATGTGGCACCTATTGAAGAGGAGAAGCGACCAAAAGGAATGACAAGAATATATCTTTTAAAGGTCTGTATTCAATGTGATTACAAACATAAGCAGAATAATGAAGAACACATATCCTAAGTTGAAACAGATCCCTTACACATGGGTTGATATGGTGAAATTACTGGAAAATTACAAGCCTACAATATGCTACCTAGCAATCAAATGGGAACCTCCAACTGCTGGAAGGATCAAATGCAATATAGATGGGACCTCTGAAGAGGCACCGAGTAGAAACTCTTATGGTTGTGCCTAATAAATTCAGAAGGAAACTTATTATATGCTCAGGGAGAGGAAATCCAGAAAAACTACTAACACAGAGGCAGAGGCACTGGCATAAGAGAAGCTGTCTATCATTGCATTGTAGAAGGAATCAGATCAATCAGATAGAAACAGACTCAATGGTAATGGTCAAAATCTTGTAGGGGTATACAAAATCCCATGATATTATGACCCAGTTGATGATATTAGACATATGGTCCAGGAGAGTGAAGTCACAATTAAACACGTTTATCGAGAGGGAGGTATGTTAGTTGATTTCTTTGTAAATCATGCATTTGAAAGAAGGGGAAGATTTAATTATACAAACACATCAAGGAATTACCTAAGAAAGCAAAACAAATTGTAAACCTAGACAAATAGCAGGTAGCAAACATCCGTATTAGGATGAGAAAAATCAATAAATACGGAAGAGGAAGAAAGAAAAATTATACCAGGAACACAGTGAAAGAACATATCAACAATAGGTGTGTGGGTGATGAGGTCTTCAGTTGGATATGAGAATTTCGATTGGATATTCAATTTTCGGATTAAAAAAATTATAATCCAAATCCAAATCAATCCAAATAAATTTAGATTGGATTGGATTTTTTATGTTCGATCTCGGATTAATGGGTTTGAATTTTTCAAATTTTCAGTTTTGACTTTTGAGCTTTTTAGGTAGATCATAAAAATTAACAACCCCAATCCACCTAATAATTTGCTACTTGAAATTTATAACTTTTTATAATTAACAGAATTGAGGTGACTCTACACCCATGCCTTGTATTAAACTTTACATACTCATGAAATATTTTATATTTTATATTTAATTGATGAAAATTTTATATTACTTTAATATATTGTGATGGACGGTAGGTATTAATCTATTGTATCATGAAAATGACTTATTAATTATTAAGCCCACTTTAATATGAGTATTGGTAAAAGGTTAAATAAAAGAATTTTTTTTAGATTTTCTGATATCGAAATTCATAATATTAAATCGATATCGATCAAAATTCAAAATCCAACCCAAATATTTTAAGAAATTCAGATTTTGATTTAATTCCAGGTGGCTAAACTATACCCATCCTAATCAACAACATGCAATCAAAGTAGCAACAAATAACACACAGAACAAGATACATCTTCAGTTCCCACAAAAGATTACAGAATAATCAAAATTACATTTCACAAAAGAATAAATATGAGACTTGAGATGATGTTGATGGCGCAACCAGAAAAAAATCTACAAGATCAGAAGGAAAGAAGCAGACTTCAGTATAGAAAAGGAAGATACAGAAACAAATACTTACCATGAGGAAACCTTTCAAATTCATCCCTCAGCACCGAAAGGAACAAATGAAGGAGGAGAGACACTCGAAGAGCGATAGCAACAAATGAAAGATTATGATTGGTCACTTTTGGGCCGGCTCAAACCATTTCTAAAATACTTTTACTTTATTTTTTAAATTTTATTTTATTTGTTTGACATTTTCTAATTAATAAAATGGCCCAAAAGCCAAAATTTAATTAAAAAAAAAGTATAACATTGTTAAAAAAACTAAAAAAATAAATCAAAAACATTAAACTAAAGAAAGGACTCAACATGTCTTAGGTTTATGGAATTAATTTGATAGAATATACTATATTCCCTATTCAAAATCATTGTATTATCGCTAAACTATTTATTATATTAAACAACATCTAAACTTAAATAGTTCTTTCTGATCATGAAGTTACATTTGTATTATTGCTAAACTATTTATTATATTAAGCAACATCTAAATTTAAATAGTTTCTTTATATATATCAAATGGCCGAAAGTTACATTTGTATTATTGCTAAACTATTTATTATATTAAACAACATCTAAACTTAAATAGTTTCTTTATATGATGGCGGATTACATTTGTATTATTGCTAAACTATTTATTATAATAAAACAACATCTAAACTTAAATAGTTTAGTTATATGATAGTAGAGGATTACATTTGTATTATTGCTAAACTATTTATTATATTAAGCAACATCTAAACTTAAATAGTTTCTTTATATGATAGCGAAGTTACATTTGTATTATTGCTAAACTATTTATTATATTAAGCATCATCTAAACTTAAATAGTTTCTTTATATGATGTGAAAGTTACATTTGTATTATTGCTAAACTATTTATTATATTAAGCATCGTAAACTTAAATAGTTTCTTTATATTATGATTGTAATAACAAGAAGATTTAAGATGTGCCATTATTAAAAATATCAATATATAATGTTTATTAAGAGTCATAATCATGATTGAGCAAATAAAATATTAGGTAAAATATACATCGAGAATATTATATCATAAGAGTATTAGGTTAGGTACAATTATATCATATCACCAGGCACTTGAATTCGTCAAAATTTATTACATTACAATTCACACCTATCTAACTACATTTAATTGTTTAATGTTGCAAGTTTAGACAATCCATAACATTTTGTGTTGAACAATTAAGTCACTTGAGTAGGCTAACTATGTATAAAACTTTGTAGAGTACTTTCTTTCTTCAAATTTACAACTATTTATTATATGCATGTTTTAATATTATCTTGTCACTTCAAAAAGTCTATATCGGCAATTGGGGCATACGTGTCCTAAAAGGTCAAAGAAAAATGGTTCTAAACTTCAAGATGAGATTATAATTCTCAAAACAATCTCCAAGTAAGTATAGTAAATCACAATAAATATATTTATAACAGTAACTTTATGGCTATATGATTATTGAATGATATATTCAAAGTTTTATTATCAAGCGGTGTTCTTTAGGCACTAAAATGATAAGTAGAATTATTACCGTAATATTTGTCATCGATTTACTATTATGACAATATAATAAATCATTTTCTACTTTTTATTTTGAAGACTCATTTTTACTAAGAATTTATAACTTAATTCTAAAAAAATAAAAAAAAACACTATAAATTAAAATTTTCAAAAATTAAAAATATTTTTAAAAAAAATAAAATTATTTAAAGTAGTTATATTTTATGTGCTTGAGTTTAATTAAATTCATTAACCATATGAAGTGATAATATTTTCATAAATTTCATTGTGTTTACAACTAAAGATATGTACTTCAAGATGCTCCTGAAGTTGCAATATCTTAAAAGAGATTTTAAGCTATCACAATTGATATGCTTAAGGCACGTTCAACTGATTATGTTTCACTCTTAAAGAATGAGAACTTTTTGATAAATTCTTACAACTACGAGATCTATTTTAAGAGAGAATGTGACAATATTTTAGCAAAATTTATAAACATGAACATACTCTTGGTTATGAAGATATCACAACTCACCTTTGGAAGAGGCAAAATAATTGAGAAGAAGTATCCTGAAGATATTCTATGTTTTATTCTTGAAGTGGTAGATTTGCAATTTACTCCTCAAGTAGTAAAACTTTCAATCCTAACAGTTTTTTGCTTTTCTAGCATGATAGCAAGCATGAGCGGTAGCAAGAAGGAGTCAATTGAATGATCAAGCACTCGGAAACCTGATAAATATTTCGCTACTCTGAAGTAGTAAGACTACGTAATAGTAAATCTTGTAATTTACTCTACAGTAGTAAAACTTGCAATCTACTCTAGTAGTAAATCTTGGAATAATGAAGTTTAGAACTTAATATTCTTGTTTATTTCATGACACTAGTAAGATATGCAAATTTGCTTTCATGATACTAGAAGTATCTATAGTAATATTTGAAAATATAAATTGATTAGGGTCTTCAAAAGAGCTTAACTATTCATCTATAAAAATCCATAACACTGTGGTGTCCAAACAATATCTTGTTAGCCAAAAAAATAAATTAAAGTCTCGAAGAGCCTTATAGATAACACCATTCATGTTTGGTAGTAATTTATGAAGTTGTTATGATCAACACAAAAATTATAGTAAATCTAAAGTTTAAAACAATAAAAATGGTTATCATATTAAGACTACAAATGATTGAAAGATTAAATATCTTGACTTACTATAGGTAATAAATATGTATATAAAGTTATGCATTGTGTACTACAAATATAAGAATGATGAAATGACATGCTATAGTAAATCATAAGTTTATTGGTATGAAGTAAACTTAGAGTTTACTAAAATAAATAACACATATCGTGGTAAACACGAAGCTTACTAGTAAAATAATTTTATCGGTTTACATGACCATTTTGGTCTTACGATATGATTTGTTAATTGAGTATTCAAAATATATTAAAAATTGGAATTTAAGAAATTTGAATTTTAATTTTAAAATTTTTGTGTTGGTTGTTCTCATGATAAATTGATGAGTACTGCCAGAAGCTAATGTTGGATTGAATCCTAAATGCTGAAAAGTATAAAGGGTGAATATGAACCCATTCACTTACCATATGATGTCTTAAATAAAGATTCTATAAGATGGTCACATGTGCGTTAATTGTCAACCTGTATTTTGGCATTTGCAAAGTTGCTTTATTCGATACAAATTTGTAATGACCCGTCAGTGCGTTTATAAAGCCTCGATGACATTCACATAATGATTCAAAATTTTGCGAGCGGCGAAATTGCCACCACGAATGATCCTCAGCCGCAGCGGGACCGTTACGGCGGGCTCCCTGCTAGGCGAAGACGAAACGAAAACCGGTTGAGTTAGAATTTTGGGGTTTTCCCCATTACTGCAGTACGAACCTTGAGAGAAGAAGGCGATTTTCTAAGGGCCCAAGCATTTCTCCTTCCCTAATTATGAGTTCTAACTCTTTCCTTCCCTTATTGATTCCCCTAACACCTCGAGAATCAAAGATGGTCTTTAATGGTAAATCCACAGCTAAGAACCCTAGGTTTGTAGGGCTAGGGTTATGGGAATGATTGGGTGTTTATTTCTAGGCCTAGAAGTGAAAAATACTTTCTAGGGTGAATGTGATTATAAAGCGATGTTTGGCTTGATAGTTTGAGACACAGGAATTCGGTGAATTAAAACCCTTTACCTTAAAAATTACTTTAAGAGGTTAGGAGTAAAAAATCCATGAATTATGTTTGAAGGATCATTGTAGATTTGGGTCATGATAATTTAGCCTGAAGTAATCGGAATTAGACCATAATGACGGGTAGAATGGAGTGGGTTGAGTTCTGAATATTTTGAATCGAAGAAGTAGCCTATTGATTGATTCCTTAATGTCTTATTTCTAGACTTTAAACATTCGGAGGCATTTAGAAAAGGAAAATATCCCATGAGTAGCTGTGTTCCACTGCGATTGGTGGACATGTCTTACCTTTGTGTTAGACTATAATTAATGAATCGCCTCGTGTGTACTATTGATGTAAAATCAATGAGAACATAGGGATCATAAAATATGATGACTTGATGAAATACTTGTAGTGACGTAACTATAAAAGTGGAGGATTAATCCTAACTACGAGCGTGTAGAAAAGCAAACCTAATTGATGATTAACAATGAGGATGCCCTCTTAATATGATGTTTTCGACAAGTACTCTTGATTAGATATGTTGATAATGTGTTCTTGATGTGTTATGATCTTGGTAGTGGAGTCTTCGGGTGATGTTCTTGATAGGTGGTTTTGATGACATATGATTATAGTTGCTCTTGATGGTATATTTTGATGGGATAAATTATGAATGTATCTTTGTGCATGTGTGGTATAAAAGGAGAGGAACAATAATAAAATGAGGTGAATAAATCTAATAGAATTATGTGAACTTCTTGGCACCCTTTTATATGCTATGAATGAGAAGGTAAATCAGTGATGTAAATTAACTAGCTTAGAACTAAATTTGAGATAAGGAAAGAATAAGTAATTATAAGAAATTCGTAGTTAACCGGTTTGAGTGATTCGGTCGGTTTATCTAATTAATCTTATGGCTTGATGAACTAACTTGGAGAAAATATAGAATTACTATTAGAGTGAAATTTGACTGAATAAAAATGCATTAAAATGGAAAGTCACAAAACTAGAGGTTATAAATAAAGTTGGGAGAACCTAAATGAATGATAGGTACCTAGGTAATAAGGGCTAGAAAATTGCTTTGAATTATAGGCTATACTACAATGGCTTGGTTGTGAATTTTGATTAAAGTGGGACTATGTATTTAATAATTGATAACTTATAAATTAATAGTAACGGTATAGGAAGATGTCTTGCTTCTTAAATTAGATAACTGGTAAATATGGTGAGTTGTGGGTATAGCTAATGGGTCTTCGTGCCTTGATTGTGTAGAATAGTATTGATGTCTTATATGAGTGTAGATGAGTTTTGAGAAGCTCTGTGATAATTGTCATGGTGAGTTGGTGAGTGAGATAAATAATGCATTCTTATGTGAATTGTCATATATGTTGACCTTTAATAAAATAGTTGATGAACTGTGTTGACAATTGTTGATTTATATACCTTGTTGGTGGTCATGAAGTGACAGTGTAATTGCATAATAAGTATCTTTGTTGTTGTTGATTCATTACTTCTTTCTAAATGGTCACATGAGTTGACGAAGTATAATGTATGAATTCTATGTTGTGGATCCGCGTGGTTGATGAATGGGTTTCAGCTGAGTTGTCATACGAGTTATTGGTTGATATCATGTTGCATGTGTTGATGAGTGAGGGATAATGATTCTTATCCTGTGGTGAATAGCGAGATTCTGGTATTCCTTGCCTTGAGATGATAGGCTTGTGTCAGAAGTGAGCATCGGATGAGCGGAATCCTTATGTTTATGAGTACCCAGATAGTGAAACCATGCTCAGTGAGCATGTCCGGGTGAAACATTATGAATGGGTACATGAAGCGGGTATGACTAAATGTTCATATGGTGGGGTATGAGTACAGGACAAGTATGGCCAAATATTCCATGCAATTTGGAGTTCTGGATACATGAATTTCTAGAGCCCTGTGAGTCATGGTGGAAGGGAAAAATGAACCCTCCGGCATGTGTGTACAATGATGTGACGGAGCGTGTGCAGAATTATTACCGATGATATGATTATGACGAGAAGCGATGCAGGTATGTCATGATGTACATACGGTGAGATAGAGATCGGTATAGGTATGTTCGATATACATACGGCGTAGTGATAGAGTTGATGGCAAGGATGACTCTAATATGTGTACGAACTTCATGCATGAGATACAGAAATTAATGATGACATATCTAATTATCATGTATTCGGTGTACATTTGATCATTGCGTAATTATGTCTCACTTATATTGTAAGCCTTGGTATTTTGGTGAATTTGTTTGTGAATGAGTAAATGTTTGTATTTTAAATTTATTGAGTAAATGCTGATTTAGATGTTGTTCTTTGAGTTCATCTGAATGTGAGAATGTTCATGCAAAAGAAAAAATGAATAATTGTGATCACATGAAAGGTGGTGGTGTATATTTACTTGAGTGTAAATTGCCTACTTTGTGTGTATGATGTTAGATCTTATGTAATTGATGAGGTATTGAAAGAAGTATGGTTTCCAACAAAGTCGAGTTCTTTTGCCTAGGAGAATAATCTGGGTTACGTGATGGAGTTTTCGCTACGGCGAGGCGCGGCGGTCAAGTTACCGTTGCAATGAGGTAAAAAGTGTGTAGACCGGCCCTTGCGGCTATGCGAAGAAATATAGATACATTAATATAATTTGGGTAAATGAAGAGTAAAGAAATTGTCTTGATAAATTATTTGAGTGGTTGTTAAATTGATTTATTGATTGCTATTAATTTTATCTTTGTTGCATGAACTAATTGTAGTCGTAGGTGATGTCTACCGAGTGCGTGTGGTGTAGTGACACTACTCTTGCTACACCTTTGGGTATAGGTTGCTTGGCAGTTGAAATTTCATGATTGGCCCGTGACATATTACGGTATTAATACGTATCTTTTTCTTCTTCATTCTATTTAGAGCTTTTGTACCTGTGTTAGACTAGATTTTGGGAAGAGTCAAGGTTTGAGAATGTTTTTTTGTATCATTTTATTTTAGCAAATGTTAGGTGGTGCAAGATTTTGATATGCGTAGTTAGTCATTGGCACTATCTTATAAAAATAGGTTCTCCTATTGAGTTAGAGTAAATGTAGATGCCATACGAACTGCCCATTTAAATTCGTGACAAAATTGAGTTAAGAGCATAATTTTTAGATTGAGTAATCAAGATTGTTCATCTTGATAATCTTGATTTATATCCAAGTGATTTGGTGTTGCATGTCTTCGGTAAATAATCAAATCATTGTTTATGATAATAAAAACTTAGTGTATTGGTCTATGATATGATATATACATACACAATATTTATATAATCTATCAATAAATAATGAGATTGAATTCCCCTTACGCTCAATTTGTTCAACGTCAGGAACCAAATACTTTTCTTATCTAATTGCTTTTAATATGCGATATGTAATTAAATGAATATATTACGATGCACACATATGAATTCCCCAAAAAGAAAATCAAGGATATATGTGAATTTTTTTTTCTAACATAAGGAGAGAATAAGCAACTAAAAAATATGTGTAATTTGTCATGATTAGTGTGATCCTCATTCAGAAGTAATTCAAGTCGAGATATACAAAATTGGTGACCCAAAATTAATTTCATATTTAGCTACAAACTCCTATCAGAGTGTCCGGAAAGGGCAATTCTGCCCCGGTATGCATGAAGCAATGTAGACCAATCGATTTCAAATGTAATAATTAAAAAATAGATCAAATGATCATAATAAGGAGGCGATGTGCTCTTGAAGAGCCTACGGCATAACACTTCATGAAACCTCATGGGAGCAGGTTAACTTCTAAGAAAAACATTTAAAGTGATGAGATCTCAATAAGTTGTGACAGTGCAAATCGATACAAATGATATACGGATGAAGATATCTTTGATAAAATTGTCACGCCACTTGAAGTATGGTAGCACTGGTGCCCTAATGGGACAGCTAGACTATTGAGCCTAAATTATATCGGGTGCACGGCTAGCTCCTTTCGATTCAAGGAATCTAGCAGGCTATATGTGGTAATATCTGACCTCATTGTGGGCCTATAGCCACTGCCTTGTATCATCACCTAGCAGTCATACTCATATAGAAACATGCGGACGACAAGGCCACCATCTTTGTCTAGTTATCTCTAAATCATACAACAAATACTAAACATCGTGGCCAGGCAAGGTCACCCTTTACTAGTGAGATACGGCCCATGACCAACATGAACAAACTTGATACTAAATAGTTAAACATACCCTTGCGGCCCTTTTGGCCAGGCACAGCTAACCACGAGGGGAGATATATACATCATCTGTAAGCAGAATCTCGATAAGATGGTCAGGGACAAGGCCAGAACCTACTAGTACTATACTATGAAAATGAACTACACCTACGAATATCAAGCTCAGGATGACGGGTGGTGACTGCGGCGCTGGGATCACGAGGATCGACTCCTCGTCACATGAGTACACTGCTTGGGCAAGTAATGCGGGCGCCCAAGCGCGGGCGTCGGTACCACTAGTACCGAGTATACAAAACAGCGAACATGGCGAATGTAAGCAGCATGGCTTAGAGAGTGCAGGCGGTAGGAAATATACGTATGCCGGGAGCGTGGAATCACGAAACAAGCTTATACATGCGAGAGTAAGGCGAGAACTATACACATCGACGTGGTGATCTGTTTGTCTATCAATAATAAATAACATATATATACATATATAACAAACAAGTACCAATACCATCCCCCATAAGCGGAGGTGCCAACCAACAAACAATCTAATACCCCACCGGGTCAAAACCATCCAAAATAAATCACTCCACTCGTCTACTAACTCGAGCACCTCCCCAGAAGCCCCTGGGTCTCATTTCCAGACTATGGCCTCTAATATAAATAACGTATGAGCCCGAAGGACTCTGTACTGTATGGCCCACATGTCTGAATATCGTATACTGTATCTATAATGCTCCACACAGGCGCAAGCGCTGTGAAAGTAAGCTATGCGCTATCTTTGATCGGCCACATTATGGGGACTGCTCCATCTCATCTTCGTCCCTACGTAAGACGGCATACCACTCCTTGGGTAAGGCGTATCCCACCCTCACGGTGGGTCGACACGATTACCAACCCGGGGTGGAGAGGATGCTCAAAGGGTGCCCTCATGTAACACAACGAGGTCTCAACAAACGTAATCATGTATAGCAAGCATGTTTGAGCTAAAAAATACTATATGTATTCGATTTCTTATTCGAACTCTTTCTGCTTTAAGCGATTCTCATCTTGAACTACTCTTTATGTCGAGATATTATCGGTGTACGGCTATCTTGTATACGAGATATTATCGGTATGCGATTATACGTATTTGGAATATTATCGGCTATGCGATATTGCTTTAACTTTTCATTACGAATATATATATAATATTATAAAACATACTTGCTAGATTCATCTTGGACTCAATTCTCGACTTACGAATTCTTTCTTCTATAATTCCGTTATTTTCCTCTTTGGATTACTAACTTCATGAAGAATTAGCTTTACATACCTTCGCCGGAGTTCTAGACTAAGCCAGTGGTCGGTCGGTATTTATACTATTTCTCCCAAGTGTTGCATTCATATACACACATATCAATTAGAGCTAAATACGCTAATATTCGGAAAGAAAACATCCTTTCAATATATATAGCCCAAACTTTGGCTTATCGAAAAACGGTTGAAACTCACTATTTCTCGAAAGTCAGGAAGGAAGAAATACTCACTTGGAGCTAGAATTATATTGACATAATTTGGAGCAATTCTACTTACCTTAGCTTGTTGCTTGATGATTGGCGAATTTCACTGAAACTAAATCCGTATGAATGCTCCCTTCTTGCTTAATACCTCATTATGCAGGTTAATTTGAGTTTGGCCAGTGTTTGTGAGCGTAATCGAATGGAAATTCAATGATCCTTCATCTATCTATTTCCCTCGACCTCTCTGGAAATTATATGAAATATAACATTAAAAGCGAAGTTGGAGGCTTATATAGTTGGGACCTATAAGTCACATTCATGGAATGCGATTTATAAGTCACATTTGCCTTGCGACCGCGCCGACTTGGCGCTTGTCCGATCTTTCCTCGGGCCTTTTCTAATGCATGGCATTCCTAAAGGCTCTTAACCAACATGCGAATGAGCCACCTACATGTAGAGAATTTATGGGGTGTAACATTCTCCCCCATTTAAGAACATTCATCCTCGAATGTAAACTTCTAATTTATAGGAATTCTCAACTTATTAAACTTATTCTTAGAAAATTTTTAGCGAGTGTCCCTTGTAATATGGACTATCTCAAAAGCACGAAATGCGAGAAAAGTAATACAAGTGCTCCCACACAATACGATAGCATACATCACGTAAAGACTAGAGTCGACTACTTCATTTATACATATACTATAAGACATATAAAATAACAATACTTACTTACATTGTCGACTAGGCTTGGAACAAATGGGGATATGCAGTTTCATATCTTCCTCTGCTTCCCGGGTCATCTCTTCTCGGTTCCAATTACGCCATAGTACCTTGGCAGAAGCAATCTTTTCGTTCTCAATTTACGAATCTGTTTGTCTAAGATAGCTACGGAGCCTCTTCATAGACGGCTCTTGCGTAACACAGATATCTGAGTAGGGGCCCACTCTAGATGGGTCTCCTATGCACTTCCTTAGCATAGATCGTGGAAGGCGGATGAGCGGATTCCACAGTGCAGGCAAGTTCAGCTCATGTGCCAACATTCTTCGACGAATCGATGGGCCAACGAACCTCGGGTGAGCTTACCTTTCTTACCGAATCTTATCACCTTTTATCGAAGATACTTTTCGAAATACCCGGAGTCATTCACATCAAATTCCGAGTCTCGCCGCACATCGGCCTCCACGATTTACGAGGTAGCTCTGTGCGGTCGATGGCGTTCTACGATAGCTTACCTTCTCCTCTTCTGTTGAATAATACTCGGCCCAATCAGCGGCGCTCTCCCACTTCAAACCGACCAGCGGCGATCTACATTTCGCCCATACAATGCCAAAGGGCGTCATCTGGATGCGAGTGATAGCTATTATTATAAGCAAACTCAATTAGCGGCAAATGCTCGTCTGACTACTCAAAATCTAGCACACACCTTGGTAGCATGATATAGAGTGTACGAATAGTGCGTTATTTTGTCCATCTGTCTCCGAGGTGGAATGCATGCTCAAATTAATCTCGTTCCAGGACCTCTCACAGAAATGGCGCAAAATCTAGCTGTAAATTGTGCTCCTACGTCGGAGATAATAGATACTAAACACGGGTGTAATCCTAACTATTTCTCGACCAACCACATTCGAGCGTAATCTTCGGCAGTAACTTTCAGCTTTGGTAGGAAATGGGATGATTTCGTCGGTCTATCAACAATTATCAAATGGAATCATGTCTATATGCGGTAAGAGGTAATCCACGCTCACAAAGTCCATTTCTTGCTTCCCACTTCGAGGCACAACTATATTCGAGTCAATGCTTTGGTTTACAGTGTTAAGCTTTTGCTAACTGGCGGTTAGGACAGGCTACAGACCACTGCTATCCCCTTTTTTTTGTTCTGACCGCCAATATCTCTTCCACATCATGGTACATCTTTGTCGAACCGGAATGAAGATATGGGCATAGTATACCTCGCCCCATCTGTTGGTGTTGAAGCACTGCAACACCTGGAACACAAAGGAGGCCTTTACAGCCCGCAACACTTCATCCGGATTACGGAAATGCGGCACTTTTCACTGTTGAAATGCAAATGCTTTAAATCGAACATGTCGAGATCTTTATATTGCCGGCCCTTTACTTCCCACAACTAATGACAACTGCTATTGAAATTGCAGCTCACATTGTCCTACATTTGATACATGAGCGGCTAAGCGGCTTATTATGTAGGAGGGCAGACGAGGTAATCTACGGTATGGCTAAGAGCTTATCTGGCCTTATGGATGCATGCTAAGGCTACTTATTGCTAGAGATAACACAGATGTTGTCTGCACACCATGTGCTTGTATCGATGAGAGGATCCAGACAATGATCATGATCTCTACTAGTCTTCAAATTTGAATAACCTTGAATAGTGAATAAGTGGGTTGAATGACCCGAATCTTTGCGGTAGTCTATGATGCTCTAAATGTCCCTACTCGGACATCGTAGCTCATGCATAAGCTATAGGAGTTGTGGACGTAGCTGTTTTTGTCCTCTAATTGAACAATTATAGCGCTGTACTTAGTCCGATTTACTCTGGGCTGATGGTCCACTGGATCTTCATAGGGAACCTACGATCTCCTTGTCTTAGTAAACACTATGCTGGTAGAGTACTATCAATTTTATGCCTTATTCGTACCACTTGGATTTATACTACGTACAGGAAATTCTCGATCTTATGAGCCGTGCAGCAAAAGGCTGGCCTTACCCACTAGGCTGCGGCATCCGAATACCTTACGAGAACCAGTGCAGTACTGATCCGTCAGCGACTGCGTGTGGACCCTTTCTTGGGGTACACGGGTTTTGTCGGCGAGACGGTTGGGCGACTTGCGGGGTGTTCCATAATAGGCGCTGGGTTGACTAAAAGTGACTCTCACCTACAAGGTACGGTAAAGCGATGTACGACCACTTAGCTTATGTTGGAAAATTACAGGTATTGCTAACCTCACGAAGTATGCCTATTCGATTCTAGTGCAGTTACGGCACATGCGATAATGTTCTTGATCTTTAGGGATGCTTCCACCTTCAATACGGGCGCCCAGTACAGTCGTTAGACCTCCTGGCTAGCCATGTCGTCCACAACCACCTGATTAGGGCTACTAACTCTTATAAGCTTACGAAGTCTAGATCGGCAACAAAAGCATGTAAGTCCACTAACTCAATAAGCGAAAGAAAGTTTTTGTGACTTCATACGTGAATCACACTTACACCTTGTCGCAGCAGGGGTCTGCGTCTGATCTACACAATGTGGCGCAACCCCTATTGGCGGCTACTCACAACATATAAGCATGTGTATATATATATACATCAACAACTATGTACAATACATACGAATTTTTTTAGTAATCGTAATCCTACGGCATGCTACGAATTTCCTCTTACTTTATGATATCTTGCTTCTACGGTCTAATGATATCTCTGTCCTCTCGTACCATTTCCTTGGGTTTGTCCCATTAGTAAGCAACAAACACATGCACTTTAGCTATAATGCGCTATTTGAAATTTACTTCCTCTTACAACGTGGGGTCAGCATCCGCATCTTGTGGCCTCACTTGGCACTACATTAGGGGCTCGTGACATCATTGAACCTTGCCTCTAGGCCACACTAGATTAGAGTATACGTAGCCGGCACCCTCTTACCTTCTCCGTGGCGGACGTACCGCAACATTCTAAACTACAATCTTATTTTCTATTAACTGTGATCCCGAGTCTTAGTCAGCAATCCACGATATTCTCTCAATTTGGAGGTGATTCTAATTTCCCCTCAAATCTGGTATTCCTGCTTCTTCTCCCTTATCCTGCTTAAAATTTGAGCTTTGGGGTTCAAGGCACCTTACCTTACATTGTTAATAAGGTTCTTGGTCAAGTCCCGACTTATACTTCTTCAGCACGGTCAGTTATCGATTCATGACCCCCTACCTTTCGGTATCACGGTGAAAGCATAACTATTATCTTGCGGGTATATCTTGCTTGTCGTTAGCGTGTTATGACGGACTTGGCCTTTTACGACTCGAACTTGACTATTCTTGGAAGTCCATTGGCGGATCTTCTACGCCCACTTTGAGTAAGCTAGTAGTCTTACTTGCTCTTTTGACTTATTACGTGAGTGCTGTGCAACTTGCGTAATCATAGGGACTCCTTACTCCTTCTAACACTTTATGGAATCAACCAATCAATCTTCACTCTTTACTTACTTTGCAGGAAACATCGCCTCGATCCTTATGCCCTTTCTTATCTGGAATCGAAACTAAAATTTAGGAACTTACTACTTGACCAAACAAAACATGGGCTTGTACCACATCTAAAGAAGTATGGAGGTGGGAATCCTACATTTCCCTCTCTTTCTCACACCTATATGATAATATAATATTGTCTATCATCTTAATCGGATCTCCTATATTTAACAAATAAAATCAACTCATTTATAATTTATCTTCGACTTCCTATTAAAGTTATCGATATATACTTGGGGATAGATACTAGATAAAGGTATCACATTGAGAGGTCACTAATACCTCCTCCTGCTGCGTAGTTGCCTTGTGGCCAGTTTGGTGCCCTCTTTGTTGCTATATCGTCTTACACAGGATAGGATATGGCTAAGTCCGACTTGTATACGTATTCAAGAATATGGTAAGTTTTAGGGACTCAACCCTATGCATGTGGCCTACATATGCAATGAATGAGAAGAAGGCAACCATCTAGCCATACCTTGCGGCCTCATATAGTATGTGGTGCACAACACATCCATAGACAAGACTCTACCAGTACGACTTGCAGACTCCGAGGATCGACACGCTGCGATACCAAGTTTGTCACGCCAGCAGCAGAGTATAGCGCTTTGGTGCCCTATTAGGACTGAACTGGAGCTCTCAGGCCTAAGCACATCACAGTGCTGGCTGGCTCTAACTCGGATTCAAGGGAATCAGCGAGGCTATACGTTATAAATGACCCTCCCGTATTGGGCCTATAGCCACACCTGCTGTATCATGTCGGCTAACCAGGAATCCCATACTCATATAGGAAACCTATGTAAAGTGACAAGGCCACTGCATGTTTGATCTAGTTATCTCCTAAATATAACAAATCTTGAACATCTACGTGGCCAAGCAAGGACGACATCCCGTCCCATCTTCGTCCTACTTTGAGGACGGCATACCACTCAGCAGGTGGCGTATCCCCCACCCTCATGGTGGGTCGACACAGTTACCAACCGAGCGGCGAGGACGCTCAAGGTGCCGTCATGCTAGCGGAGGTCTCGACAAACAATAATCACGTATAGCAAGCATGTTTGGGCGAAAATACTATATGTATTCGATTTCTCATTACGAACTCTTACCTTTAAATTGATTCTCATCTTGACCTATCTTGTATTTGAGATATTATCATTCATTTGGCTCTATTGTATAGAGATATTATCGACCTCCAGGCTATACGTATCTAGGATATTATCGGTATCGATATTGCTTTAACTTTCATTACGAATATATATATAATATTATAAAACATGCTTGCCTAGATTCATACGCGGACTCAATTCTCGACTTGAATTCTTTCTTCTATGATTCCACGCTATTTGCTATCTTGGATTACTAACTTGCTGTAGGAATTAGCTTTACATACCTTCGCCCGGGTTGACTAAGCTTGGTGTAGTTCGGTCGGTATTTATGCTATTTCTCCCCATTTGCATTCATGTACATATCAATTAGAACTAAATAAAATATGGAAGAAAATATCACTTTCAATATATATATATAGCCCAAACTTTGGCTTATCGAAAAACGGTTGAAAACTCGCTATTTTCTCGAAAGTCCAGGAAGGGAGAGAGAAAATACTCACTTTAGGGCTAGGAGTATATTGACACTAATTTGGAGCAGATTCACCGCACCTTAGCTCGGTAGCCACAGCAGATTCGCTGGGCGAATTTCGCACGAAACTAAATCATTAGGAATGCTCCTTGCGCTTAATACCTCGGTATGCGGAGTTAATTTGAGTTTGTTTGTGTTTGTGGTAGTAATCGGATGAAAATTTCAATGAATCCTTCATCCTCTCTGTTTTCCCTCGACCTGTCTGGAAATTCAAAATCATAGTATAACATTTAAACAGAAGTTGGGGATTATATAGTTGGGACCTATAAGTCGCATTCATGGGAATCACGATTTATAAGTAGCATTTGCCTTGCGACGCGCCGACTTGGCGCTTATCCGATATTTCCCTTGGCCTATTTCTAGCATGTATGGCATTCTAAAACTCTTAACCAACATGCGAATAGGCCATCTACATGTTAAAAATTTACGAGGTGTAACAACAATATATTTACAGCAATATTTAAAGATTGTGAGAATTTGAATTCTACGTTTATTAAAACATCTTGATGTAAATAATTATCAAGCGGCTTGATGCATCTTGATAAGCACTTAAAACTTGTGGACTTCCTTAGTCCAGGCCTTGAGAAGATGTACATATTTAAATACTAATGAATGTTATCACTTGACAAAATTTATATGAAAATCTTGAAGGATTCAAAATTCTTGAAGCATGTAAAGTTTACGGCAAACTTGTTATAATCCTTATATGAAATAAAATCAAATGAGTGGGTGTGTTGAATCACCCTAGTGTATTCATTGTGAAGGAGACAATAATGACTTTATTTACCTTTGTGTTTTTATTAAAAAAACAACGTCGAAGTTTATTGTACTTCTACTTGTTTATGTTGTGATATAAACCTTATTGGAACTCCAACGGAGCTTCAAAGGTAATTGATTATTTAAAGAATAAATTTGAGATGAAAGATCTTGAAGACTAAATTATGTCTTGACTCTCAAATTGAACATTTGATAAATGATATCTTTGTCCATCAATCTATCTACCTAAAAAAGGTATTAAATGATTTTATATGGATGAAACATCCATAACATACTTGATTGTTTTGATCATTTAACGTAAATAAGAATCGGTTTCAACCTCAAAATTAAAGAAATCCTTGGTCTGAAGTACCATATCTTAGAGCAATTGGTACCTAATATATCTTGCCTAATACTACAAGGCTTGACATAGTATTTTCGGTTAATTTGTTATCAAGATATACTTATGCTCCTACTAAAAGACATTTGGAGCGGAATCAAACACATTGATGTATCTAAAAGGGATTATTGCTATGGGTTTAGTTTATTATAATAATTGTAATCTCGATCTTGTTAGTTACGCCGATGTAGGATATTTATCTGACCCACGATGTGTTTGGGGATTTTGCGATATATTTGTATTTCATTTCATAGAGTTTTGCATGAATTTGAGTCTAATTTAAGTCAATACTAACCCCATTTGGTTGAGTTTTAGGAATCCCTTAAGTTGATGAAAAAGGTATAAAGTCATTGAAGTTTGCCAGATGTGGATAAGAGTCGGTGCACATCACAAGATGCATTTCACACTTCAAACCACATAGTGATCGATACCACAAGTGGGATGGAAGGACGACTCAAGATGCGGTCTACACTTTCAAGATGCGGACCATCAAATGATCGCTTATTCCAAACCGATCCATCTAGTGAAGAGATGGTAGAAAGTATAGTCTATCTTCTCGATAGATGGTTTGTTAAAGTATAAGATGAAAAAAACTAGGTGAGAATGAGTTTTAAGGCTGATGATTGAAGAAACGGGCCGTCTTTTCAAAAGAATGAGCCCATCCTTGTGACTTTGGGCCCTCGAATTTAAATTTTTGTTGAGGTTTTGGGGCTTAGCATAGATAATCTTTTGATATTTTAGGGAGATTTGACTAGAGTTTGATAGTTTAGCATAGTTTTCAATTTCTCTATAGTTTTCATAGTTTTGGGTGTATTAAAGATACCCATTGAAGATTAAAGATTAAATTGCTCGATTCAAGTTTTTCTCTTTTCTTATTACTAAGTAAATAATCATATTTAGAAATTTATGTTTATCTCCTATTCTTCTTCTATGAGTAGCTAAACCCAAATCTAGAGTTTGCATGAATCCAATGGGTTTGTGAACCTAATATTACAATCAGATGAAATTGAGTATGTGCTTAAGAATATTTAATTGATTTATTCTTTGGCAAGAATTGAGATTGGTGATTAAAGTCATCCAATCATGCTAAATTGCCTCTATTGTTCTTGAAAAAGCCAATAAAGGTTTGGATAGCATCAATCAACAATGACTCAAGGATCTAAACCTTTTTAAGTAGATTCACTAGACATAAGATGAATCTAATTGGCAAGTTACAATCGAGGTTGTATTGATTTCTTATCAATTTGAAAATTGATATAGATTGACATTGTTAAGTTGTTGAAAGACACCTAAGGATTTTTCTCGGTTGATTTCTTGCATATTCTTGAATAACCCATTCTCAATAACTCAATTTGAGTTATTTAGAGATATCAACCCAAAGGGGACATGTCACGACAGAGTCTACACCACTGGAAGTGACACAATGCTTCAGAGTCATAGTGACCTTGATAGCACTCAAACTCATACTTCGACAAAGTATGAAGCGATCATTGTCAATAAAGGGCAACTAAGAGGTTGGGGTTGAACCCCTGAGGGAATAGGTAAGATCTAGACTAATGCCGCCACATGAACTTGTTGGTGAGTTATCTCCAAATATGGGGTTGAAAACAATATTAAACAAGATTATAATTGTTGTTGATATCAAGATTTGCAAATAATTAAGGTAAGAGTGTTCTAATAGGTTCATAACTACTTCGGGTATACACACGTGATTAATCCCAATGCTTACTTGTAGAGCCCAGTAACTAGGATTTATCCAAGCAGATGATTTGTACCTATTGGATGACTATACTCAATCCACTGGGTTAAGATCTCATGAATGATTTCAAGCTAAGCTGTTATCCAATATGTTTCAAATTAACTATCCATGACAATGATAAAAAAGACCAAGACTTTGTTGTAATTCTCGTTTTCCTATCTACTTCAATAGGTTCAAGCAAGTAAGAGGTGGGTAAGTCTAAGGTTGTACACCATTAAAAAATATTTAAAGATGAAGAGAATACAATAAAAGTGTTTAACATTGGTTTTGAATTACTTTTGTATAATCCTATTTCGTTATTCCACCATGGTTCCCACAAGCCCTAGTTGTGGAAGTTTTAGCCTCTCATGATTTTAAAATTATAATTAGCATTAATAAACAAACACATAATTAAAAACCAACACGCCGTTGGAAGAAAACCTGATATGAATATCAAAAGAACAATCTCGAAATAATGGATGAAATCAGAATTTGATCAGAGTTGCTCTCCAAAACTTGATAAAAATTCACAAATAATATTTTTCACACATCTCCTCATTCGTTTATATGTTCTTTGACTAAAATAAAACATAAAAGCTATTTATACAAATATTATAAACCTTTTCCTAAGCTAAAATGGAATTTTCCATATCGCGCCGTGTGTCATGATTGGACCCTACGACTTCCTATCGGGATTATGCAGGTGTGCCCTACTTCTACGTCTTTGAGTACATTCTGAGATTTTCCAAGTGTTGGAAGGCTGGTATGCCTTGCACCACAGTCCTACGAGTCGTACAATGCATCCGTGGTTTGGCCTAAGAACTCTAACATCTTCTGAAATTTTCCCAGTGTTATGGTATCAGTTAGTATCTCCATTCTATGACTCATCTTTTGTTTGTTGTGTCAGTTCTTCCAAGTATTGAAGAATCGTCTAAAGTTCACGACTCTTGGTATGGGTTGTATGTTGATTCTACGATTAGTAAGTCCATCCACGTACCAAAGAGACTGCCTTTGGCGCAATTTTCTACGAAAAATTCCAATTATTCCGATTCTGACTCTGTCATGCCCAAGTCACACCCTAGATGAAAGCTTGATACTTGGAGCCACAAGTGGCCAGGAGTCAACCAGTCTATCATACAACAGCATTCCACGAGTAACATAAAATTTATGAGCAAAGATTTAAAGAAAAAGAGAATATTTGAAAGAAATGGCTGGTCCATAATACGAAATATTAGAACAAAACTACAAAATCATAAGAAAACCCATGAGTTTGATAGCTTGAATCTAAGTATAAAGCCACTAAGTCGATGAAATTTGCTAGCACAAATCCCGACTAGCTCTAAATTAAATAAAGAAATGAAATCATGTCTCAAGCGAAATCTTCGTCCTCAGGGAGATGAGGACTCAGCGACTTGTAAAGATGAGGTCTTTGAGGAGTGAGCGGCTAACGAAAGTGGCCCGTGATCCGCGAGTGTATCATAAAATGATACAACATAAGTATGCATCGATTACTTTGAATGTCTTGCAGGTAAGTGAAGGAGCATAACACTGATAGAATAAACAATAAAGAAATCCTTGGCGAAAGACATGAAATGACCAATTGTAGCTCTTTTAGGCTGAATATTTGAAATGTTGAGGGTGGTCTAGAAGAGCCTATACGTGGTAAAGCATGTTCTAGTGCAGGAATACCGATGCAGGCTGACTGGATTGAACTAACTAGTGGGAGAGTTTATAATTGACATGTAACCACGTGATCTAGATGTGAATTACGATGTATACACCCCAGCGGGACCCAATATACCTTGCCAGGGGTATAAAGGCATGAGCTTAGTGATCACAAAAGTCTAGGCCAATCAAGCCAATAAATGCGAAACCTACGCGACAACGTAGTTCAAGAGATTTGGAGTCTTGTTGGAACCCCACGATCCTCTCGGTGCTAACTCCTACTACCAGTGTTTGGATAACCTAAGGCGAATACTAACTCATTAGCTCGAAACTAGGGCCCAAGACTAGTCGAATATATAACTAAAAGTACCACGAGGTCTTATCGGACAGATTACGGCCCCGGGCTCTAAACCGATCAGGCTTGCTCATCTAGAAAGCGTCTTAGTATTAGAACAAGGCGCAATATGAGCGGGAGGTCCCCAAGGCTAGTCACTTAGCTATAAGTCTAAAGTGTCATGGCCTTGTGGACCGTGTAAGTGGATTCGATAGCTGGGAGGTGATACCGGCACCTCGGGGAATGCATAGTCAGCGATCCAGGCGAGCATTTCGACTAACATTAGAGTATTAACATTCTTGCTAAAGCAGAAGTGACAATAATCTGGTGAGATTGATACTACCGGCAACATGGGGTTCCCTGACCATTGTAAATTCAAGCTAAAACTTGATATTCAAGCACTAGAGAAGAGTCCTGATTTTCTAATTTGATGAATAGTGCTAGAGTCTCATCTCACAATATTTATCATTATTGAAATCACAAGCGGGAAAAATAGCATGAACATAGAACAATATTCCACATGAATTAGCGAGTCTATCCGAAATTTCTTAACATTCAAAAATTACAGACTAGAATTAACCTTTCTAGAGTAATCATTAATAAATTGTGAATTAGTTAGTATAACTAAAATAATTAAATACATCATTCTATGTGGATTCAAGGAAAATTACATAGATTCTCTTCACATTCGAAAATTAGGGGCTAGGATGTACATAGAAAATTAGGAAGAATTTTGACGGACTAGGGAAGGTATTCTCTTATTTGAATTCCCCACATACCCGACTAAAATTCCCTAGAAAGTGAGTTTGAACTTCACGCAATGGAAGGAGAAACCTAGACCTTGCTTGAGCTTACGTGAGAACTTGCATAGTTTTACGAGAATCGTAGTAGGAATGAGGGGAAAGCCATTTAACCCATATAAATTTCCTTTAAAATACCCAAAATGACTTAGTTTAGGATCTAAGAGGCTAGTAATTTACGAAAACACCCTTAGGAAAACCCGCGGGGAATAACTACTAGGTGGTCCCAATGAGGGACCTAATGACTCGTTACTAAGGCCACAACTCGTAATTACGTCCCAGTGAAATCTGCTGGTCACAGGTTCGTCACGAGCAACCCGACAACTCGTTAGTGGTGACCACAGCTCGTGGTCACCACCCGTTAAACCTGCTTGCCTCTAAGCCGATCATTTCCTTACTATGGCTGACCATGACTCTCCCCAGGTGTTGAGGGATGACCACGACTCGTAGGGTCTCAAAATCTAGTACACTAGCTCCCTCTTATTTTCCTTTCTTACTCACCACCCCACGGCCCGGCCCTAACGAGGTCATGTGGAGATGACCATGACTCATGGTCCATTCGTAGGGCTACCTTTCTCCAAAATTTCAAACTTCATCTCATAGCCTTCTCTGAGTCACATCCACGACTCTTGGGCACCTCCAACGGGTCACTTAACAACCATGGATTCTGTATTTGGTGCAGTTTTCCAGTTTTTGTAAATTTTCTATTTTTAAGTCCCAAGTCTAATCTTGAGTTTGGAGGCACCACAATATCTCCCCCTTGGGAACATTCGTCCTCGAATGTTGGAAACTACCACGAGGAAAGCGAATAACAATCATAATATTGAAATCACGCTCATTTTAAAGCATAACGAACCAGAATGACTACCTCAGTTCTCTTTGCATACATACATCCAAAAACATTAAGGAAACTTAATCACATGAAGCTGAACATAACAACTAGGGTGGAGTTACAGGAAAATTGATATCTCAAGCTATAATAGAGCCGGTAGAGAATAAGTGTGGAGTATCGCCCATTATATACGCCATCCTCCACGTAGCTCCCTCAACCTGTTGATTTCATAAGACCTTAGTAGAGCTACCTCCTTATTCCTTGGTTCTGAGCCAGACGGTCAAAGGATACGGAGTGGGACCTCCTCATATGAGAGACTATCCTTTATTTCTGCTTGTCCAGTAGCACAGGCGGGATTGGATCTCGGATGCACTTCTTCAAAAGTGACAAATGGAATACGAAGTGCGCAAATGTCAACTGCGAAGGTAACTCCAGGCTCATAAGCTACCTTTCCAATTCACACTCAGTATTGTAAGGTCCCACATCGTGGATTAAGCTTTCCCTTCTTCCCAAACCTTATCACGCCTTTTATGAGCGAAATTTTGAGATAGACCCAATCCATCTCGATGAACTCTAGTTCTCTTCTCCTCACCCAGTAAGATTCGTGACTCCTGAGCTATTTCAATCTTTCTCATTGAGTTGTACCTTACTGCACAACTTCATGAACCGAGTCTGCCGATTATAGTAGCTTCACCGACCCGAACCACCCAATAGGAGATGCACACCTCCTACCATACAATGCCTCAAATGGGGCCATACGGAATCTTGGAGTGGTGGCTGTTATTTATACGCAAACTCGATAAGAGGAAAATGGTCATTGCCCTTAAAATCAATCACGCATGCTCTCGACATATCTTCTAGAGTGCAAGATAATTCCACTTGACTTGTCCATGATCTGTGGATGAAAAGTTGTGTGCTAAGCTTGACTTGGGTGCAGTCCCTTCTAGAAGACTTCTAGAAATGTGAAAATTGAGCGGAAGTATACATTATGGAAATGATGGATAATGGCACCTATGCGACGCTCTGGTTAGATCCTCTTGTCCAGTTGCTGGCAGCTTGGGAAATGTCTTGACTTAGTCAGATCTACTATTACATGAATCGTGGAAGTTTGGTGAACGTGATCCTTATTTCTTCTTTTCAGTGGTGTCATTATCTGGTCGCTTCCGGCTGGCTTACAGTTGGGCGATTTCACAAGTCGGCAATGTCTCTCTTTATGCTGTTCGACCAGTAAATATCCCTCAGGTTGCGGTACATTTTAGTAGCACTAGGGTGGATAGAGTATGTCAAGCTATGTGCTTAAGCTAATATACATATATTAGGTCATCGGCGTAGAATACACATGATACACCTAATAACATAGCATACCATCTCCACTTTTTTGATAAAGCCTCAACCTCCTTTTGATAGCAGCTTCCTTGAGTTTAAGAAGGATGGGATATTCATCCTATTTGGACTTGCAACCAAGGAAGAGTATGACCCTCTTTGCATCACCACTCCACCCTCAATTTGAGTCAGCCAAGCTGTACCACTAGCAGGAGCTAGCCTATGAATATCCTTTGCCAACTACTTTTCCTTCCTCAATATGAATCACGCTGCCCATGAACACTCTACTTAGGCCAATAACCACCACATTGGCTTTACCGGGTGGTATAGCATCTCATGTCATAATCCTTTAGGAGTTCCAACCACCTCCTGCGGTGAAGATTTAGGTCCTTACGAGTGAATACATACTAGAGGCTCTTATGATCGGTTAAAACATCAACTTAGGCCACAACCTTAGATAATGCCTCCATATTTTCAAGGAAAACACTACCGCTGGCTAACTCAAGTTCATGTGTTGGATAATTCTTCTCATGAACCTTGAATTGTCTGAGGAATAGGATATCACTTTTCCCAACGCATCGGAGATACAGCAGGTCCAACTCTTGGAATCGTTGCAATAAACCTAAAATCCATCAGTCCTTAAGTAGAGTTAATCTTGGAGGCGGTAGTGAGTCGAGTTTTCAAATCCTGAAAACTCTTATCACACATATCCGACCTTTGTAGTAACTTCACCTTTTACAAGTTATCTTGGTGGGTGGAATCTTTACATAGAAGAAAAGCCCTCTGAAAGCATCGGTAGTAGCAGGCCAAACCCAAGAAACTTGATTTTGGTTGGAGAGGTAAGGTACAGGCTAGTCTTTCCTTGCTGCTATCTTTGAGGATATACTTGAATTTCCTCACACGAGGACCACATGACTTGGAAAGTCATGGACTTCAGCATAATTTGCACTTGCTTGAACTTGGTGAGCAGTAGCCAGTCTACGGAGTGTGCGAAGCACTATTCTCGGGTTATTAGCATGCTCTTCCTCATTTTTTAAGTATACCATAATGTATTGATAGATACGATGCAGACATATCGGAATGTTTTAGCAGAAGACTACGTTTCATACGGATCCATAAAGGATGCGAGGGGCATTTTTGATGCAAAGAGCACATAACCATGAACTTGCAGTGACCATGCAGTCCTAAAAGCTGTTCTGATGTCACACTCCTCGTTCTTATCTGCTTGATATTTCCACGACACGAGATATATTTTGGAGAAAGCGGTTGGCTCCACGAAGTTGGTTGAGCAGGTCATCAATTCTTGGAAAGGGATATTTTTCTTGATTGTGACCTTGTTCAGGCGGCGATAGTCGATGCACATTCAGGGAGCCGTCTTTATTTCGCATGATCAACAACTGGAGAACCCCAGGAGAGATGCTGGATGACGATAAAACTCTTATCAAAAAGATCTTTTAGCACTCCTTCTTCTTAACTTCATGAGATCCATTCTATAAGGAGGGATGGAGATGGGTTGAGTATGCAGGAATAAGGTCTATGCCGAAGTCAATTTCCCATTCAAGAGGACTCAGAAGATCTTCAGGGAACATATATGGAAACTCTCTTCTGACGAGGCCGAATGGATAGTTGGGGTCTCGAGTGGGATTCCCTTGAACTGAACTAGATAGTAAATACATCCTTTGGAAATAAGATTCTGGCCTTAAGGTAAATAAACCTACCCTTCGATTGCTAAACTACTTTTCGACCATTCTAGAGATGGTTTGTTAGGGAGCGAGCACGGCAACCCTAGTCCTACGGTCAACTTAGGCATGGCTGAGTGTAACCAATCCTTGCCAAGAATGAGGTCGAAATCAACCATGTCTAACTCTATAAGATCATCTGGAATGACTTTGTGCAGTTGAGATTGGACAATTTCTATACACCCCTCACGGCTCCCTATGACTCACAAGCCCAGGGTGGGGGCGAAAGGTTGAAATGATACTTTTGGGTGATATCGGCCCGA
Source organism: Datura stramonium (assembly GCA_018107945.1). NCBI lineage: Eukaryota > Viridiplantae > Streptophyta > Magnoliopsida > Solanales > Solanaceae > Datura > Datura stramonium. The sequence continues at coordinate 134,801 of JACEIK010000034.1, read as the reverse complement.
ATTGCAACGTGAAGTCACGAATGACCGTGTAGCCGGTTTTAGCGAGAGAATATACATCTAAGTGGAAAAGATGTAACATACACATGACCACATCTGGTGAGTTCTCACAGTCTGATGAGATGATAATGCATAAAAACGGTTTTGGCGTTGATTGTCCTCCTTACCAGATGTGTTATCCTGTTGGTGAGTGACTCTTTGGAGCTATTGAGGTGATGGATTGTGATCTCCCTACGCCTGTGACGGGCACTTCTTTGGCCGATGACCAGGCACATCCCACAACCAAAACAACCCTCTTACCCTAAAGACACTCTCTGGTGGTTCTTACGCGCAGGGCAAAGGCTGGATATCTGTTTGAACAACAGCTACGGGAGGCGAGCGGATGCTCCCTCCTGGTCTGACGGGATCGAAAGGTAAGTATTGCAGTGTTTGGGCGGTGGAGCCCTCTATTCTTTATTCTTCAGCGTAGGCGTGCTACCACCCCCGACCTCACAGTGGCCATAATCGGCCAGACAGAGTCCTATCCCGCTCATTCTTTCTTTCCATGTCCCTTAGTTTTCATCTCGGTTTCTTGGGCATAGACCATCAAACTAGAAAGGCCGATATCTTTGATCGACATGTTGGTCCTTCACTCCTTGAGGACCCGGGTTTGACACCCGTTATTAAATTTACATTTGCTTGATCCCTCGGCTCGGCCACCATCTCTAGAAGCGTATTTGGACAACAGTAAACTCCAGAACATACTCCTCCACTATTAACTTCCCCTTCCTCAAGTTCATAAACTCCGCTACCTTGATTCCTTGAGCTCGCCGGGGAAGAGCACATGCAGAAAAGTGGTGTTGAACTCCTCCCACTCCACTTTAGTCACGCTCAGCTAATTGACCCTCACTTCCCATAGCTCATACCCAGTTGGGCTACCCTTTTGATGGCGGCGGAATTCGACAATCTCAGAAGAGCTAACACCCGTAATACGGGTAATCTTCCCGATCTCGTCTATGAACTCTTGGGGTCCTCCTTCACCTTGGATCCTTGAAATGATGGAGGATTCATTCGGGTAAAGTCCGCACCCTCGCATTCTTTATGAGACCCATTGTTATTACTTGGAACCACTGTTGGTTCACTTGATTAGTCACGATGCAGGCGGCAGTTTGGAATTGTGTCTAGATTACCAGTTGTGCTCGAATCATCTGGCTGGGCTCGTCGGGTTGGTGGGATGGTCCCAGGCATTCAGCCCTTCTTCCATTAGCGTCGTGGGCACTTAGTTCAGAAACAAGCTGAGCCACGAGTTAGGAGAATAAGTTTTTGGGAGTGATTTGATGCATGATAAGGAGTATGAAATAAAGGGAAGTTTCTTAATGATATCTCTGTACCTCCCCATCATAAGTGTGTGGCGCTTCACACCCATGAAGAGGACTCTACTCGATGCGGCTTTCATACATCAGGATACTGCGAACCTAGTTCTACGATACCAAGTTTGTCACGCCCCAAGTCTAAACCACTGGATAGGTCACGGTACTTAGAGCCACAAGTTGCCCCAAGTTAACCACTTTGGTCTATCATACAACTGGCATTACGAGTAACATTAAATTTATACAGCGGAAATTTAAAGCAAAGAATACAAATATTTGAGTAAATAGAGTTGGTCCATAATGGCTAGATATATTAGACAAACCTAGGACAACAAGAAAACCCTTTGAGTTTGATAACTAAATCTAAGTCGAAAGACACTAGAATCCAGATGAGTGCTAGGACAAACCTGACTAGCTCTAAATCAAATAAAAGAAATGAAATCATGTCTCAAGAAATCTTTAGTCCTTGGGAGATGAGGACTGCGACTTGTAATAAGGCTGAGGTCTTCGAGGAGTAAGAGGCTACTTGAAGGCGGGCGTGATCTGCGGCAGCCAATATAAAATGATACAACATAAAAGTATACATCGGTACTTTGAATGTATTGAGTAAGTGAGAGGAGCATAACAATGAAATAAATAATAAATAAATCCTAAAAAGCGAAAGACATCTGACCAACTATAGCTAATGAAGTAGATATTGAAATCTTGAGATGGTCTAGAAGACCTATCGATGGTCAAAGCATGTTCCTAATTAGTGCGGTTAATTGAATTGAGCTAGAAGGTGGTGAGCGCTGAGTGGGAGGAGTCTATAACCAACATGTAACCGTGGCTAGGCGTGGAGTGGAGTGTATATACCCAACCAATAGGACCCAATATACCTTGCCAAAGGTATAAATGCATGGTGGGCGATCCACCAGAAATTCTGGGGCCAATCGGGACAATAAAATGTTGGCCTACAGTAGCAGCGTAGTGCAGGAACACGGGTGCGCTGGAACCCCCGTCCTCTCGGTGCTAACTCCTACTCCCAACTTGGATAACCCTAAACTAAATACTAGGATAATAGCTCGGCGGGGCCCAAGACTAGTAGGGATGCCCCTGCTTGAAAGTACCCGAGAGTCTTATCGGACGATTCTAAAAAGCTGGGTTTCTAAACCGGTCGGGCACTCATCTAAAGCGTCATAGTCTAAGGAACAAACTATAATATGTTTGGAGTCTTATGGTTGAGTGAATTACCAGTCTAAAGTGTCATGTTGCCTAATGGACCCGATAAAGCTAGTTCCCGATAGCTGGGAGGTGATACCGGCACCTCGGGAAGTTACGTAGTCAGCCCGGTTAGCCGAGCATTTCGGCGACACTGAGTATTATTGTCACACCCCGTCACACCCTGGACGGGACCACAGGTACTTAGGCCACAAGTGACCCCAAGTCAACCCACGGTCTATGATACACTAGTATTACGAGTAAAAAATATAATAGCTTTGAAATAATAGAATAAAAGCATTTATGAAAATAAAGCTAGAAAATATAAAGTTTAAGAACGTAAAGTACGGAGTTAATTTTTGTGTCGGCCCTCTAGCGGTAGGTTGCTTGGGACAAGCCCCCGGCTAACGCTAAGTCCCTAGCTAAAAATAATGTAGACGGCGAAAGAAATAAAATAAGGCCCTTGAATGATGAGGACTCACACTTTGATTGCGAGGATGGAGATCGCCGCGGCGACTAACGATGTTGTATCGAGAACCTGGCGTATCCTTGAAACAATACATCATAGTTGTAAGTATGCATGGTACTTTGAATTTCTTGAGGTAAGTGAGAGAAGACATATTGAATATAAATAAGTAAGCTAAGTAGTACAATGACCAACTAATATACGGCCAGATAAATGGCCCGGAAATGAATAAGAGATGACCACAATACAGTGGTCATGAGCATTCCCTAAGTCGAAAGTTAGAGTCGAGATGCCTATACTAAACAAGTTGCTTATTACGAAACTAGACTAGGCTGACTAGTGGGAGGTACATGCGGACATATAACCACGTGAGCTAGATGTAGAGTTAGATGTATACACCCTATTGGTAGGACCCAATATACCTTGCCAAGGTATAAAGGCATGAGCCCAGGTGATCACAAAAGTATGGGGCCAATCGGGCCAAGTAATACTATGACCTACGCTGGCAACGTGGATTCCTATATGAACTTGGGTGTCTTTTGGAACCTAGAGCGCTCGGTGCTAAGTCCTACTCCCCCTTTGGAAAACCTAAAACTAAACTACTAGGCGATAACTCGAAACTAGGGTCCAATTCCAGTCGGGGACATATAACCAGAGCTAGAGTCTTGTGGACCAGAATTCTCAAACTAGGTTCCTAGGCCCAGTGAGTTGCTTATGCAGGCGTCATGCCGTTCTGAGAATAAGCTAAATTGACTGGGGTCACGAGGTCGAGCTATAACTAAATGTCATAACCGCCTAATGGACCAATAAACTAGATTAAGTCGATTCCCGATGGCGGGAGGCACCACGACACCTCGGGAAAAGACTAAAATCAAACCTAATCATTTTGCCATTATTCTAGTCAACCGAAGGTTGCTAAATACGGCGGGCTGATGACATTCAGGTGATACTAAGTAAATAAATTTCTTGATGAGTGACTAATTAAGCCTTTAAGCGAGTTTATAATTACATACAAATACTATAGAAATTCCCTAACTTTGAAAGATTCAAGCATGATTCAATAATTGAGTACATATATGGGATTCCTGGTTTACGCTTCCAAAGTTAAGGCTAAAATCCTACTTAACTGGAATAGGCATCATTTTGGTCACAAGCGGGTGGAAATTAACTACAGGCATCATTCAAAAGGTATGACAACAATATCTTCCTTTCAAAAACTTAGGGCTAGAACTGTGGTAGACGGGGAAAGGTTTTAGGGGACACAAGGGAAGCGATCTCCTTGTTTAGTTCCCACATACGGATTTGAAGGATCTCTCTAAAGATCGTGAAGAGTGCTACACCTTGGAGAGGAACCCTAGTTCTTGAGCCTTGAGAGAGGAAGGGAGAGAAGAACTACGGTGGTTGTGAGAAGAATGAGGGGTTAGACTAGTAAAACTCCTTTAATTCATCCCAAAAGAAGCCTAAATCGACTAGTTTTAGAGTTAGAAGCATAAAAATTTACAAAAATACCCACGATAAAAGTTCTCAAAAATACCTATGCAGTTTACATGGGTCATATAATGACTACGTGGTGCCTTTCTATGGGTCGTGGTATGCCATCAGTGGCCACGGGAGCTTTAAAGATTCTTTGAAACCCACGAGTATGAGTGCAGTACGATTCGTACCTTCATGCCATGAGTCGTACCAAGACTCATGGTAATAGGCTGTCTGTTCGCCAAACTGATAGTTCTTTACTAAACTTTCCATAACTTTTTACTCCAAACTCCGATTGATGTAAGGTTGGATATGTTTGAAATAAGACTCAAAGAGATTTAATTTGATATCATGGATCACCCAAAAACAATGCAGCCAAAATAGGAGTTATGATCATCTAAAGTTTGCCCTTGTAAGAACTTTCATGCCAAACAATCGGTAGGAGGATTCTCAACTCAACTTCATGCTAGAGTTCCTTATAACCTTAAATTGCAACAATGAACTTATTACACTTAAGAATTGATGTTAACAAAAGCTTTCCAGTTCCTTAACTAAATTCATCGGTTCGGGTCTATCCACCTACCTAAAACTGTTCCAAACTTAGCCGAAAGTCCAAGGTGTTCAACATCTCAATTCAGCTGAAAATCTCAATTCGTACCATCATCTTATGACTCAAATGCCGAGTCTTTGTAGCTCTTGTCCTTCCTTGCAAATTCTACGAACCTCCTATCTATGATCCTTCACTACGGCTCGTACCATCATCTTACGACTCCTTAGGATGTAATTGTGGTTTCCCTTGCCACTTCTTGCTAAACTCTCTGAATCATACCACGAAACTTAGTACGACTCGTATTGACTTGATACCCGATCGTGAGAGTATGCCATGACTTCTAAATCGGATTTTGCGTCTCTACGGAACACACTACGAGTCCTTGAGTCACGACTTGTGCGGGACATTTTTCCGATTTTCTACGTATGATCAACTTCAAATCCAGTTTTAGTCATAGGGATTTTAAGTGTTACAATTCTAACATTCTTTATAAAGCTAAAGCTGACAATAATCTAGTGAGATTCAATACTACAGTAACATGGGGTTCCCAACCATTGTAAATTCAAACTAAACTTGACATTCAAGCACTAGAGCAGAGTCTGATTTTCTAATTTGATGAATAGGGCTAGAGTCTCATATCACAATATTTATCATTATTGAAATATTAAAAAGTGAGGAAAAATAACTATAGTTAACATGGGAACAATATTCCACGTGAATTAAATAGAGTCTATCCCGGAAATTTCATAACATTCGAAAAATCTCTGAGGGCTAGAATTCACTTTGGCCAAATAATCATCAATAAATCGTGAATTGATGGAAAATATAACTAAAATAATTAGATACATCATTCTAGGTGGATTCAAGGAAAATTACATAGATTCTCTTCACGTTTGAAAATTGGGGCTAGGATGTACACGAAAATTAGGAAAGAATTTTGGGATACAAGGAAAGAATTATTCTTTTGTTGAATTCCACATACAGACTAAAATTCCTTAGAAAAGTGAGTTTGAACAACTACAATGGATTAGGAACCCTAGTTTTTCTGAGAATTGTAGTGGAAATGAGGGGAAAGCGTTTAACCTCTAAACTCCCTTTAAAATACCCAAAATGACTTACTTTAGGATCTAGGGTTAGAAATTTACGAAACACCCTTAGAAAAATCATGAGGAGAATAGCGCGGTGGTCCCGAAGGACACAACGACTCGTGCCCGGGCCCGGCTCGTGGTCGATCCGTGGCTCTGCTTTGGTCACTTGGGTTCTTCACGGGCAACCCAATGACTTCGTTAGTGGTTGATCGCGACTCGTGGTCACACCATTAGAAACCTACTTGCCTCCAAGCCAATCATTTCCTCACTAGTTGACCACTGACTCTCCCCCATGAGTGTTGAGGGCTATGGCACCATGACTAGTGAGGTCTTCCATCTAATTACTGCTTTGCCTCCTCTTAGTTTCCTTTCTTACTCACCCACCCCATTCTTTGACCCTAACAGTCGTGTAGAACTAAGCGACTCGTGGTTCTACATTAGTCAAGAAATTTCTTTCTCCAACTTTTCAAACTTTCTTCTGCCTCCCCACAGTCACATCACACGACTTGTGGGCACCTCAGAGGTCCTTGCTGACCCGTTCATTGGTAGTGCTGGGTGCCATTTACATAAATTTTATTTTAAGTTAAGTCTAATCTTTGAGTTAGGGAATTACGGGCTCCTACCATCTTGAGTACGGCACAAATCTTGAGTGGTATGGTGCTTTCTCTTAATTTAGCCTTCGACTTTCACCATTATTCTCGGTACGGCTTGTACAAATCAAGATATAGCTCGTACTAAGACTTGTACTTGCATTTGCTTTTCATTTTAGGCATTTTTTGCACATTTTGCTTCAACATTTATTTTCTACAGGAAATTAAAGTAAACGTGCATCCATATAAAATTATTTAGTCCATTCTATTTTCTCATTTTTAAGCGTCGAAAGTTAAGCAAACTCACAACTCAACACCCTCAACTTAATACTTTTGCATGTCCTCGAGCAAATAAAATAAAAACTAAACCGCGATACTTTAACTAGAAAATAAACCTAGGATACTACAACCAACATCAAACAAAAAGCTTTTGACCATTTCTCGTGAACCAAATCAGCACATGCACTACAAGCAACCACAGAACATGATAAGATCAAGATATATCATCTAGCTATTAACGAGATAGTTAAGTCATCACCAATGCTTTTTACACAGATCAGTGGTAGAGTTAAACACAAACCATGTATCCTCACAGCAAATGAGAATTCCCCCACTCAGATATAGTAAAATATGAAACATGGGGTGATGAAGTGAACTCTCGCACCACAAAGAAGTTTCAAATCTTTGTATATTGGATACCATGAAGCACCCTTATTTTCTCATGATTTTTTAGATGATGAGCTAGGATCCTGTAGGACTGCTTTGACTTGTATGTGAAGCTTTTATCTTTGGGTATGGTAGATATGGGATCTTTTAAGCAACTAAGCCCCTCCTTTGCACTACATACACATGACACCATTTTTCACTCTTTCACACTTTACTCTTTTTCACTTTTCCTTCCTTTTCACCCTTTTTATGCACATGTATGAGTGTGGTGTGTTTCTTCCAAGCTTTTCATGCATCATTCTTTTTGTATTTTCTTTTTCAATTTCTTTTCTTTTTTTGGAAGACCACACCTCATTTTCACTTTTTTTCTTCCTTTTTCACACCTTCCCATTGTTATACCTATCTAGCACCTCAACTTGGGAATTTTACCTATGTTGAGGTTCACAATGTCCCAGGGAGGATGGGAGTCAAAATAGGTTCATTACAAAAATAGATGCAGTTAATTTGTTAATCAAAGAAAAATGGTCTATTTAAGGGCTCAAAAATGGAATCAAGGGAATCATATTATTTTTGGTAGGGTCATTTAAGCTAAACGGGCTAAAGAATGGACTACGATCTTTTCCTAACCAACCATCCTAAAGCCTATGTAAATACCAATCGGGCAAGTTCTAGATCCTCTACGCGGTATCAAACTAGGTATCAAACTTCCTCACTCACCCGTCTTGCATTCACGACACATGTCTTGCATTCACTCTATACATCACAGTTGCCACTTTGGCCTAACAAAAACTATTCATTCTAATATACTAAATGACAAAAAGATCTACAGAAATTATACTTTGCTATCACAAGTACCTGACAATCAAAATTTTTGAACAAGGTCAATTTTTACAAATCCAAAACTAGTGCAATTTATTGGTACTCCCCTAAGCTACTTTCTAATCAAACAAAAATCACAAAAAATAAAATACTACACACACCGGTTTCACTCGTTACATACGAAAAAAATACGGCAGAAAAACCTGGATGAATCAAAAACAAGTACACCCCCTAAAAATATGCTTTGTCCCCAAAGAAATCAGAATGTAAAAACTAGGAGAAATACACAGTAGCTACTTAGACTTCACTGTGTGCACATGAGTTACCTCTCATGCAGCAGTTGCGGGTAGCGACTGACGCTAAAATCTCTTGATTACTCAAAATTCATTAAGAAACTTGGATTCATCCTCCTTTGTGTTAAATGCTTGCTTTGCCAATAGGTACGTGGATGAGACAAAACAAAACAAACAAAAACATAAAAGGAAATAACAGCAAAGTTAAGTAACACTAATAATCTAATCTTAAAGCGATATTCCCGGCGATGATGCCGCACGATAGCGCTCAAACTCACACTTTACGACCGAATGAAGCGTACGTTGTTAATAAAAAACCCAACCAAGAGGTTGGGTTCGAACCTGTAGAAATAAGGTAAGATCTAGACTAATGCCGTTAAGTGAACTTGTTGGTAAGTTATATCAAATTGGGGGGTTCAAAGAATAATAATATTAAACAAGATTATAATTGTGGTTGATTTCAAGATTTGCAATTAACTAGGATAAGTGTTATCCATGGGTTCATAACTACTTCGGGTATACACACGTGATCAATCCCAATGCTTACTTATAGAACCAATAACTAGGATTCATCCAAGCGACTAGTTTGTCCATATTAGATGACTGTACTCAATCACCCGAGTTAGGCCTCATAGTGATTTTCAAACTAACCATTATCAATATGTTCTAAATTTAACTATCTTGGAGGCCACAACTCAGTTAATACAATGATCATACAAGACCAAGGCTTTGTTGTAAATGTTTCCTAATCTCTACTTTCTAGGTTGAGCAAGTTGAGAATTCGGGCAAGTACTAACTTTGTACACCATTAAGAAATGTTTAAAGATGGAGAGAATACTATACAAGCGTTTAACATTGGTCTTGAATCACTTTTGTATAACCCTATTTCGTTAATCTACCATGGCTCCCACAACTAGTTGTGAAGGTTTTAGCCTCTCATGGTTGTAAGATTATAATTGAATTCATAGACAAACACATGTAAATACTTACAACAACAATTGGAAGAAATCGATTTGAATATCAAAAGAACAATCCTGAGAACAATGGATGAAATCCAAATTGCTATCAAAACTTGATAAAAATTCACAAATAATATTTTCACTCATCTCCTCATTATTCTCTCTATGTTCTTTAGGTAAAATAAAACATAAAGCTATTTATACGGACATTATAACCTTTTCCTAAACATAGGGATTACTTTGCATATACGTGTAGAGCTATGTCTATTTGGACTATGACCCCTAGCGAGGATTATACGGATAGTACACACTTCTCATACATCCTTAAGTAGCTGCTGAGATTTGTCTAAGTGTTGGCGGTGGTACAACCCGTACCATAGTCCTACAAGTTGTACAATGCATTCGTGGTTTTTCTTTGAGAATTCGACATTTTTGAAATTTTCACGAGTGTTGTGGTACCCTCGTACCTCCCTCCTATGACTCATGTTTGTTTGTTCTTTAGAAGTTACGCCAGTATTGAAGAATCTTCTAAAGTTCACCATGAATCATAGTGCAGTCGTATGTTAATGCTATGACCTATAAGTCCACATCGTTCCAGGAAATTTGTTTTGTGCAATTTTCTCACGAACAATTCCACAATTTTAGTTATAGCTCGTACCATCTTGGTATGATTAGGTGCGAGAGTTTTATGGTGCCTTTCTCTTGGTCGGCCTTGACTTTCACTACATTCTCGATCTGGCTCATACAATCTAGGTATAGCTCGTACTAAGACATACTTATTTGATTTTACGCATTTAAGACTTCTTTCGCATTTCTTTATGACACTTATTTTCCCTAAAATTAAAAATACAAGTGTCCTTATCCATATAAACATACCTAAGTCCATGCTATTTTCCTCGGTTTAAGTGTCGAAAGTGCTATAAATTCACATCACATAATGGACCCTAAACTATTCCAGCATGACATAACACTAACCAACAGTCTAATCTATAGATAAATTGGGGCGAGAAGCAAATAGAATTTATAAAATGACTTTTTGAGTAATAAAATAATCTAACTTAAATTAAAAGAATACATATTGAGTCGACACCAAAACAAAAAGATGAAAATACTACTTGTTTATACATGCAGCCTCTACTAGCGTGGGATTCTTCGGCAATCCCTAGCTAACTCTAAAAAGTCTAAAACTAAAAATAAGAATAAAGACATCTGTAATGAACATAACTCCACGACCTTCAAATGATGAGGACTCACCATTGCTAATGCGAATGGATCGAAGTGAATCGTGATACTATACACAATTACACGAACCTATATCATAATAGGATATAGCGAAGACGTATGCGGTCAGATTACTTTGAATATGCGAGCATATGGGATATATGACGACTAAATTGAATGAGGCGTAATACAGGAAATGTTGTATTGAATGCAAACTGAATGCATAAACTAAACTAAACTACAATATCCTATCTGAGATGCATAAATACTAATATCAAATAATAATATGAGGATGTATAATGAAAATACAAGTAAAAGCCCGATTTGGGGTCATGTACATGCACTGGAATATGAGTCTTTAATTATGGATGGCCCCATGTAACAATGCGGGGCGTAGGAGAGCACATTGAGACATAAATCATGTGAGCTAAACATGGAGTCGGATGCCTCGCCCCATCAATAGGACCCAATATACCTTGCTAGGGTATAAAGGCATGATTGGTGTGATTACTAAAATTGATGCCTATTAGGGCTAAGGCCTATGATGGTACATGGTACTACGGGACTGGGTGCAGTGGACTGACCCAACTCGATGCTAAGTACTACTCCTAATTGATAATTTGCGGTAAGCTTGAGAATTGGTGTTCTAAAGTGAGTGAAATTGCTTTATTTAAAAGTGTTACAAAAGATTCTAAAGACACGAAAATACTAGTTAAGAATTTGTCAAAATATGCATACTAAATTATCTTTAGAATTATTATTCATAACATGCCAAGCTTTTATAAAACAAATTATAAATCATAAAGATTGAACTTTGAAATCATTCTAAAATCAATGACATGAAAATACGGTATGTAACTAAACGTAAAATCATGACTATTATATAATAATAACCACAGAAGTCTTGAAAACAAATTTGAGATAATAAGGAAAATCATAAATTGAATGAGAACCTAAGACATGATTTCTAGGAATAAGATTTCTATATTTTTTGAAAGTGTTTGGGACACAGAATTGAAAGGACAACCCTTGTTAAATACCACATGCCGGGCGAAAATTATTGCTAATAATCAGGTCTTGAACCCTAGGAGTGAGTTCTTGATTCTTGCTAGCCCTAGGAGGGCTAAAGAGAACTTTGAAAGCGATAGGGTTGATACAGGCAGAAAAATACCAAAAGAAATGTTAGAGACTTTTAAAAAGCCTTGAAATTCTAAAAGGGCGGCCATTGGGACGGGCAGAGTGGTTTGGTCGATGGATCGTGGACTTGCACATCGATGCAGTGTGAAAATTACAGTTTTACGGCCTATTTTGACAGACCAAGGATGGACCATGGTCATATTCACGATTCATGGTTCTATTTTCAGCACATTCTTCCTTCTGTTTCATGAGTGGGTAAATTACACTTTTCATCAAAACACGGCGTTATACTTCTAAAATACTCATAACTTTTTACTCGAACTCGGTGATGCAAGGCTGGATGCGTTGGAAAGAAGACTCAAAGGGAACAATTTGGAAGGTTTGATAACCCAAAAATACTTCATAAATTTGGAGTTATATTCATTTAAAGGTGACCCTTGAAGGAATTTATATGAAAACTCAATTGGTAAGAAGGCTCTCAACTCACTTTGTGCTAGAGGTTCCTTGTGACCTTAAATCGTATCTAATGAGATCTTTCCACACTTAAAAATTTATATTAACACCTAGTTATAATAAAAATTCATTAGGTTTGGTTATATCTACATACTTAGGATGGTTTACTCTTGGCAGAAGTAAATGCGGGCGTTACGGGATACATCCTAGTGTTTCTCTATATTAATTTCACCTATAATAGGTATAACCATAACTTAATTTCTCATTTTTCACTAATGTAGTGGATATTAAATTTTCAAATTATATTTGTTTTACTTGATAGTTTGGATCTATATAAGAGTCTATATGGATAAGTGTAACACCCCAAAACTTTCCACCGGACCATACTCGGACCTTACTTAGAAAACCCGGAAAGAAAACCAGAAAAATTGCATAGAATGGGCGAGACAGTGGTGTGGTCATCTCCAACGACTCATTGTGTTAGTCATGATCAGCTTGTCTTAGTCACAGGAACCCACAGGGACATGGAATGACCTATTGTGAGAAAAGCAGGTCGTCACATGCTCAAGTGGTTTGCCCCGACTAGAACTCTCCTTTTCAGGACCCCACAACTCAATCAATGAGTTGTCATTAGAAACAAGGGACTCATGGTGTGGTTCATTGGAAGAGGTTCGAATCCCTCTTTAGTGGCAACAGTGAGTAGCAACGACTGTTGTACCACACAACGAGTCATTGTCACCACCGTCGTGTCAAGTCGAGGATTTTTAGAAATTTATTAGTGAAGGTAAAGATTGGACACAATGACCGTTGGGTCCCACCAATGAAATGGTGTGTTTGCCCATTTATCCAAACCCACCGGTTTTCTCGTCTAGTGACCATGGGGAGGAACCAACACGACCCGTTGGTTCATCCAACGAGTAATGGTGTCTCCGTTGCCAAATCCGGCGACCCGGAGCCACAATAGGACCAATGGCTGGTCTAGCAGTGTCTCAACCAACGACTAGTTGGTGACCGGTAATCCTGTCGGATAGTTTTATAGATTTTATTATAGGGATATTTTTGTAATTCCCCACCTATTTAGTCTAAGCTACGTCATTTAAGAATATGTGCAAAAGAGAATTTAGAGGTTTATGTGTTACACCACATTAAGTTCTTGACATATAGATGGTTCGCATGTTGGTTAAGAGTTTTAGAATGCCATACACTTGAGCGAAAAGGGCCCGGGGAGGAACCCGGACAAGCGTCAAGTCGGAGCGTCATAAGGCAAATGTGAATTATAAATCGCATTTGATAAATCGACTTATAAATCGCATTCGACAAATGCGACTTAAATTAAATATATAAGGCTCCCACTTTGTTTAATCATTTTCCCTTCATATAATTTCCAGTGAACGAAACGAGGAGAGACGAGGGGTTTGATTAAATTTCCTTCCCGTTTACACGTGTAGTCAAACTCGAATTAACTTTGGGTAGCGAGAAGTATAAAGCTATGAGGAGCATTCTGGAGTTAGTTTCGCAAAATTCGGGCGACAAATCGTCGTGCTAGCGAGATAAGGTAAGTGGAATTGATCCAAAGTAGTGTTAATATACTCCCGAGAAGAGCATTAAAGTTGAGTATTTCTCCCTTCTAGACCCCAGAAATAGCGAGTTTTAGTAGTTCTTCGATAAGTCGAAGAATAGAAAGTAGGTATAGACATAATATGGTTTCTTTCCAAAATAATAGTAGAATTAATTCTATTCTTTTCAGTGAATATGAATACGGTTGGGAGAAATAGTGAATACTGGCCAGAACTACATCCGGTTAATCGAGAAGAATCGGCAGGTTGAGGTATATAAACCCAGTTTCTTTCGGCAAGCTAGTAGTTCCAAATTATAGCAAAATAGTATAAATTCCATTAGAATGTTTCAGAAGCCGTATATTATATTCAGTATGAGTTCGGTAAGCGTGTTAGAATTATTATCTAGTGTTTAGCATGAAACTAGGTAAAAGCGATGTAATTTCTAGCGAATATTGCGAAATATTATTTAGGACTTAGTATATCTCGGTATCGGATTCAACATATTTCAATACTCAGTTAATTATATTTTAGTATGAGATTGAACGAGGGAGAATACCCGAAATATAAATTTTATTATCGGTGAGTGTATATATATATATATTACATGCGATTATTGTTTATGCATGGAGACATGGCCCATTATATGTTGGGCACCTTAGAACTTCCTTGACCGCCCAGGGGTTAATCGTGACTCGCCCACCGGAGGGTGAGGATCGTCGCTCTGAGAATGGCATGTCGTCCACCCACGGACGAAGATGAGATGTAGATTCCCCATAGCAGTGATCGGCACTATACCACAGCCTGTCGACTCTTGCGCCCGAGGTACGGAGTCGGTTTGGTTTCGATTTGGGAGTCCTCAGGGACTCGGATACAACTACGATCGGGGGCCGTGAGCCCAAGTTGCATACCCGGGGGGCCCGTTTGGATGCTCATAGTTACTAGGTGGATGGTATGACTTCCAGGTAGGGTATATAGATTGTGTCTTTAGTTTGGTACCTTACGGCTTATGGGAGGTTTGTAAGGTTCTTGTATGCTATGTTGTGTTGGTATTAATAGATAGAAAGTAGACCGCCATGTTATAGGTATGACTCTTACTCTCTCTAGTAAAGCTACGTTTAGTTCAGTCTCGGCCCGTCTACTATTATTAGGAACTACTAGTATTATTGTTTGCTTTCGGTTATTTCGGTGTGCTTTTACGCCTCAATACAGTGAAATGCACTTCGTTTTGAGGTGCTACATTGCACTGTGGTACCATGAAGCGAGGAAGCCAGATCCCTCGTAGTTCCAGCCATTGTCTGATCCTTGACTCCTATCATCCGAACATGGCAGGTTTACTTCTCTTTTTTTATGCAATTATGGTAGTGGGGCCACTGTCCAGGCCATCTTATTATTCTTGAAGGCTTTGGATTGTATATCCCATGGTTAGTTATCTTAGGTCTGTAGAGTTTGTGTGTGTATGTTTTTAGTTTGCATGTAATGGTCATGTGAGGCCTGGCCCAGGTTTGTGAGTTGGTGACCTGTGAGTCAATCAATTGCTTAGATCCTACTTCTCGGTGATAACTATGAAATAAACCTTATTTGGCCTTGTCGGCCCACATGGGTTCTCTTATGTTTAGTTATTGCAGGTGTTATATTCCTATAGGTGGCTATAGGACTTTTCGTGAGGCTGTGTTCTGGCCAGTTATATAAGCGCGTTGATTTCATAAATCGAGTGAGCCATCCACGCACCCGAGGAAGTGCTTAGGCTCAGGTATTCCGGTAGTCAGTCCTAGTAAGACCCGAGGTGCCGATCATGCCTCCCAAGGCGAGTGTGACATTTAAATGAGTTCTCTCTCCCTCATTATAGACTTTTCAGAAAAATGATCGTAGAAACCTAGGTCATTCCTCTCAAGCAAGAACTAGGGCTCTTTGTCGGTGAAAAGGGATTCAAGCTTTCTTCTCGAAGTTTCTTATCGGGTATATGGAAATTCAACAAGGAATAGTTCTTCCCACCGTAATCCCAAATCTCTCTAATATCTCATCGATTTTTGTCCACGTGTATTAAAGTATAGCAAGTTTTTGAGACAAATTTATTTAAGATTTCAAGTGGATTATTATTCATGATAATGCTTGCTTTATTAGTCCATATTTCCTAGAAATTTTTGTAGAAACTAGCATATAGTGCAATGATTTAGCCCTAGTTCTTAGTTAGGTAGAATTAAAGTCTGGGTTGAATGGTCTGTTTAGCTTAGATTTTATTAGTTTTGGGATTCCCATATTGTTAGTATATGTTGAAATACTAGTTGGATCCATGTTAGTCCCATCTCAATCGGATTATTAGCATGCCTTTCCGGTGTTGTCCAATAATGTGGTACATTAGGTTTGACTTGATCATTTCTTGAGAGTGTCGTGGTGCCTCCCGGTTATCGGTATTAAACTGGACTATCATATTTTGTTGGTTCTTTAAGTAGTTTGAAACTTCTAGATAAGAGCTGCAGGCTGACCACCCGAACCCCAACTGATTACGAGTTTGTTGCATTTAGGGTGGTTACGGCCTTCTAGATAAGCGGCTCGGCAGTCTTGGAACACCGGTTACATGTCCAGGAGTCCTATAAGACTCTCTAGGTACTTCCACTTAACCGTGTTACAGACCCAGATCTTTGATTTTGACCTCCTTAGTAGTCGATCAAGGACTATCCGATTGGGAGTAGGACTTAACACCTAGCGAGACGGGGTTTCTGGTGCACCTGGTTTCGAACTACATTTCTTGTAGGTTATTTTTATTGTATATGGCTGAGACTTATAATCTTACCCAGTTCATGCCTTTATACCTAGCAAGTATGTTTGGTCCTATCGGTGAGGCCTGTCATGGAGGGACTCCGATACAGCTTACATTGGTTATATATTTGGTTATAGACTATTCCACTAGTCGGTATAATTAGTTTGGCTCGGCTCGGAACGGTTTTGGTTTGCTGGTTTAGTATAGTTAGTTGATTTAGTATCTCGGATTTAGGGCATGTCTTTGACCATCGGACGAGGGTCATTTAACCATCTCTATATGTTTCCAATTTATTACTTGTTTCATCATTTAGGTTAGTCATTGCATTCCCATTAAGATTTGATTATTTATTTTCCATATTATGTTTTATCCTACTTACTCAGAGCATTCAGGAAATCCACCCGCGCCTTCTCTCTTGTATCGTATTATGATACAAGCTTGTAGATTTCCGAGTCTGACATGATTGTGGATCTTCTCCTAGGAGTTATGGTGCATCGAGTGGTTAGAGTCCTCATCTTTTGAGGACGACATTATATTTATTCAATCATTTCTCATTGAGTTAGACATAGAGTTATTTGAGAGACATCCAATAACTCATTAGATATAGATGGATTTCAGACCTGATTGATTTTTAGTTTTTGTTTCCTTTTGTATTTAAGCTTTATGATTTGAATTCTTTGCTATAAATGTTTTATTATTTTTTAACTTCCTCTATGGAATTTCTCAAATTCCAGTTTATGATAGACCAAGGTTTGACTTGGGGTTACTGGCTCCAAGTACCGTATCTCATTCAGGGTATAGACTTGGGTCGTGACAATACGATCTCGGCTCCTTGTTAGGTATTATATTTGCATCAACCGTGTATACTTTCATGCGAAGGTAGATTCTCAAATTTATGGCGGCGTTGCCGAGGACTTTGACATAGGTCCTATCTAGAAATTTAGATTTTGGTTTGACTAATTTGAATCTACTCTTTCACACGTGTTTTACTGTTTTATGAAATAGGTGTTAGGTATGGATTTACCAAAAGGTGGTGGATAATATATTTGCGAGATCAACAATAAAGTTGATTATTCTTTTTTTTGTTGTTCCTCAGGGATAGATGCTATGTCCAAGTGTTGAGCGTCTACACAATGTTGAAAGTGGAAGGTGGATTCCACATTTGTGACAGACACATCGATATCTAAAAAACTTTTTGGAGGTATGCAAAGCCTACACTAAGCAAAACAACATCTGTGACACCATCTACCATGGGTCTTCAAATATTCATTGGCGGGAGCGCACTTGGTAGTTATGCTGTCTACCTTCCAACTCAATTCACACATAGACATATCTTGTTAATATCTAATGCAGAAGAAATGATTCTCACTGATGAAAAGATGAACAAATGGAATGTAATCTTACTACTTTGGCGGTTTTGGGCTTGATTATTTGTGCATGAGAGGCGATTCAGTAGTATATATTGAGGCACCCCTCTGTGGGTTCCCCAATCATATTTTGTTGAAGTTTTACACTTCGGTTGGATTTTGACTCAATCTATAGCCAGCTATGCGGCGGGGGTTATTTATGGACAAAACATGCAATTTATTATTGCTTACTATATTGGTGAATTCAGAGAAATAACCCGGCATGGAACATAAGAGATCAAAATGGAGGCATGAATGTGGGTACTCCTTCATTATCTTTGATGAAGGAGACAAGGCGTGATAGATGATGGCTACTATGTACCAGCGCGGTTGTTGAGCCAGAGATTGACCAAGAATGAGGTCAAGAAAGTGCATGTCATTGAAGAAGCACCAGTGGTCCTTCATATGGGCATGATACCCCCTACCATTCATTACGAACAATACCAAGAGCCACCTACAATTCAAGTTGAAGATGCTAACTATGACAGAAATACATCGATTTATCCAAGGCCACATTATCAAGGCCACCCACCTTCCCCTACCTCTTACCACAAAGTCAATGTGACCTCAGCGCAAGGTCAAGGTTAATCTTATCATAAAATGACTATGGAAAAGCCCCCCGTCAGGCGCGAATAATGGTATTTTTGAGAATAAGGCTCAAGCTCCTATTTCCCACCAAGGGGTCTCTTTGATTCACAAGCCAGATAAGGAGCCTTCTCAAGAACAAAGGGTTCCAAAATTGAAGGTATGTTGGAGCCTTGGCGGAGGTCAAATGCATGTTTGAAGAGCTTTGAAATTGTTGGCTCTAAAAACTTTTATTCGAAGTTTGGGCAAAGAATAGAATCTCAAGTTACAAATCCAAACAAAGAGGCATCTCCTAGTGACACGGTGGCGCCCATTGTTTGGCCATTATCACTGAAAGTGAAAAATTTGTGCAACATATTATTGATATTTCTTGTCTTTGATAATATTTTAATAGTCTTGGTAGTGATTGTGGGGGTTATTGATGAGATTTGAAAGTGAAGGCATTTGTTGGTTGATGTCGTTGTTGATAAATATATGGTAGCTCCAAGAGAAGGAGAAGGCAAGGAGGTTTGGTTGATGTACAAGAAGCATCCTCCTCCTCCTCCCTCCCTTTCTCAAAGGCTAGCTAAGCAAACTCTCAATGCTAAAATTTCTATGCGTTAAGAGGATGAAAGAAGCAACACACCCGGGTTTCATTCATTGATGCTATCAAAGAGATTCCCAGCGTTTGATAAGTACCTTAAAGAAGTTGTTGATGAAAAAATGGTTTGAGTGAAAAAAGGAATTGGGTTCCCATAATCCACCGAGTTAGTTCCATTATTGCTTTGGAACATGTGGAGAAAAGGGTGATCTAGAGGGAGTTCCACGGTTCCCTACAAAATTGAGCAATATGACTATTTGCGTACACTATATGATAATAGGGTAAACATTAATTTGGTTCCCTATCCATGTACAAGCGATCAGGTTTAACCATGCTGAAGCCTACCTCTATTCGAATCCAAATGGGCGACAAGTCATTAAAAGGTATTTGATAAGGGTAGTAGTGGAGGATGTGTTGGTGAATGTTAGAGTTTGTACTCCCCGGTAGATTTTATGGTATAGAGCGTAAAGTGGAATTAAAATCCCTATTATTCTTGGGAGACCTTTTGTTGCTCTTGCAGGAGGACACTTTGTGGACTCGGAGAAACATGAGATCATGTTCTAGATCAAGGATGAAAAGATAACCTTCAAAGTAGGGAAGGGCCACTTATTCCCCAAAAGAAGTTGGGAATATTTATGTGGTTGACACAGTTTATGCTTTGAGAGTGGAGCCAGCTGGCAGAAAGCAAGGGACACCTAAAAAGAAGAAGGCTCAAAGTAAATGGGTGAAGCAATGCCTTTGCGGATCTAAGGGAAAAAGTGGGCAAGGAATTCTCATCCTAAGGTGTGAAACCGTATAAATCACCGTTCTGATGCATATTATGCGTGCCATGATGTTAAATTAGGAGCTTCTTTGGAGCAATTAGACGGATGCTATACCATGTGTAAGTATCCCACGTTATAAACGATATTAAATCAAATTACTTCTTGGAGAGAATACAACCCAAGTGTTTTGGACTAATGTATATTGATGTATGCGAGTTTGATCTTATGGTGGAGAAAAATTAAAAGCCCAAAGAAGGAGATTCAACTTCCAAAGGGTGCAAGAATAGACACACATCTTGAAGATGCGGAGACCGTTATTTTCCCTTGTCTATAAGGAGTGCGTGCTTGATTCTATGGAAAGTTTAAGATCAAGTGATATTACACTATGTGGACACATCTTGAAGACAATCCATCTTTTGGCCCGACTTTGTGTTTATAGAGAAGAAATTAGGTTATTTGGGTTATATACAGAAGTGAAAAATGAGTCATCTCTTCAAGTAGGACGACCATGTGTGATTTTCGTGACTGAGCCAGGTGCCCTATCATCTTTTAATGGTTAAGAATGCTCCTTGTCATTACTCTCTCTCTCTCATCTTCTTTCTCAAACCCACTAAATACTTCCATTGCTAAGCCTTCAAGCTTTCAACTTGCACCATTGCATACCACATTATCTACATACACATACACATCATCCCTTACCTTCTAGAATCGATTTCTCATGCACTGAGGTTTCATTGAGCTTGTGATTAATCTATCCGCCGCGCCACATGTAACACCTCCACGAGATCCTGCTTCAGCTCCACCAGACCCGTTGTCCCACCTAGGAAGGTACAACTCTCGGAAGACATTTGCAAACATGGATGCTCCATGATAGAGAGGAAATGATGACCCGATTATTATAGAAGATATGTTGGGCTTTGTGGCCAATTTGTGTGGACACTAAATCTATATGAGATTTAGTGTGAGCCATCCATGAGCAATACATGCAGTAGAGCCATTGAGGCCCAGGTGATGCGGCAAGAGCGAGGCTAGAATGAGTTTATCTTGACGGCTTATCTTGGTCTTTAAGCAGAATTTTTATGTTGATTTAATGTTAAAGAATCACTTATCATGATTTTCTTTCATCTTATACAAGACAATGCTATTTAGAAGAGATTGAAAAGTAGTCAGTGAAACAATCCAAAATCAGCCAAGCTCAAACACGAGTTAAGAGAGAAAGAAAGTAGAAAGAGCATCCAAGTACGGGCCACGGATGCCCAAGCATGGATAGTGGATCCACCGCACTTGGGTCCTCAGACTTCCCCTCCATAACCATAGAGCATTGGCCAAACCTTGGACTATGGATGAGAAAGTGTGGAATGTGGTTCGGGCGCGTTCCAGGACGAATGCGATTCACCGGCATCTTGAATGCATTTCAAAATTTATGGAACACGATATTACAAGCACTGAGGACGAAGTTGACCATTTTCCGTCGAGCAGTGAGCCAAGTCGTATGCGGATATCTAAGTGAATACACAACGGATCTTTGTATCGGTGGTATTTTTACGGTAATGAATACACAATTTAATCTCCTTTTAAATATTAGTAGTTTTTGTCATCCTCAGTTTAGAGGACATTGCCAGATACTTCCCGAAAAAGCATTGAGAGAGAGAAACCAAAAAGACAATGTATTGTGACTTTTGTGAACGTAGTTTGGATTATAAATCTTCTGATTACTCATTAACACTATTGTAAGTTAATGTTGTCCATCTGATCTTTCAGTGTTAGTTATTATCTTGGTCATAAGTGGCTAAAACTCCTAACCAGGGTTGTAGAACTATACAAGCTTAATGGTCAGGATACAAATTTAGAAAGTGCAATGAGGCTATATATTTATATTATTAACTTATTCATTTTATTGTCTTTTAACGGTTGCAAATGTGGAAATAACCTTTGAATCTTTCTTGCTTGAAAGAGGAGAAAGATGGAAAATAGCATTAACGAGAGTTCGAGCTTCTAATCCTTGTCTAATAGCTAATGTTGCTTAACTATATTCAAATTAACACGAAGAAATTGATTTACATCTTGAAGATAATCACTCGAGGAAATTCGGAATTCAAGATTAGAGTGGCAATGTCACAACCCAAACATAGGCCTAGATTGAGACATAGGACAAAGAACCCCAAAGAACCAAGTCCACCTATGGTGTGAACATGATATCTAAAATCAACATAATCAAGCGGAAGTCTATGTATATGTAATAGAAAGTGGAAATATCACAACATCGAATACATAACACAAGATTTAGATCGAATACATACTATGCGAAAACCTCTACTATGTGAGTTGATGGGACAATACCACAACTAGCTCACTATAGTCTAAAGCGAGAATACTAAATACAAGCGAAGAAGGGCCCTCGAAAGATGAGTTACAACTACAGTACGGAAAGCTATCTTTGTAGATCTAGCTAATGAAGGAATTTGAATATCAGCTGTGTAAATGATATAGCATAGGGTATCGCTCATATATGGAATGTCTAAGTATGTAAGGTAAATTAAAGCTGCCAAATAAGTAAAATCATAAATCATTTATATGATAAACATAATCAAGATAAAATTAAGTAACTTTCATGCTATTTTCGAAATCGCTGATCGAACATAAGCGAATCGATGACCCAAAGCTAAAGCTGATAATCATGAATGGCCAGACATTGGGTGATAAAAGTATAATAACACTGGCGATGAACATGCATAACTGAAATAATGAGGAATAATGGGAGACTCGTCATATAACCGACATTACCACAATAGAGCTTACGTGGTCCCAACTATCACAATCAAGTGGGCTGAGAGCAGTCAGAGCACCATCGGGAGCTAGGGCGCTCCTGTCTCCGATATCAGGCGAAGGCCCCTTAGGGCAGAGCTCACAATGGAGGTCCCAAATAGTATGGACATACCTACATTGGCACGTAGTTATGAGGCATAGGGTTGGGCGGCCCGTTATCCTACTCGGTGCTAGACACTACTTTAAAAACAAGAGTATGCTCTCCATCATTTTCAATGAAGAGCGAACCATCATGTAGCAACGAAAGGCGACTCATATACATGCATAAATCTATAATCATAACAGCAAGGGCTTGGGCTCAAACATACCACAAGCCCAGAAACAATTGATCTAGACTCAAAATTCATGTGGTAAGCTAACATGAAATTTGAATAGTCATAAAACATACTTGATCATTTGGGCTTGCCTACTTAAACATACTTGACATAGACTTGATCATTTGAAAATATGAACATAGACATGGGCAATTGAAACCATACTTTCTTCATACACATCTCATCATGCTTGAATACATATATCGTAGATCTCAACTTTCATGAACTTTCATGGATGGGAGCTATAATTTATAAAACTTAAACATAATTTATAATTAAAGCATTGTAAAAATATGACCATTAATCATAATTAAACATTATAAACATGCTTAGATCATACCCACGATTGAAACTTAGAGAATTCACATGTTGGGTTAAAACCCCATAGATTCTTCAACTAGAATTTCATGAATTGAAGAGGGATTAGGCATGGGTGTTGATGAATACACCCATTCATAACCCTACATGCCTTAGAAATGCGATTTCACAACTTTCTTATTGATTTCCCAATGGAAATTTGGGGAGAACACAGGAATCTAGGCTTGATCATCCTTAGGAAGTTCTAGAATTGCATGTATGGAGAAGATAATAGGCTTAGAATGAACTTACCCCTTTTAAAACACACTATTACAAGAGCTTAAAACAATGTAGTTTAGACCTTAGAAACTTAGAAATTCACGGGAAAAACCTCTAATAAATTAGCGGAAAATAGTCTTGCCGGTCCCAATGAGAGTCACGGACAACTGCGTGCCTAGACCATGACTGCGTGGTACTTTTTATTACCATGCTTGAAATTGTCAACAGTCGCTGGCTACTACAGGAAATTTTTTGAGTGATTTTCATCCATTGAAGCACCCGTGGTCTGCTTTTTGTTGCCCGCACTGGAAATTGTCAACACCGATCACCACGATGGACACCACGATTCTTGGTGCCCAACGACTCGTAGTGACTGGTCATTAGATGCACTTTCCTATCTCTTCATCCTTCAGTCAACCCTTAACCACAGATCACCCGACGACTCATGGTGGTGACCACGACTCGTGGTCCCGCCCGTGGTCAGTTCCAAATCCTAAAACTCAACCAAATACAACCTCCTCCACACGAGTAACTTAACGACTCGTCCTGTGATATTGTGCAGAAAAACCTATTTTCTCTATTTCAACCCTCGAGTCTAATCTTAGGGTTTTTCGGGTATTACAGACAATCATTTAATTGGGTTAAAAAACTTTAAATGAGATTTTAAATTCATTAGTTTTGTAAATGTATTTCCAAATCATGATCTCAATGCATAGTACACCTATAGACATTACGAATCCATAGGAAACACAACCCTAGCATTCTTCTATTATTGAAATTTTTTGTTAACTATCCGTAATCATTTTTAGTAGACTTTTTTACCATTCTAAATGTGATTTTCTTTCCCATCCCACTGAAATATCGATTAAATAAATTTAAATCTTCACTTTTGATAAATTTTGCATGTTATTCCTTATAGAATTCGCTCCAACCTTGTTGGATTATATATTTGACAACAACCGCTTTATACCTTATTAATAGGTGTAATTTGGGATTATCAAATTTTGATGCCTTTGCCGTAGAGTATGATTTTTGAAATTTTTTGCAAGTGTAAATTCGAAATTTCTTTAGTCCATATTTCTTATTTTATTTTATTTTTTTGTTTTTGTTCCTTGGCAGTTTCAATGAAAAATCTAGATAATGTTAAGTTGACTGAAGCTCAACTTGTTGTAGCAGCCCGTAATGCGCAATAAGGGGTGAAAAATCAGCCCCCTATTAACAAGCGTGCTCCTCACACTGAAAATATTGACTAGGAGAAAACGGGATATGCTGGTGCCATTGTACTGCCAGAACTTGGTGGAAATGCCAAGTTCGATGTCACCAGCACCATGATGCATCTGCTAAGCATGAAAGGATTATATGGAGGTTTGGCTCATGAGAATCCAAACCAGCATTCGAAAAAGTTCATGGAGATATGTAGTGTATATAGGTTGCCAAGTGTATCGCAGGTGGCAAGGAGGCTCAGACTATTTCCCTTCTCATTAATTGGAGAAGCAACTATATGGCTGGGTTAAATGCTAGATGAATCAATCACATGCTGGGTAGAACTGACTGCTACCTTTTTAGAGAGATTCTTCGCTCCTTCTCGGATGATCCAGTTAAGGGATGAGATTAATAACTTCAAAAACTGTCAAATGAGCACTACGTGAAGCTTGATTGAGATTTAAGAAGAAGATCAAGCAGTGTCCCAATCACAGACTCCCAGATGAAGTCCTCATACATTCATTCTTTAAGTTGCTGGATGGCCTAATGATGTCGCTCAAATTACACCTCTAGATGAGATATGAAGCGTCCGATGTTCAAATATAGAACCCAACAAGGGTTGCGGTTGAATCTCACGAGGAATATGGTGAGAACCTCTATTAGTGACTTTATTATTACTATTAATCTACTTATTTCCTATGGGGAGTTTCGTAACAAGAAATAATTTAAAAACAGTATGTAGTAATGAGTAGATTCTTGGTTAAAATTGATTGTATTCAATGAGTGAAATGACTAGGATTGTGTTCCCCGTGATTTCATAATATGTAGGATTAATTATACTAGTGATCTATTCTGGTGTTTAGCATGCAATATCGGTAAGTTAGTTTCACCTAAATGGTTGGTCCCCTAATTAGATGAGTATCACCACACGTCTTGATATGTATGCGGGTGTTCACTTGACTTACCCTTACCTTAGATATTGGAGTAGCTATTCCTGGACAAGGTCAAGCTATTAGATGAGGGTTGATAGCCTCAAATTTTCATTGTTAATCTCTTTTTCTATTCATTACCCCCTTGGCCCGATGAGTAAGAATAAGGCGATTTCTAATGTTCGCTACCGTTAAGAAGAAATTAAAACGAAGGGAAGAACAATACATATATAAACCCCATTCAAGAATCACTAAGTATTTTGCCTATGTTTGTTAATTCATCATAGTTTTCATAACCCTAGTTATGAGATTTAGCTACGCATGCTTGAAGAGTTATAATCAACACTTGTAATAGAAAACATAATTATGAACTTATAGGGATTTGTAGAAGAAATCACACTTCTTAAATTAATTATTAGTAATCCAAAATCAATAATCAAAGGTTGTTTGAATCTCAAAAATCAAAGAAAAAAATTAGGAAAATTGTTTCTTGAATCTCAATATCGAACAGCAACCTCAAAAGTATGATCAAAAGTCATAAACTATAAAAGGAAACATAAATAAACTATTTATAGACATAAAATAAATCCTTTCCTAACTAAACAACGAAGTCAGGTCGGTAGTGATAATGACTTGTTAGATGACCTAACAAGTCATCATGTATCATAAAGGGTTGTTTCCAAGAAATCTTTCTTCCTAGTGATGGCTCACCCAATGACTCATTAAGTGATGTAACAAGTCGTTAAACCTTCCATTGCCTCTGAGCCTTACTTTTACAATATTCTGAATATCTGATCACTACTGCTCCTAACGAATCATTGAGTTTCATGACGATCCATTGCTCCTTCCGTTAAGACTCTCAGTACTTTGCTCCTTTTTTGGACTTCTACTGACGGTTACACCTGATGAGTCGTGGAGTTGTATGATGATTTGTTGCTTTTCTCATTAATAATATCACTACTTTTGGTCTGCTTTTGCTTCCATTTCTCACGACACATGCGACGAGTCATTGTCACTCTTAGCGAGTCATTGTGTCAACTCGTTACTAGTATTGTTTTTAGTCCAAGTTCTCAGATTCATGGCCCTCTTCTCCTAAAGGATCAAGGAATGAATCATCGAGTGACATTATGACTTGTTACCTTACCAGTAGTCCAGCCTTAGTCCATTTTGGCTTATTTTGCCCATTTCACTTTCTGAACATGTTTCCTTACAACACTAAACACACACACACACACATCATATCTATATAAGCATATCCGGGATTAGCATATTTTCTTTTTTTTAAGCATCGAAAGTGCCATAAAATCATGGCACATCACCTAAACAAAGTGGTAGCAAACAACATAGCTGAAGGTTCATTGATGGACCAATCATATGTTGTTGTTAGTGCAATGCTGGACAAAATGACTAGGACTAATAAAGCATGGCACACATGAGAGTCAGAAGCAGTGAATGGTGTGCAATCAAAGGGAATGGACAAAAAATAATTGAGAAGAGAAGAGGAACAAGACGGGGACATGGCGCAACTTAAAACTTAGATGAACTTGCTCATAAAACATTTGATGGGAGCTGGGTCTTAGAAAGTCAACGCCGTATCAAACCAGGACCAGGTGCCTCAACATGACGACTACTATCAGAACTATGAAGAAGAGGAAAATTATGTTACTAATTAGGGTGGGGTTTCCCAACCTACAACTCAAGGAACTAATTAAGATTTTTGGTAGCACGGTCAGGGGAATCAAGGTTGGAATAGATACAAAGATAACAATGGCTATGACAGGACCAGATGAAGAGATAGAGACCAGAACAACTGGAGGGACACAGAACAGGGCAACTGGAGAGACAAGGACCAAGGGTTCAAGAACAACCATGGAGGTGCTTATATCCCTCCCAAGGGAAATCCACAAGGCTCTAATGTACCTTCAAGAAGCGAGCC
This sequence comes from Datura stramonium, assembly GCA_018107945.1. Lineage (NCBI taxonomy): Eukaryota > Viridiplantae > Streptophyta > Magnoliopsida > Solanales > Solanaceae > Datura > Datura stramonium. The sequence continues at coordinate 107,104 of JACEIK010000034.1, read as the reverse complement.
AACTCTAACCAAGTTAGAGGAAATGTTGGCAAGAGTATTGAAGAAGGTAGAATCCACAGACTCATGGATCAAAGAAATCAGAGGAGACTTTTCCAATGTCAACCAGTTAGTGAACTCTCACTCCGTAATGATTAAGCAGCTAGAGTAGTAGATGAATCAGATTTTAGTAGCTCTTAATCCTAGATAGAAATACATGCTACCAAGTGATACCATGTCGAATCCTAAGAATGACAATCACTGCATGACTATCACTACAAGAAGTGAAATATTATTAGGGCCAAGGAAAGAAACAAGTGTTGATGAGCATAATGATGAAGCTGCTACTAATCCATGGGTAGTATTTGTTGAAGAGGAAGTTAAGCATTAACCTGTTATGGCTAACAAACCGGTAGTTATTTATGTTGATTCAGACGAGACTGATAAGTCTCCAATTGCAGTTAGGCAAAATGACTGTGAAAAGGGAAAAGAGAAGAAAACCCCCAAGGTGTTGTCCCAAATACCTAGGCCCCCTCCTCCCTTTCCCTAGAGATTAAAGAAGAAGTCAGAGGATGACAAGTTTTACAGGTTTATTTCCATGCTAAAACAGCTATTCGTGAATGATGTTGGGCATATTCTTAATCCCATTTGCTATATTTTTACCCATATTTAGCCTTGTCTGAGTTCATAATCCTTATAAAGTGTATGAATTCATATTTTCATGTGTATTTTGAGCTAATGAATGTTTATAGATATTTTGAGCAGGAAACCAAGGAAAAAGGACCCAAAAATAACCTAAGGTGTGAAGAAGAAGAGTTCGCGAAAGTCGGTTTGGGGATATGGCTGGTGTGGAGCGCCAACACTTGTGCTTCAAAGAAAAATGCACCAAAGTTGGTGCTATAGATGGAGTGGGGCACCAAAAGGGTCTTAAAGCTCAGAAATTTGACTAACACTCTGGTGCTACGAATGGAGTGGGTCGCTAGAGGTGTTTAGAAGTGGAGATAACACCTTGGTGCAGTGGCTGGAGTGGGGCGCTCAGAGCTATACTTCAGAGGAAAATTGACCTAGACTTGGGGCTATGGATGGGGTGGCACGCCAGACACCGTCCTGGAGGGATTTTGATGATTTTAAAGATATTTACTTGAGGGAAAAAACGTCATTTGAAGGCTCACCTATAAATATAACATATAGGGTGTTTTTAGCATATCATTCTTCATTTTGTTTGATCGTAGAAGGTTTTAAATGCAACTTTTGGAGGAGAGAAAAGTTCCTACTTAAGTTTCTTCTTTTCTTTATCATTTTACTTTGAATGGTGATGTTATCTTTGTTTTTTCGCTTGTCTATGAGTGGCTAAACGCTCATTCTAGGATTTTGTCCATAGTTGATGGTTGAAGTTGGATAAAATGATTATTGCTAGTTTTTATTCTTCATTAAAGGTTGTTTATATTTACTTAATATAATTGCTAATGCGTTAGACTGATTAACTCGTGAGTAAATTTGTTGGCTTTCGATTGAACTTGGGAAAGGGAACCGAAAGGGTTAAAAGTAAATGTAAAACAGGAATTCAAAGATCCTTTGTCCCATTGATTGAAGGTTAAAAGTTGTTGATGAGGATAGGGATATACCCTTCAACTCTATTTGGTTGAAATACAAGTAGACATAAATGTCATTTCATGCTTCTCCTGCGACCATAGGGATATAGGCATTTGGGTTCATAAGATAGTTCTTGGATGCTTGGGAGAGTGGTAAGAAATGAAATAGTAACTTGAAACTAGCAACCTTAGGAAGAATTAATCTAGCGTAATCATTTCTTGAAAACTCAACCTAATACCAAAGTGCTAATTCTCTAAATTTTCATCATCATTTGAAGTACAAACAAGTTTGCAACAATATTAGTCTTTAGTTAATTTTACATTTCATGTTTTAGTAGTTAAATCTCCAAATCATTCCTTATTTTTACCTATGGTGTTAGAATAACAAAATAAGGAATTAACCTTAAAATGATTGATCTGACAAGTCTCTAAGGGATCGATAATCAGGACTTCATTTTCCTATATTGCTTGACGACCATGTGCGCTTGCGTGTGCTTGGAGACATCAAGTTTTTGCGCCGTTGCCGGGGACTTGAATATTGATTGATCATTTCTAGAAAGGATTTTCATTCCGATATTCTGTATTTTACATTTTTTTGTTTGTTTATGAAGTTTACAAGTGTTGTGTGCTCAGTGTATGCCAAATACGAGAAGTCAAGAACCACTTTTTTCTTCTCTTGATCCTAAAATTCAGAGAACCTTTCAAAGGTTAACTAGAGAATAACGAGCAAGCACAGGGCAACAACCAGGAGAGGGTTCCAGTGTTGAATTTTTCTAGATCGAATGTAGAGAATGTTTCTAAAGCGATCATCAAGACAACCATCAGTGTGAACTTCAAGTTGAAGGAAGGGACTATGCGGTTGGTCAGAAATACTTGCCTATATCAGGAAAATCCGCACAAGGATCCTCACAGACATCTGATGACATTCATGGAACTTGGTGAGAACTTTCACTATCTAAATGTGTCAGATGTGTATGTAAAGCTCACGTTGTTTTCATTCTCGTTGATTGGTGAGGCCAAGAAGTGGCTTCAAAATGAACCAACAGGTTCCATCACCACTTGGGAGGTTCTTTCCAACAAGTTCATCAACAGGTTCTTCTCTTCAAGGAGGACAAAAAAGTTGAGAGGGAAGATCTCTGGTTTTGTGCAGAGAGACAGTGAAACCTTGGCTCAGGCTTGGGAATGATAGAAGGGCTTCTTAAGAGATTGCACGCATCACATGCAACCGAAGGAGATTATCAAGCATAACCTTATAGAAGGGCTGAAGATAGAGTCCAAAATCTTGCTTGACGCTACCGCATAGGTAAAAAAATTTTCTACAAGCTATGATAAAATTGAAGCTCTTTTGAACCTCATGTTAGTGGCGAGTCAAGACTGTCAGGACCTAGGTAGAAGATTCACAACATCCAAGGTGCTAGGAAAGCTTGAAGTAGATGGTGTGGCAGCGATCCGAGCATATATAAGTTAGTTGGTGAATGTGATTAGCAAGCTTGTGAACACACCGGCAGGAAGTTAGGTTCAGCAGGTCCATCAGGTCCAGACTCTACCACCATCATGTGAGGTGTGTGGAGAAGGCCACGCTTATTTAGGTTGTCCACGAAACCCAGAATCTATATATTTTGTGGGACAAAAAGGTTGTGGTGGAGGTTTTGTAGGTAAAAGCTATAACCAGGGGTACAGGAATGTAGAAAATCCCTCATGGGGAGGGAATAAGAATTTCCAAAGGCCCCTGAACAACTATCCAAGGCCTCAGGGCCAACGACCTGGAAGTTCACTTGAAGAAATAATGAAGTAGTGAATGGTGCAGTAGACGCAGATGGTTAATGAGATGAAGAAGTCAATCCATGAGATAGAGAGACAGATGGGGCAATTGGCCCTTCAGCAGATGAACAAACCATAAGGGGCACTCCCGAGTAACACCGAGAAGAACTCTAAGAAAAATGTGACTGCAATCTTTTTGTGAAGTGGTAAAGAGCTGGGTGAGGTGATCCTCAGAGATAAGAAAATTGATGAAGAGCATGTCGTGATGTCCAGACAGGAGGTTGGTGAGTCAAGAAACTCAAAGTTGAAGTTGGTAGAAACTATACCGCCCCCTCCTTTTCCAAAAAGATTTAAGAAGCAAAAAGAGGACTTAGCCTGCCAAAAATTTCTTGATATGTTCAAGTAGGTACATGTTAACTTACCATTAGTGGAGCTTTTGCAGGATGTTCTGAAATAAGCTAAGTATCTGAAGGATATTGTGGCAAATAAGAGGAGGCTGACAAAGTTTGAAATTGTGGTTCTCACAGAAGAGTGCAGTTCTTAGGTGCAAAATAAAATTCCTAAAAAGCTGAAAGACCTTGGGAGCTTCACAGAGAAGTAGGTTCTGAACTGTGTGACTTGGGTGCAAGCATTAATTTTATGCCTTCACCCTTATTCTGAACCTTGGGTTTAGGGGAACCATGTCCGACCACAGTCACATTGCAGCTTGCTGACAAGTCTATTGCTTATCCTGACGGAATCATAGAGGACGTCTTGATCAAGGTTGGACCTTTTATCTTACTGGTGAACTTCATAATCCTTGATTATGAAGCAGATGCAGCAGTTCCCCTCATTCTGGGGAGAGGATTCTTAGCCACCGCAGACCCAGTCTTAAAGGTGAAGTCGAGTGAGATGTCAATGATTATGGATGGTCAGGAGGTAGTCTTCGTGTATTTAGAGCAGCAAGGTGGCCACCTTATTATGAAAACTTCACAGTGAAGCCAATGACAGAGCCCGAAAGGTGTAAGTGGGAAGTTGAGCAACATCTGTTGCATGAGAGTTTAACCTGATTTTAGGATACTAACTACCTCAAATGGATGAAGGAATAAGAGTGACTATCATCATGCCGCAAGGTTAAATAAGGTGTTGCATGGGAGGTAACCCGTGACTATTGTGCCAAGACAATAACTAAGGCGCTTGGTGGGAGGCAACCTATCTTTCTAACAATTTTTGTTTTTTCAGAGATGAACAGGGCTTTAGAGGTTAAAAGTGCAGGGAAGATGAGCTGAAAAAAGTTAAATCTGGGGCGAGATAGTTGGAGTGGGACGTTAGGTGTTAACTCCAGAAAGAATTTATTTTCAGATTGGTGCTATAGTTGGTGCACCGCGCCAACCCCTATTTACGAAGAAATTTTTTTTCTAAGTGTGTGATGTGGTGTCTGGCGCGCCGCGCCAAGGTGATGCTGTCCGAAAATTTTTTGGTTCAATGGGTCAAAGTGTGCCCAAGGACCTTAAAATTACCAAAAACCCATGCCCCGTACCTTTATTTTAAATTCCCATCATCCGCTCTCACTAAAAGTCAAAACAAAAAGCAAATAAAATTCTCTCTCTCT
>JACEIK010000034.1:91406-102169 GCA_018107945.1 Datura stramonium | reverse complement strand
CTCTCAAAAGGGCCGTAACTTTCCCTCTCCTAGTCCCCCATTGTTGTCTTCTCCAAGAATCTTGGTGAAGTTTGTCTCTTCAACTCAATTAAGTAATTCTCTTCTCTCTTGATTATTTAGTGTAAAAAGCATGATCCCGTACACTTTTTTTCCAAGTTAAAGACCCCAAATCACCATTGTTGGTGAAAACTTTGAATTTCGTAATGTGGGTTTCATGACCCTTATTCTCTTAATTTATTTTATGATAATGTGTTATCCATGTTGGGTTGCTTATTTTTGATTTAATGTAGTGATTTGAAGTTGTGGGGATGAAAGAGAGTGATAATTTGAATTTCATGATTTTGGTGGGTAGAACATTGATTATAGAGAGAGAAAGTTCTTAGTTCTTAAAGTCGTGAATGTGAAGAATCTTGAGTTGTTGAAAATTCATGTTAATTTATTATGAATTGTAGTAAATTTCATAGTGGTTGTTGAATAAATTGAATGTAGCTACTTCCATGTATGGGTTGCTTGAATGATGAATTAATGGAGAGGAGGTGAAAGGAATGGCCAAAGTGAGATATTCTTAAAGAAAATATAGAGGAGAGATATGAAAAGAAAAAAAATTCATGAACTTTGTTGTGATGTGAAGCTAGTGACAATTTGGATGTTGAGATTTAGGATGACAATAGGGGAAGTCTTGAGTATCATATTTGAAAAATTCTTACAAGTATGCTAGAAAATTAAGTGTGGAGTCACTTTGCACCCGTCACACCTAATTAGCTAGCCATTTTGTTCAGAAACTAATCTTGTGAAGTTCTTGATTTTTGATTGGCAGGTGTCATGGCATCAAAAGCTAACAAAGTAAAAGAGATAGAGGTAGCTGGCAAGGGTCTAAAGCGGCTTCGAAAAGGCATAAAAGGGTTGAGTTCTTCATTGGCCAAGGGAGCCCCTGGTAGGATGTTTAGAGAAAGAACAGTGGAGCCTCATGGACTATCTTGGTTCAACACACAAGGAGGTTAAATATGCTCCTGAGAATTGGATTGACGAAGGTCGCCTCACACTTGAGTTCCCCACTGTTTGAGACAAGGTCCGTGAGTTGGATTAGGTTACATATTTTCCAAGCTAGAGGAGTGCAACCTCACTTTGGTTAGGGAATTTTATGCAAACTGGGACACTTCTTTTGGGGAAAGCACTAAAGTCAAAATACGGGGTCAGGTGGTCAATTTCAATTATAAGAGATTCAATGCCTTCCTTGAGACACCTGCGGTAGACCCGTCTGAGTACTTTATTCTGATGGAGAGGCCACCATATTGCGACATTCACTATACTCTTTGTGGTGAGCATTCATCATCCCATTGGGAAGGGACCATAACGACACTCACTCCATACTTGTGTTCTCCTACTTGAATAAGGAGGCAAAAGTCTGGGTGAAGTTGGTTTGTGCCGTGCTTCTCCATGGGACTCACATGTCAGACATCATTAGAGAGCGAGTTGTATTGGTATACATGCTGATGAAAGGGATACCAATCAACTTTGGTGTAGTGCTCCGGGACAACATGAGAAGATCGAGGGGTAATTACAGATGGAATTACTATTATGGTAGTCTCTTGACCCAATTTTTAAGAGAGCTAGGCATTGAAGAGGAAGAGGAAGACCTTCACCTACCATGAGCAGGGCCCTTAGCAGGCAAGATGATGGATGTCACAAAGGTTAAGGAGTCCATCACTTCTACAGCTCCACCTCTCACTGTAGCTGATCGCTGGGCACAAGATGATAGTTGGAGAGGCTGTATGTTCGACATGCTTGACTTGCACTTGAGGATCGGAGGCCGACCTACCACAAATGATGAGATGGTGTCCCTTGAGGATAGATACCCACTCACGGAGAGTGCTGTGCAGATGTGTAGATTGGGACCTGCCTTTGAGGAGCCGTTGGACGATGATGAGGCCATGGTGCTTACTGATGGAGTTGATGAATTGGACAATGATGATGATGATGATGATGATGATGCTACCATACGAGCCATGTAGATTGATGGCGAGGATGAGGATGAGGATGACGATGATCAGGAGTGCAATCTTGATGATGATGCATAGCAACCCAGGAAGTTCCTTTTCTCTACCTACTTGACATAATTGTATGTGCACTGCGGATAGTGCACCGTTTAAGTGTGGCATGGAGGAAATATTCCTGTTTGCTCTTTGTTTTCTATATTTGTAGTAGGCCGTAGCATAGTGTCATTCCCCATGGTGGTAGCTCTATGATTCGTTAGGTCATGTTCTATAATAGATAGTATTGATGATGGCTGATGACTTGGATGATGCCTTGTGATTTTGGATAATTTGTTTGTCTCCGCTAGTTGATTAGTTAGTTTAATGTCGGAGTCAAAATTTTCAAAATTTTTCTTTTTTCATGTGTCAATATAGAGTAGTGACCCTTCCCTATGATAGATGGATGATGACCATTTTAAGGGAAGTTAGTCACGTTTTTTTATTTTTTTAGGTTTGAGTCAGACATAAGTCACTTGTGTGCTCTTTGACTTTCCACTTAGATGCTAAGCTAGAGGTAATTAAGTGGTCATCGTAAGTGAGAATTCCATAAGAGACACATAAAGCTCTTTAATTCAACTCAATACACTTGTAGGGCTTAATAATGAAAAATATCATTCAATGTGATTGTATGAATGTGTAGGTATAAGAAACCGACTAGAGTCTTAATGCCATGTGAAGTGAGATTAATTATTGTGTTTTGTACATATTGTGCATCTAGAGCTTGCCTTAGTGTATGATTGGATATCTAGTTGTGTAGAGATCTAAGAGATGATTAAGGCTTTTCTTTGAAAAAGCCATGTTTTCCCATGTTTGTTTTGCCTTCCATAAGATTTTTCCTAGTTAACCCCTTGAGCCTTAAGCATTATTCTTTTCTTAGCCACAAAAGTAGCTTATTTCCTTTTGTTGTGTGACCTCCAGAACTGTTGCTCCAAAATAGTCTTAGGAACTTCAAGACTTGAAAGTGATGGTTCACCAATAATTATAAGGGAGAGGAAAGAAAGAAAATTATGTGAAAAGTAAGAAGAGAAAATAGGAAGAAGGAGTGCCCCAAAATGTGTTGTCTACTTGCTGCTAGGAAAATGAAAGAAAGAGTGTCAAGAATGAAAATTCTTAATGATTGTATAAGCAAAGACTAGCATTCAAGTAGTGATTAAAAGGGGCATGAAAAGAAGAGTAAAAAGGGCGAATAAAGTGAAGGGTGAACAACAAGGAAAAGAGTGGTGGACTTGAAAGAAAGAAAAAATTTCTTAAAAGTGCTTAGGATTGGTCATCACTATAAAAGAAAAATCATTCCTACCCATCCCTAAGCCGACATTACAATCAATAAAAGTTCTTATGATCTTAATCTCTTAAAATAGCTAAGTAGAAAAGTGTACATAAAGGGCAAGTTTATGGTAAGTTACATATGTATGATACATCTTTTCTAAGTGTGAGTGTACTTTGATTATTATGTTCTGTCCTTTGTATTTGATAAATTGAGAGAGAAACATCACTAAAAGTGAGGGGCTTAAGATTCTAGGTCGGTTTTCTTTGTGTTGCATGTTTTGTATTCAATCATGTTGGCCCTATTTTGAAAGGTGAGCCGGTGATGTGCTATGAGTTTAAATACTTTTGACACTTAAAACTGGGAAAATAGCATGGACTTAGGTATGTCTATACGGATATATGGTGTTTTTTACTTTTTTTTTCAGGGAAAATAGGTGTTGGAGCAAAAATGTGCAAGATGCAAAAAAGTGCAGAAAAGCAGCAAAGTACTGATCTTAGTACAAGCTATACCTAGATCGTATGAGCCATACTGAGACTCGTGGAAAAGCTCAGAAGGATGGAACAATGCAAAGGCAAAGTACGACTCTCAGTACGAGCCATACCAAGTTGGTACGAGCCGTAACTGGAGTCGTGGAATACTGTCTCCTGATATGGGTAGTAACTACGAATCGTAGTATCTACCTACAACCATATCAGGATCCGTGGGAAGATTCAATGATTTTAAGGACTTTGCAGAACTCATGATGAAACAAGATGTTATGAGTCATAGGAGCAAGGTACGAGGCGTACCAAGACACTTGTAGAAAACTTTAGAAGATGTCAAAATTCTCAGAGTCAAACCACGATTGGATTGTACAACTCGTGGGATCATGTTACGAGTTGTACCTGATTCCAACACTTAGCTAATTTTGCAGAAGCCCGGGAATGTACGAGACAAGGCACAACCTATACAATCCTGTTACGGGTCGTATGATGAGTCGTAGGATGTGTTGATGCCACATTTGGTTATTTCCCTGTTAACTTAGGAAAAGGATTTATTGTCTATATAAATATGTTTTATGTTCCTTTTAGGAGAGAAGAGGCCCGAATTAGTTGGTTGTCAATTGTTATCATGTTTGTAATTAGTTTTTGACAACATTGGAGAGCAATTCTTGAGATCAAAACTTGGATTTCTCAATTGTTCTTGATTTTGTGCATCATATTCTATTGCAATATTCACAATAGGTTTTCTTTCAATCATCGTTGTAAGTATTTAATCATGTGTTTGTCTATAAATACTAATCACAATCTTACAATCATGAGAGACTAAAACCTCCACAACTAGGCTTATGGGAACCATGGTGGATTAATAAACTAGGGTTACACAAAGTAATTCGAAACCAATGCTAAAGCTTGTATTGTATTCTCTTCGTCTTTAATGTTTCTTAATGAAGCAAAATGTTAAGACTTGGCCGAATTCTTTACTTGCTTGAACCTAGAGAGGTAGAGATTAGGAAAAGAGAATTATAACAAAGCCTTGATTTTTATGATCATTGTATAATTTGAGTTGCGGTCGTGGGATAGTTAATTTGGAATAAATTGATAACGGTTAATTTGAAATCGCTCATGAGACCTAACCCGGTGATTGAGTATAGTCATCCAATAGGGATGAACCAGTCATTTGGATGAACCCTAGTTATCAGTTCTACAAGNCTACAAGTAAGCATTGTGATTGATAACGAGTGTAAACCCGAAGTAGTTATGAACCCATGGGGAATACTTGCCCTAGTTAATTGCAAATTTTGATTAACAACACTTTATTTTCACACTTGTTTTACAATTGTTTTTTCTATAAAACTCCCAATTTGTAAATAACACACCAAAAAGCTTAAATACCGACATTAGTATAGTTCTTACTATATTCCCTGTGGGTTCCACCCCAACCTCTTTGTCGGATTCTTTATTGACAAAGTTCGGTTCATACTTTGTCAGGAGTGTGTGTATAAGCGTTATCTAAGAGTGGCACCATTGACGGGGAATACGGCTAAGATTAGATTAATTGCTTGTATTTAACTTTTTGTTGTTATTTCCTCAATTACATTTTCTTTTTGTTTTTGACACCCACATGTTGTCTTATGGTGAATGTCAAGTACTCGACAGAGTGGAAACCCCTTGATTCCCTTAGATCTTAAAATTAAAAGAACACTATGAAGAACGGAGAACCAATAGCAGAGAGATGCCCGTCTTGCTGAAGAAGCTAGGCAAGCCGAGGTAGCTCGACAAGCTACAATTCAGGAAGTCGATGATGCTCGAGATGAAGTTGTGAACGTTTGTCGCCATGGATGGGGAAACAGAGGCTAGAGATATGCCCCTCAATTCTTTGATGAGGATGACCAGATATTGATGAAGTTGGGTCAACCAGAGCTATCATACCACCACCTTTGCCTGCCGGGGCAAAGTTTGACATCACTAGCAGCATGATACAGTTGCTGAATATGAAAGAGGTGTTTAGTGGTCATACAGCTGATGATGCCAACCTACACTTAATGAACTTCGTCGGAATATGCAAGGTGTATAAGTTGCCCGATGTCAGTCAGGACGTAATAAGGCTGAGACTCTTCCCATTATCTCTGTTTGGGAAGGCCACTTTATGGTTATCGGAGTTGGCGAATGACTCCATTACCAACTAGAGGGAGCTCAAACAAGATTTTCTAGAGATATTCTTCCCATCCTCTAGGATGCTACAACTTAAGGACGAGATCTACAATTTTCGACAACTGAAAACGGAGGCACTGCATAAAACCTAGTTGAGATTTAAGAAGAAGTTGAACAACTGCCCAAATCATTAAATTCCTGATGATAGTTTGTTGGAGATTTTCTATAGGTCATTGAAAAATAGTACTAAAGTTGTAGCAGATACTATGGCGGGAGGAGCACTGATGAGTCATACTTGGGAGCAAGCTGCCACTATTCTTGACAGAGTGACCAAAACTAACAGGGCATTGCACACCCGGGAAGCGGAAGCAACTGCTGGTACATATGCTATTGATATAAGTGCAAACCAATGAAAGGAGGAGGAATGTGATCAGGAATTGGCCCACATGAAGCATATCTTGGGGTGCTGGACCAAAAAAGTTAATGCAGTGGGAACACAGGGACAAGAACCAGGGCCGAAGCATTCAGATTTCGAGGAGGAGGCAAACTTCTTAGACAACCAATTGGCGAGTTGCCGGGCCAATGCCCAAGGTTCTGGAAAAAATACTTGGTGCCAAGATTCTGAAAATCAAGGTCGGAACCAATATAGAGACAACTACAATCGAAACGGGTACAGTGACAGAAGCTGAGGTCGTGAGCAAGAGGGAGAATGGAGAAGGAATGATGGTTATTGCAATGATCGAGCAGGATCGTATGTGCCTCCTAATGCACGTGAGGGGGACGCTGAATAGTCAAAGGTGGAAAGCATGATGGTTGAGATGCTCAAACAGGTAGATCCATAGAGGAGTAGCTGAAAGACATTCGTGGAGATATATCTGGTATGGGTCAGAGAGTCAAGTCACATGCCACGATCATCAAGCAAATAGAGCAGAAGCTGGGTTAACTGTCGGCATCCCTAGACCCTAGGAAAAAAAGGAACACTACCTAGCAACACAGTTCAAAACCCGAAGAATGAAAGTCACTGAATGGATGTGATGACTAGAAATGGGAAGGCCGCAGTTGATCCCCCTCTGCCGATTGTAGTTAAACTGCAAAGGAAGAAAGAGATCATAATTGATGATGATGAAGAGCTTGCTGAGAAAGAGCTTAAGGAAAAAGCTAAGTTAACTGAGGCTCCAGTTGTTAAGATGGAGCCTGAGGCTGAACAAGGAAAGAAACAAGGGGCCACACAGATTTATAAATCTATCCCACAACTACCGCCACCGTTCCCTCAAAGAATGAAGAAGAAGGCAGAAGATGGTATGTTTTAGAAATTTTTGTCCATGCTTAAATAATTATCTGTAAATATACCATTAGCCGAGGCATTGGAGCAGATGTTAGGATACACCAAGTTTTTGAAGTACCTTGTTACCAAGAAAAGGTCCATGAGCTATGAACCCATGGGTAACTTGCATCATTGTAGTCCGTAGCCTCACGGGTCCTTGCCCAGAAAAATGAGGATCTAGGTGCCTTCACTATTCCATGTACTATTGGTGATGTTGAGTTCGCAAAGTCACTCTGCGACTTGGGAGCAAGAATCAATCTGATGCCATTAGCTCTATGCGGCTATTGATGGCCAACTGAACTGTGAAGAAGCCTGTGGGGATCCTATTTGATCTGCTTGTCAAGGTGGACAGATTCATATAGAGGACTTTGTGATCCTTGATTGCAAGGTCCCTATCATTTTGGGGCAAGCATTCCTTTCCACTAGGAGGGCTTTAGTAGATGTGGAGGCTGGCCAACTAAAAATTTCAGGCTTAATATAGAGGAGGTCACCTTCAATGTTTGTCGGTCAATGAAGCAACCAAATGAGTTTAGAGTGGTTTCAACAATTGAGGATGAGTCTAAGTTTCTTGATGAAGTCTGAGTAGTTAAGAGACTTGCGTCGTGCCGTGGAGTTAACTCAGGCGCTTCTTGGGAGGAAACCCATGTGGCGGTTTGGTGAAGTCTGAGTACTAAACCACCTGCGTCATGACGCAATGTTAAATCAAGCGCTTCTTAGGAGGCAACCCAAGTTTATTGACTTATGTTTGCTCAGTGTGTAGGTGAAACAAAAAAAAATTGCAGAAAAATTATAGTGCAGACTGGTACTACGAGCCTCAGTACGAAGAGCATTGTATGGGCCATAGTATGAGTCGTGGTGAGAAGAAGAGATATGGCCCAGTGCATGAGTTCATGGTACGGTTGCTCCTACGACTCATAACTACCTAGGCCTTTTTTGAAGATTTCCAGAAGTTTGTTGTGAATTAAGTGNTTAAGTCCTACTTGATTCTAACTTTGACATTATTATATTAGTGGAGTATGTACGGTTGCTCCTACGACTCATAACTACATTGTAAGGGTCGTAGTACTCATTGTACCTATGAACTATGAAAAGTATGGAACTCTAGTTCAGAGTGACCTACGAGTCGTGGTATGGTTCGTACCTTCATGGTACAAGTCGTGTGATTAGATCGTATATCCTTAGGTAAGTTTCTTAAACCTCTGCTATAATTCCTTCCTATGACTCGTGGTATGAGTTGTGACGGGCCAAATTACTTAAGTTGACTCGACCCAATTTTTTTAAAATTTGCCCTAAAACTATTTAAACTTCAAAATCTTTAGAGTAGATTGACATTGGTAGCCTTCGAGGAGTTGGGGGATCTTTGGAGCCAAGTGATCGAGCTGTTATCTCAACAACCAAAAATTCTAGCAACTCTCACTCTTCCTGACCTCGATATCGAGATAGATGATGAGCTTGATTTGGCAGCATATTGGGAGCTGACCAGAGCAGAGGGAGGAAAAGGGAAAAAGAGGGTCTCGGAGGATGTTGGAGACGAGACCCTAAAGAAGAAGAGGAAGAAGGAAAATAAAGAGCACAAGCGGTCAAGATTGTAGAGTCAGTAGACTCACGATGAGCATAGGTCGGAGTTGCTTGAGAGAACGAGAGGAGCGAGTAGCTACACCACTGCCCATACCGAGCTTGAAGGTGGAAAGGACCTTTTGGGCGACCCACATTTAACCCCATTTATCACCAAGGTCATAGAGGTGACCAGTACTGTTAAGGGGGTGACCATTCCCCCTGTGGATGTACAATTGAGTGCGTCGGTCATCGCTAGCGCCAGGGATGCAGCTGAGGTACCACCTTCGCGAGATGACAGGAGCACTTAATGCACCATCGGTATGACTCTTCACCTAGTGTTATTATATTATATGCTTTGGGGATGAAGCATGCTTTTTAAAAGGGGAAGGGGTGTACTTGTATGTTTCTAGGATTTTTGGATTCGTCCGAGGATTTTTCTTGCCGTGTTTCTTTTTCCTCAGGCAAGCTATCTAGTAGAATCATCATGTTTAGGATGTTTTTGTTTAATTAAAAAGTATCTTAGGATTACTCAGCCAATAGATTGCACCACTTTTAAAGTTTGAAAAAAATGACCCGGTTAAATTTTTTTTTGATGGTTAGTTGTGTACTTGTTGATTGCAAAACATCATTTCTGTGTATCTTTTTATGTCATTTAGTGATTAGTGTTACAATTCAAGTTTATACCCTAGCCATAACATGGGACCTAGATCCATGAATGGCCCTAAGTCGACCCATGACATAATCATAGCATGATACTAACATGATAACAGATAACTGAACCATAACTGCGCAAAAGCTAACTGAAAGAGTCTAATCAACCATAAGACATGGTCTAATAAAAATACTGAACCATAAGCTGAATCTATCTATACATGTCTGAAAGCCTCTACAAATCTAATGAGTTGCTGGGACAAGTCCCCAGCTAACTCCTAAAGTCTGAAACTAAAAATAAATCTGAAATAGGAATATCATAACTCTTGTGCTTGGTAGATGAGGACTCACCATAGTCAGCTGAGATGAGAATAGAGTGTGTTTAACCATGAGGCTGAGTCTGGAAACCTAGATCTCTATCATGAAACGATATAGCACATAAAGTATGCGGTCAGTACTTGGAATGTACCGAGTATACCGAAAACTTAAAAGAATAGAAATATGCAAAATATACTGAGGGAAAGAAACTGAATACATAACTGAATGCATAATTGAAACTGAAGTACAATGACCCTATCTGAAATGTATAGTTACTATTGATATACGCTTATATGAAAACATTTAAAAATATACAAGTAAAGCAGATGCATAAGGGTTATGTACATGCACTGAGTACTAATACTATAATTGATATCATACACCATACTGACTAACTACTGACAATTGAAACTGAACTCAACCGAGACTGAGCTGAACTGAAGTTTGAAGCTATACAAAGCTAAATTAGAACTGAAATCATAAACTAAGGGAACCCTTCTCTACTATTGAGAATCTCTAAGTGAGATAAGGGGAACACTCTCTACTATTGAGGAACACTGACTAAGTTAAGAGAAACATTCTCTACTATTCAGGATCCCTGACTGAGCTGAGGGAAACTCTCTCTACTATGGAGGATCTCTGACTGAGATGAGGGAGACACTTTACACTATTGAGGTTACCTGACTGAGCTGAGGGAGACACACTCTACTATTGAGGATCCCTGACTTAGCTGAGGGAGACACTCTTTAAAATTAAGGATCCCTCACTAAGCTGAGGGACACTCTCTAATATTGAGGTTCCCTGACTGAGTTGAGGGAGACACACTCTACTATGGAGGATCCCTGACTAGCTTAACACGTGGTTCTAAGACCTAGGAATACTGGGACCGTGGCCTGATAGGTGCTAGGTGCCACCCTCAACTGAACTTAATGAAAACATTGATAAAGCTCAAACCACACCTTTAAGTGAAAAAAAAAATA
>JACEIK010000034.1:26500-40104 GCA_018107945.1 Datura stramonium | reverse complement strand
ATATGCCATATTTTTATTTATTTTTGTCTACTATATATAATTTCAATTTAATTTTTGTAATTTTTTGATATATTCAACATTTTAGAAAAATTGAAATCATTTCTCCAATGCTTAAGTTATTGCACAAGACATAACTTATTGATATAGAAAGTTTTAATCATGAAAAGAAGAAAAATGAAATCACGCCTAAAGGCACAAGTTATGGCAAAAAGAATATCTTCCAGATCTACATATAAAAATTAAATCACACCCAAATGCATAATTTTTAAATGCTTTGTGGTTATGTATTTTTTTTAAAAATCATGCCCCAAAGTCATACTTTATATCAAACAACATAAGTTGTAAACGTACGAAATTATTGATTAAGCAAAAAAAAATCATGACCAAAAGGCACAATTAATTGCAGAAGGCCCAACTTATTGATATAAGAAGTTTTAATCTCGTAGAAAAAAATAAAATCATGGCCCAAAGGCACAAGTTATTTCAGAAGACATAAGATGTAGACGTAGAAATTTTATGGATGAAAATATAAAATTATGCCCCAGAAGTACAAGTTAATCAATTCCTGCCTCCTCAAGCGTAGGTGTGCCTATTATCAAATTTTGCCGGTTAAGGTTTAAGTTCAATTTCACAAGTCATCCCTTAAATTATGAGACTATCCCGACAGTCTACAAGTCCCAATTGCACAAGTTATGTCTTATGGAAAGAATAATGTCTTAAGACACAAGTTAAAAGAAATCTATTCGATTGATAATTAAAAAAATATTATGCCCCACAAGCACAAGTTAAAAGAAATCGCACTTTAATGCATGATTTCATTTATACAAGTTATTCCTAAGTCATTATTTTTAAATTGTATAAGGTACGCCATAACGGCATTTTTTTCTAGTAGCAAAAGTTTTGTCCACGTGCTTAAGTTTTGTGCACCTATTTAGTAATGCCTTAAGAGAAATCACATCTTAAGGCATGATCTCAATTTGTAAAAGTTGTGCCTTAAGATGTTGTTAATTCTCATTACTTTAGAATTATGCCTTAAGTCATTCGGACTTCGTAGGACTTTATTGAAAAAATAAATTCATATTTATTATGCGTAGTTTTAAAAATTTAAGTACTTTTCGAGGAAAGAATATGCAGCTTTTTTTTTTACTTTTTTATAGTTGAATTGTCAATATCAATGACAAAAGTTAATGAAGATAGAATCAATTTCCCTACTACATCTAAATAGTGAACATTTTCATTTCTATAAATACTTTTCTATGATGTTCTTGATGAAAATACACCATACCAAAACAACATTTTATTTGTGTTAAGTTGTAATAGTATTTTCGTCAAATAATATCTAAAATGTCTGTCTGTTTCACAAAAATTTTGACTAAATCATATCTTGAGCATGATGATTTCGTATGTTAAAATTTTTCACATACTAAAATTTTTTAATTCATTTCATTTCTATTGCACATTTTATTTATAATGATACTAATTAATTTAATTTTATTGTAGATATATCTTAATTTCATTTATCGTTTCCTCCTAGACATCGAGTATGACACATATATATTATTTATAATAGAAAATTAGTTACAAAATAATTTTTAAGTCTAGTATACACAATCGACGGGTGGAGGTTATTTGTAACACCTCAAAAGTCCCTAAGATTATATCCGAGGCATGAAATAAAAAAAACAGCAAAAATAGCATCAGATCACAGGACAAGTCGTCAAATGATCCATTAGGACACTTGACAATATGTCAAGTGATTCGTTGAGTGAAGAGAGTTGGAGAAATTTTGAGATTCAGAGAGTCTTAACGACTGGAGGAGTGATCCATAAAGAGTGATGATAAGTCGTTAAGAGGAGGCGTTAGGTGAGGATCGGAGAGGTAAAATTATGCTTCAAGGGTAATGAATGAATGATGATGACCCATCAATATACTAATGGATTATTAAGTGATCTGTTATGTCTGTCGGGGTGAAATTCCCAATTGAGTTATTAAGGATATTTTCATACTTTCTATGTTCCTAACTCCTAAACTAAGTCATTTTAAGCTCATAAAAGGGTGTCTTAGAGGATTTTATTCATCCCTAACCCTCATTATTTTCCTAACATCTAAAGTTAAAGAACGAATCCTCTCAAGTCCTCAAGCAATCAAGGTTCTCCTTTTTCTCAAATTCTCTTGGGTCTCAAACCCTAGCAAGATTTCTTCAAGCCTATGTGGGGTCATGAATGGGGAATTTCTTCCACCCTCATGCCCAATCCAATCTAAATCTAATGAATTCAAGTCTCCAACTATGAATTTTATGAATTTCTAAGGTTAGATTGTAACAACCCGAATGTCGTTATAGGAAGGGGATGGACTCAGAGTGCTGGAAATAGGCTAAGTGAGGGATAGAAAAGCTGTGAAATAATATAAGCATAAAATTGGTCGAAATTGGGTAGTTATTGGTTTGGGGGACCGCTACAGCGGTAGAATGTCTGCTGCAGCGAGACCATACTGACGGTTGGAGTCCCGCCAGGATGAATTTGGGAAGTAACCGCTAGAACCGTCACAGCGGCGACCTGGACGCTGTAGCGGATGAAAGAAATCAAAAAGTGATTTTAAGTGGAATTTTTTGGGTTCTTACCACATTATTTTCAAAATACAATCAGGAAGGTCAGAGAGCGAAAATTTCCTCTAGCGCAGAGAATTCTTCTTCCAAGGTAAGATTTTTCTTCCCTATCTTGAATTTTAGGTATTGTTGACCTTGAAATGCTTTTAGACCCTTTAATGGTGGGTTTTTGAATGGATAAAATCCTAAGTTGATAGACTAGGGCTAGATCATAGGGAGTCAATGGATTGATTAGATTAGAAGTTTTGTGAGTAATAACCATTTTCCAAGGCTTCCTTGCTAACAAATATGGGTTGACGGGAATGGAGACCTAGAGCTAGGTTGAATTGGAGGGTGTTACTATTAAAGTACCCTAAAATGTAGGGTTTAATCTATTTATACCCTTATTTGAAGAGTAAGTAACGAATTACTCTGACTTTGTGTAGATTTCGAGCATTCCAAAACTTTGAGAAAGGGCAAGGATCCTGGAGAATAGATGAATTTCCATATTCTAATATCGAGATAGGTTATGGTTAGAGGGTTAGACCATATATAATGACATGTATGTCTGTATGATGATGATATGTGATTGGTCTTCGAACATTATTTATTATGGAATTGCCTTATTGAATAAATTGTGAAAATCATATTATTATGAAGTGATGTTGAACTGTTATGAAACTATGTGGAAGTTGTGAAGCGAATCATGCTTATGTTGTTTGATGATGATTAATGGTCTATAATCGTGAAAGTGAGGAAGTAGATTGTAAATCCCTAAGTATTTATATATTGCACCCTATTATATTCGTGGATGGAAAATGAGTAGGATAGTAACTATATCCTAAGATGAGAGGCTCTTGCCCGAGGGAGTATCTGGACGATTGATATTGTTAAGTGGCTCGTGTTCGATGAGAGCATCCGAACGAGCATATGAGTGAGAGCGGGTACCATGCTAGTTCAGTACATGAATTTTTAGAGTCCCTATAGGTCATGACCGGAAGGGAAAAAATAAGACCCTTTGACATATTTATACACTATTATTGTTTAAGTGTTATGAGGACATGGCGGAGGCGTGTGCCTGACATGTCACCCTTGATTTTATTTTATGATATTTTTGTAGCTTATCAATAATTCTGAACGAGTATATGTTAAGTGGTAGAGTTCAGTGTGTGAATCCTGTACTTGTAATCTGAGTTGAGAATGGTGGAAAAAGGTTAAGTGTAAATTGATTAAACATCAATTGACATTGATATTGTTATCCCTATGATGAAATGCTCAAAATGTATGTGATGATAAGTGTATGTGAATTGGTATCAAAAGCTCATGTGTTATCTGAATTAATATCTGAATGTGTGAATTGATGGAAGGTGTGGCTAAGTCGAGCGACTTCCTCAAGCAATACCACTACAGCAGAATTACTTTCGTCGAGGCGAGATTACTGTAGTGGTCCAGTGACTGCTACAATGAAAGGACCAATCCAGTGAGCAAGCCGGTTGTCACCTGTATAGAGTTAGTGTACTTGATATGGCTATTTAGCTTATGTATGATGTTGAAGACTCGTTTTATATTTTTGTTGCAATGCTTATATGTTATTATGTAAGGTCGACCGATGATGCCTACCAGTACCGTGTTACGTACTGATCCTACTCCTGCACTTTTTTTCTGAGTGGAGAGTCCGAACCAGGAAGTTCCTCCTCCTCACCTTTAAAGCGCCAACAGTTACTTGAAAGGTGAGCGGATCAATAAGGCAGTACCACTCCTTGTCAAAGATGTATTTTCTCTTCGGACATTGCGGTTTCTTTTTATTTATCTTTAGTTAAACATTCTTAGATTTGTAGTTAAACGTTGAGGTGTAATGACAATCAGGTCTTGGGACTATCTTCTGTTTCATTTTTAAAGGAAATTTAATTGTGATGATGATTTTTTTGTTATATTATGAGCTTATTTCTTTATGCATGTTCGAGGAAAAGTTAAGCAATTGGGAATCATTGGTTCACCTACCGGACGATTAGCGTGGGTGACAATCACAACCATTTGGGTCATAACATAGACCTAATTTAATGAAAACTACCATGATCTTATATGAATTTGATCCTCTTACGATTCAATCCGTTATTTATGATTATAATTGCATGATTTCTATTAAAATCTCACATGAATATATATTTTTCAAGTTATGATGAATTACTCAAATATACATGAATTTTATAAATTTCAAGCTTATGTTCATGGCCAAATCAGCGGCATTATTTTCATGGCTAGTTCAACACATGTCAAGTATATTTATGAATTTAATGATTTAAACTAGTCCATGTAAATACTCATGTTTCATGATTATGATATGAGCACTATATATATTTTGGGAGTAGTATATAACACTGAGTAGAATGGGGTTCCGGTCTTCCATGCCCAAATAGGACACCCTAGTGAATCACGCCTTCATGGTCCTTGAACTTGAAAGGTATGGGCACACCTCCCAGCTAAGGTTACAAGTTGGTTTTCATGTATGCTCATGTGGGGTATGTCGGTTATAAAAATATCCCGTTGTTCCTAGATTTTATATACATGTTCATGTTTTGGCTATGATTTCGTTCATGCTCAGCTTTACGTTTCAATTTGAAACCCTTGATCCTTTACATGTCGTTTACGATCAGAATCTCAAGTTTTAACTTATATTATACTCATGATTTTGGTACACTATTTTACTAGCATGTTTTACTTATTCCACATATTCAGCACATTCAACGTACTGACCGCATACTTTTGTGCAATATAGTCTCATGATATAGGTTTGGGTGATAAGTCTCAGTCCCGAAATAATCCTTGCTCTAGCCCCAGTCAGCCCATCCCCAGCCTTGTAGGTGATTCCTCATCATCTAAGATGTCAGCTTGCCTTTTATTATGCTATTTGTATTTTAGTTTTCAGACTTAGTCGAGCTAGTTGGGGGCTTGTCCCAACAGCCATCTTTATCACTAGAGGCTTTTCAGACAGTGAGGTTAGATATTCAGCTGTGTAGAATTGATGTCCCTGTTTATGCTTATGCTATCATAGACTTTCACTTATGATGTGAATTACATTTTATCCCGCTTAGAGTATGTTTGTTATTATGTTATGCATGTACCATGGGTTCGCTTGGAGCCATTCGTGACTATAGGTCCCGTGTAGCATCTGGTTTCATGCTCGAGTCGTGACAAACTTGGTATTAGAGAATTGTGTGTCCTAGGGTTTCTAAAAGCCACATTGAGTAGAGTTTTTTTCATGCGTATGAAGTGCGCCACACTTATGAGGAAGAGGCTACAAGATGTTTTTATGAAACTTCCCTTCTTTCATGATCTATATTGTGCGATAAAATTTAATTCTCTTTCTATTTTAACTCGTGTTATACACGCTCGCAAAAAATGCCTCCCAGAAGGACTAGCAGAAGAGGAATCAGCAATAAACAGCAGCCAGCCCTATCAACTCTGGTGGACCTCCTAAGTGGGCAAGTTACGGATGTGGAGCTTGGGGATGCCTTCAGAGTATTGGTACAGGCCATGAACACTCAGCTTAACCAACAAGCAATCACACTTGTGAACACTACTGGAGAGACTGCAGCTACTAGGGTTCGAGACTTCACTATAAAGAGTTTATTTAAAATTCATGACTCGAAGGTGGGCGAGAGGTTTAAGGAAAGAGAAAGGGAGTACAAAAGAGCCAAAACTGGCAACTTTGACTTTTCCCAGCTATGGAAATCACTCACAGCTCCAACATAGATCATTGGCTCTAGCACCTTCGTCATTCAATGTCCCACTACCCAGATCTGAAGGGGAGCAAAGGGGCAGAGCGTCAGACTCTAAGATTCAGGGGAGCAGGTCCAGGGTAAGAGAGATTATATATCTAGCTTTCCAGAACTGTGGGAAGAACCACCTAACAAAGTGCTTGGTAGGTTCAAATGCTTGCTTATAGTGTGGCAAGCAAGGTCATAAACTTTGAGACTACCCATCGACCAAGAAATGTGACAAGAGAGGAGGTACCCCGGCCACCCTTTCAACAACTTCGTCAGGTTGACTAGCTTGCTAGAACTATGGGAAGAATCACCCCGGGAAGTGTTTTTGCAGCAAGGAGGGTTGTTATAGGTCTGTGCCAAATGTAGGGGCACCTCATTCTACTATTTTAGCTTTGGATATAGTCACAGGTATGTTATGAACTTTTCAGGTTGACCCTTATATGTTACTAGGCCTAAGAGCTATAGTATAAAGCATGTGACTCCTTTAAGTATCTTGGTACGAGTTTTATTTAGTGTATGATCTTGAATAGGGAGAGGATTTGGATGAATTGAGGAATACGACGAGAGAGGTGTGAAGCCTTCAATGATAGCTTCAGGGGGCATCCCTATGTATAGTAATACCTTGAACTCACAGGGGTTAGCGATTATAGCCCAGCCTATATGAGAGGTCCAAAGTCTTAAGAGGATGGCTTTTAAGCTAAGAGGGAGATGATAAGGTGAAAGACGGTCAAGTCTTGAGTTTCCTAGTGTGTAAGGTTCATAAAGAGTAACTATGGGATATCGATCCATACTTATTCAGGTGGTTCTCTGTCCCTCAGTCAACAAGGCACTCTATTCATGTCATATGTATACTTTTTATGTCGTATCTATGTTCCAAATACTCCATGCATGTGCCCATATTCAGGTACCTAGAATAAGGAGTAACCGCTCCCGACAGTGATCCCAATCATACTCCATGTTTCATAAATCCCAGCTTCATGTCATGAAACTCATTATGTATGTAAACTCATGTCTCACATTATGCTCAGCTCTATGAACTCATTTCTTAAGATTTGCCTTAACCACTCATAAGCTCGTGCTACATCATTGTAACACCTCGAAAGTTTCTAAGATCAGACCCCAGACTTAAAGAAAGAATTTAGTTGGAAATGAAAAATTGCCTCAGAATGAGTCGTGGTACGACCCATTGGGTGCCCATATGAGTCGTGGTAAGACTCGTGGCAAGCAGTCAGTGAATGTTCCTCTTTAGAGCTCAGGGATAACAACTCACATCACGACTCGTGAGATGAGGTAACGAGTCATGGAGTACCTCATTACGAGCAGTAGTTCAGTAAGATAGGGTCAAGTCTTCGATGGACCACGAGAGAAGTGACGACTCATTAGGTCAAGTAACGAGTCGTCCTAAGGAGTCACCGAGTGGAATTCAGAAAAGGGTGCAAGTTTGAGGCAGTGGTGATGACGAAAGGTACTGACGAGTCATTGGATCAAGTAACGACTCGTCCTGTTGGTCGTGGGTCGAAGAAGAAGAAGCTGGGAAATTTTCCCCAGTGGCAACGGATGGTCACTACGAGCCGTGGTAAAGACTAACTTTTCATGGTGAGGATCGTGGTCACTGGACGAGCAGATTTTTAATCTTAATCCCAGGGGTATTTTTGTAAAGTCCTGTGCTCCCAGTTCTTAAATGACGTTGTTTTGGGTATTTTCGGGGTTGAATTAAAGGGGTTTTCACTAGACTAAGCCCCTAATTCTCCAAACAATCCGTAAGTTTTCTTCCTCTTCTTCTCTCAAGATTAAGAACACCTAGGGTTTCTCTTCAAGGGCTGCAAATTCCAAGATCAGTAAGGGAGTCTTCTAATCAGGTATGTGGGACTTCAACAAGGATCACCTTTCACCCTTGTGTCCCAAAATTTTTATAAAAAACCCTAATCCATTGATGTCTAGAAAAGCATGTTCTAAGGTTTCAATCTATGCATGAATTCTCCCATGTTTTTTATGGATTCTAAGACCCTCACGAGGAATAGTCGTGTATGATTATGAAGTTACTTTCCAATTCATGAATTTTGCTCATAATATGGGAATAGCATGATTATAGAAATTTCACCAAAATTTAGCATAAATTTCGAAATAGGGCTCTATTAAATATCCAGATGCTCTTANCTCCTAGATAAGGGTTTCATCAGGCCCAGTAAATCCCCATTGGGTGCTCCAGTTCTTTTTTTAAAGAAGGATGGTTCCCTTAGAATATGCATTAATTATCCACAGTTGTAGACTCTCAAAGATCGCCAGCTGTTTCCTAAATTCAGCAGGTGTGAGTTTTTGTTGAACTCAGTAGCATTTTTGAGTCATAGTTGTCTAGCGAAGGTGTGCAGGTGGACTCTCAAAAGATAGAATTGGTGAAGAATTGGCCTAAACCAATTAGTCCTTCAGATATTAGGAGCTTTTTAGGTTTAGCTGGATACTACAGGATATTCATTGTGGGATTTTCATCCATTGTAGCATCGTTGACTAAGTTATCCCAGAAGAAGGTCAATTTAAGTGGTCGGATGCTTGTGAGAAGAGTTTTTAGGAGTTAAAGACTCGACCCACTTTACCTCTTGTATTAACCCTACTGGAGGCCACATATGGTTTATTGTGTATTGTGATGCCTCTAGGATTGGTCTTGCTTTTGTGTTGATGTAGCATGGTAAGGTCATTGCATATGCCTTTAGACAGCTTAAGACTCATGAGAAGAATTATCTGACGTATGACCTAGAGTTAGCAGTTGTGTTGTTTACATTGAAGATTTAGAGGCACTATTTGTATGGAGTACATGTGGATGTGTTCACGGACCACAAGAGCCTTCAGTATGTTTTCACGTAGAAGGACCTGAATTTGCAACAAAGGAGATGGCTAGAGCTTCTCAAAGAGTATGACATGAGTGACCTTTATCATCCAAGCAAGGCTAATGTAATGGTAGATACTCTTAGTAGGCTGTCCATGGAGAGTGTGTCTCATGTTGAGGATGGAAGGAAGGAGTTGGCAAAGGACGTCCACAGGCTTGCTCGTTTAGAGGTTTTCCTTATTGACTCGCCAGGTGGTGGTTTTATTGTTTAGAGTGGGTTAGAATCGTCATTGGTGACCGAGGTCAAGGCTAGGCAAGAAGAGGATCTTATTCTAGTGAAGCTAAAGGAAGCTGCCTAGAATTAGAAGGTGGAGGTCTTCTCCCAAGGGGAGATGGTGTCCTTCGGTATTATGGCCGATTGTGAGTGCCAGCTGTTGATGACTTGATAGAGAGGATGTTAAGCGAGGCTCATGGCTCTCTATGTTCTATCCACCAAGGTTCCACCAAGATGTATTGTGATCTACGGGAAATCTATTGGTTGAATAGCATGAAGAAGGATGTTGCGGAGTTTGTGGCTAAGTGTCTGAATAGCCAGCAAGTGAAGGTTGAGCATCAGAGACCTGGGGTATGCTTCAGGATATTAGCATTCCTACTTGGAAGTGGGAAGAGATTAATATGGATTTCATTATAGGATTGCCTCATACCCTCCGGTAGTATGACTCTATATGGGTCATTGTGGACAGGTTGACCAAATCAGCTCACTTCTTACAGGTCAAAACTACTAATTCATCTGAGGATTATGCTAGATTGTAAATTTGAGATTTAGTTCTGTTGCATGGAGTTTCTTGGTACTCAATTTTGGAGATCATTTCAGAAGGGTCTTGNTTCTCATGAGTTGGGATGAGTTCATGACCTCTTTCTTGGATAGGTTCTTCCCTAGAGAGTTAAGGGAGGAAAAGGCGGTGGAATTTGTCAATTTGAAGCAAAACCATAAGACTGTCCAGGATTATGCCTTGGAGTTTAACCGGTTGTCTAAATATGTGTCAGAGATAGTTGCAGATCAGAGGGCTCAAATAAGTAAGTTTGCGAATGGAGAAGCAAATTTGAAGGTCAAGGAGTGTAGGACTGCCATACTAAAGAGTGACCTAGATTTCTCTCGGTTGGTCATATATGCCCAGCAAATAGAGGCGGAGAAGATGAAGAAGAAAGAGAGAGTGGCCAAGAGGGCCAGGACATGAAGCTATGGGCAGTTCCAGTAGAGGTCCAGTGGTGGACATCACCCTCAGTCCCACTAGAGATTGTCATCCCTAGCTCAATCAACAATCAGTGTTCCATTCAAATAGAGAGGAGATCAGATAGACAGAGCGTCAGACTCTAGGGGACAGAGAAGCATGTTAGGGGAGCACACTTTTCCAGCCTGTAGGAAGTGTGGCAGGAAGCACCTTAGCGAGTGCATGGTTAGTATTGAATGTTATTTTAGGTGTAGGAAGCCTAGAAATATGCTCAGAAACTGTGGTTCGGCCAGACTGGGTGATAGTAAAGTTCATGCCCCAGTTAGTACTTCAGCAGCCCTAACAGCTTGCCCACCTCAGCAGGGCGCCTTATCTTGTGTAGGTGGCGGCCAATGCTAGAATAGATTCTATGCATTATCTTCTCGTTAGGTGTAGGAGGCATCTACCAATATGGTCACTAGTGTGTTACGAGTATTCCATCTTGATGTGCATTCATTGTTTGATCTAGGGACTACGTTATCTTTTGTGACTCCTTATGTTGCTTTTAGTTTCAGTCGATCCTAAAATTCTATCAGAACCCTTCTCGGTCTCTACTCCTATTGGTGAGTTAGTTTTAGGTCAATGGGCATACAGAAACTGCCTTGTCATAGTCCTTCAAAAAGTCACCTCAACCGACCTAATGGAGTTAGACATGATCGATTTTGATGTTATCTTTGGTATGGAATTGTTACATGTATGTTATGCTTCAGTACATTATAGAACCTGTACGGTAGAGTTCTCATTTTTGGATGAGCCAGTTCTAGAGTGGAAGGGTGGTTCAACTATGCTTGTAGGTATGTTTTTTTCCTATCTCAAGGATAGTAAGATAATCTCTAAGGGCTATGTTTATCATCTAGTTCGGGCCAAGGATTCTATGTCTGAGACCCCGACTTTTCTATTAGTTCCTGTTGTATACGATTATCCGAAGGTTTTCCATATGATCTGTTAGGGGTCCCTCCCTAGCAAGAGATTGACTTTGATATTGGCTTTCTCCCTAATATGCAGCCTATATCCATTCCTCTATAAAGAATGGTTCCATCCGAGCTAAAGGAGTTGAAAGAACAGCTGAAGGATCTCCTAGATAAGGTTTTCATCAGGCCCAATAAATCCCCATTGGGTGCTCCAGTTCATGTTTGAAAGAAGGATGGTTCCCTTAGAATATGCATTAATTATCGACAGTTGTAGACTCTCAAAGATCGCCAGCTGTTTCCTACATTCAGCAGGTCTGAGTTTTTGTTGAACTCAGTAGCATTTTTGAGTCATATGTGTCTAGCGAGGGTGTGCAGGTGGACTCTCAAAAGATAGAATCGGTGAAGAATTGGCCTAAAACAATTATTCCTTCAGATATTAGGAGCTTTTTAGGTTTAGCTGGATACTACAGGAGATTCATTGAGGGATTTTCATCCATTGTAGCACCGTTGACTAAGTTAACCCAGAAGAAGGTCAATTTCAGTGGTCGGATGCTTGTGAGAAGAGTTTTAGGAGTTAAAGAATCAACCCACTTTAGCTCCTGTATTAACCCTACTGGAGGCCACGTATGGTTTATTGTGTATTGTGATCCCACTAGGATTGGTCTTGCTTGTGTGTTGATGTAGCATGGTAAGGTCATTGCATATTCCTCTAGACAGCTTAAGACTCATGAGAAGAATTATCTAACATATGACCTAGAGTTAGCAATTGTGCTATTTACATTGAAGATTTATAGGCACTATTTGTATGGAGTACACGTGGATGTGTTCACAGACCACAAGAGCCTTCAGTATGTTTTCACTTAGAAGGACCTGAATTTGCAACAAAGAAGATGGCTAGAGCTTCTCAAGGAGTATGACATGAGTGACCTTTATCATCTGAGCAAGGCCAATGTAATGGTAGATACTCTTAGTAGGCTGTCCATGGAGAGTGTGTCTCATGTTTAGGATGGAAGGAAGGAGTTGGCAAAGGATGTCCACGGGCTTGCTCGTTTAGAGGTTTGCCTTATTGACTCGTCAGGTGGTGGTTTTATTGTTTAGAGTGGGTTAGAATCGTCATTGGTGATCGAGGTCAAGGCTAGGCAAGATGAGGATCTTATTCTAGTGAAGCTAAAGGAAGCTTCCTGGAATTAGAAGGTGGAGATTTTCTCCCAAGGGGAGATGGTGTACTTCGGTATTATGGCCGATTGTGAGTGCCAGCTGTTCATGACTTGATAGAGAGGATGTTGAGAGAGGCTCATGGATCTCTATATTCTATCCACAAAGGTTCCACCAAGATGTATTGTGATCTACGGGAAGTCTATTGGTGGAATAGCATGAAGAAGGATGTTGCGGAGTTTGTGGCTAAGTGTCTGAATAGCCAACAAATGAAGGTTGAGCATCAGAGACCTGGGGTATGCTTCAGGATATTAGCATTCCTACTTGGAAGTGGGAAGAGATTAATATGGATTTCATTACAGGATTGCCTCATACCCTCCACTAGTATGACTCTATATGGCTCATTGTGGATAGGTTGACCAAATCAACTCACTTCTTACCGGTCAAAACTACTGATTCATCTGAGGATTATGCTAGATTGTAAATTTGAGATTTAGTTATGTTGCATGGAGTTTCTTGGTACTCAATTTTGGAGATCATTTTAGAAGGATCTTGGTACTCAGGTGAAGCTTAGCACAGTTTTTCTCCCGCAGAAGATGGTCAGGTCGAGCAGACCATTAAGACTCTTGAGGAATTTTGAGAGCGTGTGTGATTGATTTCAAGGGTAGTTAGGATGACCACTTGCCTCTCATCAAATTTTCTTTCAATAATAGTTATTATTTCAGCATTTAGATAGCTCCGTTTGAGGCTCTTTATGGGCGGAGGTGTAGATCTCCTATTGAATGGTTTGAGGTAGGTTAGGCTACATTGATAGGGCCAGATTTAGTTCATAAGGCGATGGAGAAAGTTCAACTTATTAGGGAAAGACTGAAAATATCTTAGAGTCATCATAAATCTTATGCGGATATGAAGAGGAGAGAGCTAGAGTTTGAGGTTAATGATAGGGTATTTCTAAAGGTGTCCCCCTTAAAGGGAGTGATGAGGTTCAGAAAGAATGGGTCCTTCACTTTCATTACATCGATGTGGATTGCCTCGTGAAATAGCAATAGAGCTTTTCCAGACATTTGTAATTCGTGGTCTAATTAGACAACATCT
>JACEIK010000033.1:725474-810222 GCA_018107945.1 Datura stramonium | reverse complement strand
GCGTCTAGATTGTTTCAAACCATACAATGATCTTTGCAATCTAATTGAATATATTTCTCAAGACTTTGAACGATATGCTTCAGGCACCCTAAATCCTTTGAGAATTTTTTTATATCCTTCACTATCTATCTAGACATGAAAATAATTTCATTATTTGCATATCAAGTTTTTCATGTATTGCCAGACTTATAAGCAACCTCAAAATATTGCATCCACCACAGGAGGACCTCTCCATATAGTAATATCAAGATTTGCGAAAAACTTTTATGCCACAAAGTACAAGTCATACTATTTTATGATTTTATTTATTTAACCTTTGGCACAAGAATCCATTTATACCCTCATTGACATTATACTTAAAGTGGATATTTTTATCTGGTCAATTATTTATCTGTCACACTTTTTGACAGATTTGAATTGAAGATCCGCATCAACATTTATAATATTGAGCGCTATATTATATTAAATGTATAGTCGATGATCATTTTGATATCAATCCAATATGACATAACATATCAAGATCTCTTCCTTTTTCATCATTTTAGGCACCTAACCTTTGCCAAGGTTTTATGAAGTATTATGTCGTGGTTCTCCTTTTAAGGCAATTGTCTCATTATTCTTACCATCTTGATCATTTGCTCTTCTACTTCTTTAAGGAGTTCTTATTTCTAAAATCGATTGATCTATCAAGCTTTAGGCGTTCATATTCAAGGATTCTAATTTTCATTAGAGCATTTGCAACTGAATTATAAAATAAGGTCAGCAAATACATCTAGCAATTTATTCACAATATTTTGCAATGGAATTGTCTCTTGAACTTTAAGTTTGCTTTTTTTTTTCCGAGGATCTAGATAATTCATCCCACACATAATTATCCATTGCTAAACACTTCTCCCCCCTAATGTTAGGAAAACTAACATTTACTCTCCAACCTCATTTGGAGACCCATCTTTGCGCGTTGTGGTGGAGCAATTGCATCATATACCGCATATTCAAATTTTTAGATGCAATTATTTAGTTCCTGACCCTGAACCAATTATAATAGGAAAATCTTGTTGACTTGATGCATTCAAGTGTTGCTACATGTTAAATAAATATATCTCATACCAAATTTTATTTGAAAATTTTATTCTCATAACCAATGGTTTAGATATAACTGGAGGCATACAATTTTTGCTAAATCAACTTAGATATCTACTAGCATTATCAACATGATTTTATAACTTGAAACTGTACTCTTAATTCAACAATTCGAGCAAACAACCTTGCAAAAACCAATTACAAGTTAATATCAAATCACATGTGACCATACCATAGATTCACCTATTAAAATTATATAATAGCAAATAGTTCACATGACAGATGAACGGGCCCATATTCACCTTTTTATAAGTTCAAAAATTTCAGAGATTATAATCCCAATCTTAGCTGATATAATTGATCGTTCTATCATGAGAACAAGCAACACAAGAGAATTTTTAAAGAATCTTTTATTTTTTAAACATATAAAGATGTGAATTATCAATTATTTTTGCATCACATTTGAACCTGGATGCCCAACTAGTTATGCCAACTTATCTTTATTTCAGTAAACTTTTAATTTACTTTTGCATGTGATTTCGTCATCATACGCATACTTATATACTACAAATAAAAGGAAATGGAGGGTAATCTTTTACGTAAATTTTACGTAAACTATTTATAACCCGCTTCAATTGTAGTAATATGAATATATTAGATATTTTCGTGATTTGTAGTCTCAATTTATTTAATTTTTCAATGTCTTTGAAACTTATAAGTTTTCCTTGAAAGTGACTACAATAATTTTATTCCTTCCGTAACAATAGGGTTTTTCTGAGCTACTAATTAATTTTATACTACCCACATATTCCATCATATCAACATTATTAATAGTCTCTCCACATAATTTCAACTAAAATACTCTCGACATTGCGTATTATATTCATGAACAGACTTATAGTCTCATCAGATGCATCCAATTAATCATATCGTGCCTTTGGCCAGATGTGACCATCTTCAGGTAGTCATATCTTTCTTTCATGTTCCACAAAAACAAGTGCATCCTCTTTAATCGTGAGATATTCAATTTTCGAAATTTAATCAATATGATGCAACAAGACACTACAGGTCTTAGTACGCATCTTGTTTTGACGCTTTTTTTCATTTTTAATTGTGTCTCCAAGACCATTGCACTAAAGGTAGTTCTTGCCCGAACTTTGAAGGGCAACGAACTCAATTTCTTAAAATCAACCATATTAAAAGGAAGAGAAAAATAATAGCTTAGCCTTCACGAACAATTAGACAATTGTAAGTGGATGATTTTGAACTAAAGGAAACAAACCTCGGTAATTTCTATATGTCATCTTTTTGAATTCTCTTTGGAAAGTGTTTCATAGTTATAGTCTCGCTTTATATTACCTCATACTCTTCTTCTTCTTCTTCTTTTTACACGTATTGGTAGAAAAGCCGTTAGAGACCTCGTGATAATAACGTGTTATAAAATAATAAAGCAAGAGGAAGAATGTTGTAGAGAAAGAGAAAACTCGTGGTAATAACGTGTCATAAATAATAAAACATAAATATATGCGTGACGAACGATAAATTAAGTGTTATTTTTTTAAAATTAATTGTATAATTAGTTAGTTGGGGTGGATATTTCTCTTTTTGTACACAAATGCATATCAAACTTGGGTTGCATTATTTGGATTCAAATAAATCGAAGAAAAATTCTCGATCTCATTTAGCTTAATATCAATTCAACCTTGATTGTGTATTTTTTTGATAAAATGGGAAAGATATAAATTAATAATTAGGAATTAATTACACTAATTTCTATTTTTTAACTTTATTGAAGATAACTACTTCAATAATATTTTCCTTAGTGGTAATTTTAGCCTTTTACTTATGCATGTTAGTTAATCATTAATTTTCTCAATCATTAATTATCAGGAACAAGTCTAATCTGAAGTGAAGAAATTATATTTGTGACGATAGCGGAGATTATTTTATCAAGATTACACGAGTTTATACTATTGTGAAGCCTTTTAAATGAGTCATGCTTATCCAAAATCAGACTGAAATCAATCGATTTTCAATCGGACCGGACTGAACCAACTAAAGGTGGTTTGGTTGCACCGACTGATTCCGCATGATTGATATTTTCCCAATATCTGAGGTCAAGCAGATCCGGAATATCACATTAAACATGACTCAGGGTATCTAGATCGTCTGGTTCAATATTGATAAAAGTTATATTTTATTTAAAACATTATATTATTTTAATCAATTTTTCAAATATATATATATATATATATATATATATATATATATATATATATATATATATATATATATATATATATATATATATATATATATATATATATGATTTTATTGTAATTCGGCTTGGACCGTTAGGGCATAGCCTATCTCGCAGGGGCCAGATTTAGCTCACTAAAAATTCGGGGACCGATTAAAAATTAATTTTCAAAAGCTAGACCGGTCTGATCGTATATTTCTGGATCATACCGATTTCTGTCTAACCCCTGACACTTTTACATAAGATCATCTTTCTCATTAATTATTAAAACTATATTATATATTATAGCCCGTGAAAGTGTTAAACATTAAGTTATCTTTTATAACTTCTTTACTTGATTTGAAAATATATTATAACTATTTTTAGATTTATAAGATATTTTTATTTATTTAGGATTATAAATTTTTATTTAATTTATTATTATTAGATTTTTAAATATTTATGAATATTCTGAAACTATTTAAGAAGTTTTAAAAAAATCACCTTAATCTTATAAATTAAATTTGTTACCATACCATAATACAGTTGGTAACAAATTAATTATAAGAATGCTATTGTTGACCATCTTGGTTTTGTAACTTCTATAAATAGAGCATATTTGCTCTTATTTTTATCATACTTTAAGATTCAAAGGTTTTTCTCTCTTTGATCTTAGCAAATTTCTCTCTTTTTAGTTCTTTATTTTTGATTTTATTTTTTTTTCAATTTGATACATATGTTCTAACACTTTTTTTTTTCTCCTTTACATAGATTCGTATTGAATTTGATTATTACGTGAAGTATTTGACCTTGCGAAACTCAATATAACACGTGAAGAATCCAATTTTCTTTCAAAATTTTATATATATATATTAAATTGCATATAAGATTTATAATGATATTTTGAATGTAATAAATTTATATTAAAAAGAAATACCTATATCCTAATTGCTGATTGATAATAGTTTTGTTTATTTATTATATTTTGAAATATACTTAAGTTCTAACATTTTTCTTTTGTTTTGTTTATATCTTGCAATTTCAATCCTAAATCAATAGATTTGGAAATCAATAGATCTAAACAAGGACAACTTAAAATTATAGAATTAGTTTTTCTAGACTACTTTATATTTTATTCCTCGGAGAATCTTTTACAATTCCTTAACTATTAATAATGAAATGTGAATAACATATCCTCCTCTTCAAAAGAAGAATTGTTTGTTACTTGAAGTGTTTAACTGTATTCTACTTTTAAACTCTAAATTATTTAGCTAATTAGATAAGAATATACTTATTATATGTTGTACCATGTGTTGTAAAATTTGTATATTCTTGTGGCCTATAAATGAATTGCATGGTGTTAATAATTTTTTTTATATTTATTATATACTAATTATATGAACCGGATAATGTCGCTCAAGTGCAGAATCTTTTCACAAAAAGCACAAAGAACAATCCAATTGTTACTATATCTGCTGATTCTCATATGCACCATACAATATACAATGCTCTTTGGTGTTTTATTGACTCCAAATAGCCAAATTACTATGGTAATTTCTTCGCCCTTTAATTTTTCACTAATAAAATTTTTTATTTGAATTAATATATAATTACAAGCTAAATATACATTCTTTTTAATTATGTTGTAAAGGATCAAAATATTGTAAACCTTTCTGAGAGCAAAAAAGCAACAAGCTCGCCGAATTCACAAGAGAATTCGCTCCCCACAAAACAACATGCGCATTATGTCGCAGGGTCCCTACTTTTATCAAGGTGGATACTTGATTTATTTTATTTACAACATCAAATGTAATCACTAAAAAATCACCAACTTATCTCTAAAAAAATTGTATTTAATAATATCTTTTTGATAATTCATTGCTAATCCATAACTAAATAAAATTGGCAATGAATTTTTAATATTTACAATAGAAATTCTTCGTCACTAGTTTCATACTTTCTTGTAGTGAATATAAAAATAATTACAATAATTAAACTCATATCTATTTATTTGACAGGCCTCCAATTAACCTACCACCCCAGTACAATTTCACACCGTGCAAAAATCTTTTCTAGAGGTATGTTCATTTTATCCTTTCTTTCAATTTTCATTATCATGTATATTTTATTTTAGATATATTTTGAATGATTTACGTAATCATGAATTTATATTATATGCCTGAATTATTATTTAATTCAAAACTTAATTCATGTAATTATCATTATTTATTTTATTATATTCTTTGGTGCTATTTCTTATTTTGAAAAATTAACTTCTTAAAAAATATATGATAATATTCTTTTCAAATGTAAAATAATAGGAGCATGTTAACCACACACATGATAAAATATCAAGACTTTTTTCTGAATCGTGCTCTCGTGCTGGCATATGTGTTTTATCTTTAATTTATTTTAAATAATCATATTATTAATGTCAATATACATTATCAAATTATATTTTAAAAGTGATTTGTATATATAGTGATTTATAATACGTACTAGTAATATGTTTTTATATTTTTAGAGAATGATTTAATGCAGAAAGAAATTATCGAAGGAGATACAGTCAGATATCCAAGGAAAAAGAGGTTATCAATGGATTAACAGGTAACATCCTTCTAAAACAAATTGATAAATTTTAAAATTTTGAAAAAGCAATAATCAATTTAAATTTAAGTCGTGAAAAAGAATTCAAATATAAAAATAATTATATTTTGATGAGTTGAATCATAGGCCTATTAGCAATGGGTTATACAATCCAAGTTTTGCTGCCAACGTCTACCGGTGGATCTCTTAAGGTATGGTGGAAGAAAAATTCAAATATCGGTAAGTTATATATTTGAAATATAAAAGTGATTAATATTATATTATAACTTTAACATGTATATTTTTATTTTTTTCCAACTTAATTAATAAAATTATTAAACTTTGTTCATCAACCACTCTTACCATTGCTTCTTTTCGGTGTTCGCATTCGGAGCTAATAACTCTATTGCGCATCACTCTACTTGGGAATATGCTCCACAAATTATGCAAATGAATGGTTATCAGAGACTCTTCATCGAACCTGAGGGGTTTTGGTATGATTTTATATATTTACATTTTATGATTATGATCAATTTAACCTCTCAATGTTTTTAATTGTTATATTGCAAGGTTTAATCCAAGGCTGCCGATCGAAATATCATTGGCTGTGTGCTCTTGAAAAGTTTTATGATGCCGCATACCCGACTTGGGGTGCGATTCCACAACGAGTCAGCAAACAAATTTTCTACGAGTTTAAGGTATATGTGAATTTATTGTTTCAATTCAAAACCACTATACTTATCTTGATTCATTCCTCATCCCGATGTTAGACATTTAATTTGTTTTCGTGAGAAAATGTGTAGTCGCTTCCCCATCACAACAAACAAATTAATATTAATTTTCAGAAAAGAGTAAGTCAGAAATGCCGACTCGCTTTATGATGGTCGCCGAAGGAATGATTCAAGCCCAAATGGTGTAAAGCACATATATGGGAAGACTTGTGCAGATATTGGAGCAGGCAAAAGCAGCTTAAGAACAGGGAGAAGTGAAAGATACATTACTTTTATAAAACACATTAGCCTACTACTATTTACTTAATGTAACTTCTTTTCTTCGAGAACTTTTATCCTATAAATAGTGTTTCTTTCTTTGAAAAACAAGCACTTTGAGATACTTCATGAAAATATTTATATTATTGAAAAGCAGACTTTAAATATAGAATTAGAATTTATATGCGAGTAATTAAGGTTATAATTTATTGCTTCAAAACATCTTCTAACACTAATTTCTACACCCGAGCATTACTCTTATCCCACATCGAGAAAGGCAAAATTACTTGTGGGGCTTTAATTATGATTAGCTAGCATGACTACATGCCGAGCCAGGCAACATTTGCTTGTAACCAAGGCATTAAAGTGATTTGGATGTTGATAAATGGGGCTCAGTAATGCGGATTCGTCGGACCTCCAACTTCTCGACAAAATTGTGCACGCCACAGCTCTATATGAGCTGGTAGCATTAAAAAACCAATTGAAGATGCTTTTGTTTAAAGCTCGAGAGGCCCCAAAGGCTACGGGACTTAACTAGGACCAAGCAGTGCCACTAGCCTGTGTGTCTACCGAGAGGACCTTCGATTCTCGATTAAGCCGTACCTATCGTTCAATCTAACATACAATCACTTCTTAAAACTTGAAATTTCCATCCAACTTAAATAAAATATTTTCTTAAGAGAGAATAAAAGCATAACAAACTCTTTTTAAGAAAATTTTTTGTGAGATATGGTGTGCTTAATTTGTCCTGGGTGGGAAGGAACCTCAAACAACATGTAGGGATAATTTTGAAACAAAATATGGAACATAATTTTCAAATTTGGCCATTCTGGCTTCTTTTCTACTTCACAAGTGGCCACAAAAGCTATATTTCAAATTTCCGCCTGTATCCACACTTTATTTGCATAATTTTTTGTCATTTGCATAATTGTTTGTCTTTCGATCATATATTTAGAGACTATGATAAAGTTGCAAAGAAAGAAAATAACAAAATGATCACATTCTAATGAACATCATCTTAATTCCGACAGTAATAAAAACAAAATTTTAATATTCTTTTTAACATTTACAAATGGTTAAAACTTCATGCTATTTTTTGTAGTTTTTATATACTACACTACCATGGGTATGGTACATGAGCCATGCATGTCTCGCTAAATTAAGCAACTGGGATGCATGGAATGTATGACGACAGAACTACTAGGTCTTCTTGTTGCATTCTTCCCATTTTGGCAAGATGAACCACATAGTTATTTTTGTCTCACAGTATGCATTATGAATATTCACACTCGGATAGGAGATATCAACACTCTTTTTACCATGAGATGCGATAGGGTGAAGCCAACGACGTTTCTCATGCTCAGCAAGCTCAAAAGCATCACCATGGAATTTTCCATGATATCCAGTTCTTGTCATCCAAAAATTAATTCTTTAAAATTAAAGAGACTATATTTAAAGATTGTTGGCTGGTTGATGATCTGAGAAATACCTTTTTGAAATTTTTCCCCATATCTTCTATTTTGAATTTTCAGGAGACTTTAATGATGCCAAGTATAGGCTTCTAGATGTGTCCTCATTGATCAATGCTAAGTTGACTTTCACTAGTACGTGCTCCAATTGTATCTATGATCACTCATGGTGTTATTGACAATGAGGAAGATAGTTGTCATGATCATCGTCAAGGCTTTAAGATTGTTGTTCTAGATAATCTTCAAAAGTTGAGTTACATAACTGAGCTAACAATCGTATCTTGGTTCATAGAGGTTTGTATAATGTAAACATTATTCAATTGATAACCTACATACTTTTAACAGTTAATGAAGCAATGAAAAGCTTACTTTATTAATGACGACATAAACTCTATAAATAGATCTAGTTATAAGTAATAAGATAGACTTCTAACCAACTACTATTTAAGTAAACTAACTGAATACTAAAGCAAGATAGAAATATAATTAGAATATGAGTCCTAAACAATTCCTAATAGTATACTAACCACATGCGCCACCACGCCCCTGCTAGGTTATGGGCGACTAAGCCTAATTTGAACAGACAGATCAAAGGAAAGCTTGAGAAACTTCTTTGTATCTGTGTGACGAAGAAAGAGTTCACGGTCAAGCTGTTTTCAAACAATCATAGAGATCAATGTATCACGTGTTCGATTGCAGTAAAGATCTCACGAAACTCAAGAGAGTTGGGGATCACCGAATATTTGACGATTAACTCAAGATTGGACATAGGAGTATCTAAGAGGTGGCTAGCTCATCTAAGAGAGACCAATGGTGTGAAGATAGTCAATGATGGAGTAAGAGTCCTTAGTGACTCGGGAGAGTTGATCACGCAGACTGAAGACTTGTGTTTGGGTTTGTTTGAATAAGTGGTGTTCAAAGCATCCCAAACTAATTTAGACGATTCAACAATAACAATAGTAGAGACAAGGTAGATTAACTAGAAGCCATGAAAGCTTCCTGATTGTGGTTACCCACTAGTATGAAAAAGAAATAAGATAGACTCTAACCAACTACTACTAAAGTAACCTTAACTAAATACTAAAAATAGAGATAGAAATATAATCGTACGACACAATATGAGTCCTACATCAATCCTAATATATACTACTCTAACACTTTCTTTGGATTGTGGTTACCCATGATTTCATGATTTACAACATTGTATTGCATTAAATTATAAATACAATGCTTGGATAGACTTTATTGTTTGTTGTTGTTTAACAATATTTTCATTATTTGATTTGACTATATCTTAACCGGTAAATTTACTAATTCTTATTTCAGTGTTTGGAATTCTTCTTAAAGCTAGGGGGATCTCCTTGAGCATCCATTATTTTTTTACAACAACCTGAAGCTCAAGCGGGGAAAGGATTCTCTGAGACATCCCACTCAGAGTACCTAAGAACCTAATGCTTTCTAGAACTTAAATTTATAGAACTTGATATCTACAAGGTACCACCTTTCTTTTTTTAATATCATTCGTATCTTCTAACTAGTGATACTCCATGTTTGGCAATCCCTCAATAAAGGAAAACACACTTTTCATATGACCCAATCTTTAGCATCAACTTCTTTAAATTTGAAGGCAACTGTAACTTGATACAACTTGGGACGAGACAATGAAAAGGAAAAGTATTTGAAGTTGGTAAGACACTCCAATTTGGGACAAATACCTCCAATAAACTTGATGTCAAGTTCTTGAAGATTAGGACACCACTCCTAATAACACATATATGCTCTCAGCTTGATTACCTCGAAAATATACTTTCCTTAATATCCTCAAGTTCTCCAATTTACAGGATCCTTCAAAGATCCTCTGCATATTGAAATCCTTCAAAGGCATTTCAATTGAATTAGTGGTTTTAATGTAGTTGACCACAAATTTCTCACAATATGAAAACTCAAATCCAAGACCTTTTAGAAGTCTCACTTAGTATACTTTTGGAAGGATTCCAATGATACAATACTATCGATCAAGTCGTCAATGAACTCAATCATAGGAAAGGCTTCCCTGTTTTAGTGCCCAGAGATGCAAACTTGAAAAGGTCATTACCGAACTCAAGATCACTCAACTTTCCTTCCTATCAAAAGTGCGAAACTGGCTAAAATGCCCCTTCACTAGCCGCATAAACTTTTTCTTCTCTGCTCTTCCAAGTAATGTGCTTAATGTGCTTGATCTCTTTTTAATACTGTAGGAAGTAGACAAAAATATGCCAAAATACATTATACTGACACAGTAAAATCACGTTGAGGTGTCTAGATGCAGAGGCGGATCACATTTTTTATGTGTGCGCTCAAAAGTTGTTTATAATTAAACTAAATTAACTAATTCAAAATGGATCAACTGGATGAATGGTACTTAATCGTATTAACTACTAGTGGTAAGTTTACACTAAAGATAGTGCACTACTAAAAACATATCCTTTTTTAAGGTACAAAGCGATGAAAGTTCGTCAATTAAGAGGATTACCGGGCGACACAAGATCGACAACAATTATTTATCTAAAATTAACTTCTCAAAATAAAATATTGATGGATTCCCTGGATTTTTTGATAGCCTTTGATTAAATTAAAGTGAAGACAGTATTAGAAAACATATAATTTTTTTTGGTTAAAAATTATCATTATTATTATCATTAAAAAAACTAAAATAAATAAAATATTTTTAAGTTTTAAATAATAAAAAATTCTTTGTTTATTAAAAAATATTCAAAATTTTTAATTAATTTTTAAAAGTGTTGGCTATCTTAACGCAATGTATACTAATGTCGTACTTCATTTTTCTTCTCTTGAAAAATTATATTTTTCGATATTGATGGCACCGTAATCAAACTCGGACCCGCCCGCCTAGATGTGCATTCTCAAAGTTTGAGTGTTTAATTATCAGTTGAGGCTAAGTTTCAGTGCTTATTATGTATTATGCCTTTTGAATATGTGTTTATCTTTTTAATTTTTATTTTCCAATTCAAGTTTCTATAATCCAACATAACAATAAATAGAGAAGGTAAATTTGTAGATTTAATCACCCCAAGATATCGTTAAAGATTTAGGTAACTTTATTTGGTGTATATATATAGAGATTTACATTATCCTGCACATGTAATTAGAATTTGACTGGTTAATGTTGAACTGTCAAAGTCAAGTTAGGTTAACTTGACTGGTTAGATACCTCTCTATATATAAATAGAGAATGTAAACCCAAGTTAATGTGCGGTAAAGATTTATATAATACTCCCCTTGTTAATTGAAGAGACAACAACAAAGAAGGCAGTATCCGTCATTGTATTCCGTTCCAAAATCATGGCTTCCAGTGAGTTGGAGAAATCTGAAGAAGAAAAAGGAAGAAGTCAGAGATGACGACGATAACCGCCGCTTGCTCTGACGCACTTTTTGGTTCAAATTCTCTCTTTTTGCCAACAGATGGCGCATTCACAACATGTATTCTCTCTAAAAGGTGGCAGTACCTCTGACTTAGTTGACAACTTTTTATTTCAACTTGTGCAAATTTCTTAATAGAAAATATCTCTTTATTGACTATGTATTAGCTCATTCCCTCTCTTCAGTAAAAACTTCCAACTCATCTGCACTGACATTAATCAACACGACCACAGTTTCTGGTCTTTATACGACTCCCTAATCAGTCGATGTTCTAGTTTTGCTGTCGATAGAAATGTCGAAAATGTTGTACTGTGGTTGTATGATGGTGATGAGTGCACATTGCCTCAACCTCTCTACACTTGTTCCTCCTTGATAACTTTAGATCTTAACTGTTGTGGCTTTGATTATCAGGCGGCCATATCGTAGGTCTTTAAAGAGCATAAAGCTTGGGTATTTGGTGTTATCCGATGAGAAAATTGAGAAATTGCTGTCTGGTTGTCCTGCATTGAAAAATATGGAATTATATAATTTTGAGGGTTTCAATCTCCTGGAAATTAATTCCTTAAAATTAAAGTCACTAAAGCTGAAACATTATTGGCTTCAGCCGGAGAAGGCTTAGAAATTTTTTCCCCATATATTCGTGATTCGAAATATCCGAGATCTTTATGATCTCGTGTGTAGACTAGAAGATGTCTCCGCGTGGTTAACGCTAAGCTCACTTTCAACATTGTGTGGTATCAAATACATCAAGTCTTATAGCGGTGAACGATTTGATGATGAGGAAGACAAGCTGTTGTGACTATCATCAAGTTTTTAGGACTCGGTCCAAGATTGTCTTCAAAAGTTATGTTATGCAACTGAGCTAACAATTGGAACTTGATTCACAAAGGTTTATCTTTAACTCGAAAGTCCTTACTCTTTCTCTATTTAAAGCATTTTCTTTACATTGATGTTTATTAGAGTGTTTAGATAGTTAGATTTGTCGAAGCACTTGTTGAATATAACAAGGGTTTATTGAAGAACAAGAAAAGAAAGAGTCAAAAGGCTAACTACAAAGTTACATAAGAGAATAGAAGACAATGAACTACGAATGGGGAAGGGGGTGCCTATATATATAGGCATAAGACTACCTTAAAACCCTAAGGGCCCATCTCATAATTATATGGGCTAACAATAATATGGGCTAACATTCCTCAAACTCGCAATGCGACAAGAATAAACATTGAGTTTGTCAACCAAGAAACGAAACTGAGACGCCGACTGAGCCTTCGTAAAAAGGTGAGCAATTTGCAAGGCCGATGGAACAAAAGGAAGCAAATGGGGTGAGTAGGCAGAAGGCTAAAATCAGGTAGTTTGGTGGACTTACTCGACGAGCAGACCTCCTCAGAGGTGGTGGATCTCCAGTCTCGGGATTAGACTCAGACATAGGCGGGCTGAGCATCACAGGCGGCACATCGGGTGGCACAAATGAACTGAAACTAGAGCCTGTGGTCAATGCCAAATGTATCAATATGCCGAAGATTCGACTTAGTAACATCATGGGATTTAGCTAGAATTGAATAGAAAGAATATGCTCCAAAAAGATGACATGTCGTGAAACATATAATTTCCGACCGACAGGATCATAGAAATGAGAATCTTTCGTCCAACACCATACCCCAAAAACACACATATAGCTGATTTGGCTCCAGCTTGTTTCGCTCAACATAAGGACGAAGAACAAAACAAGTACACCCAAAAACTCTGCTCAACCGAGTGAAATCACAAGAGGCATATTCACCCCCTAAGTCACAACTGAAAACACTTTATAACCGAATGTTGCGTTTTAACAAGGGCTCTAAAGTTGCTGTAAATGCCAAAGAAGTCGGACTCGCGTTTCATAAGATAAACCCAGGTATACCGAGTATAGTCATCTATGAACGAAAC
This sequence comes from Datura stramonium, assembly GCA_018107945.1. NCBI lineage: Eukaryota > Viridiplantae > Streptophyta > Magnoliopsida > Solanales > Solanaceae > Datura > Datura stramonium. The sequence goes on along the minus strand of JACEIK010000033.1, from coordinate 796,513 downwards.
ATAATAGTTCGAAACCACTTAGTGGATACTGTGATGGTCCCCATACATCAGAATGAATAATGTCAAAAGGGACAACTGAATAAGACACACTTTTTATTAAAAGGTAAGGCAGAAAATTTTTGCCAAGCATAACTACTACAATCTGAAATATCGTAAGTGTTTAAATGACCCAACGCACCCGCAGGCTAAAAACGAACGTGACACCGATACATGTCCCAAGCGGGAATGCCAAAGATAAAACTACGAAGACAAAGGACTCAAACGAAAGAAGACAAATCAATGCTAGAGGCGGCACAGCGTACACTTTGAGACTCTCCAGACATAGAGTTCCCCCAACCTACGGCCAATCGCCACCCCTTCGAGTGTGTTGGTCCTGTATAACACAACAAAATCAGAAAAGAATACCTACGACCAGTCCCCACATAACTGACTGACCGAAGCAAGATTAAAAGCAATTTTAGGAATATAATAGACATCAGACAACATTGTGAGAAGTAGTAACAGAAACGATACCCTCAATCGGCATTGATGTAGCACCGCGTACATAACAGAGTGGGGAAATGGGTGACAAGGAACCAAATGATGACAAACAATGTGACATATGATGGGTCGCACCAGAATCCACAAGGATGAGGAATACCTGATGCACTAGAGGAAGCTTTCGGGCTCCGAGCCGGATGCCGACATGGCGTGAGGGATTGGAGCACCAAAACCTGCTCAAACCGTTCAAACACCCAGGGATCCAACGCCGAAGGAGGCACAAGGCCAGACTCAGCATCTACTGATGGTGCAACAACAGCAAACTCGTGGAGGACGTGGAGGAGTACCATACAAAAGGAGTGTATCGTCCATTCTTCGTTGCCGACTGCATTTAGCCTTGTTGGAGTAACAACGACACCGAGCCTTCCAATGATTTTTCTGCTTGCAAAATGCACACTCATCAAACGCGCAACTTTAGGAGATCGTCATTGATTGAAAGTCTCGAACGGGTGTGGTCTAGATCGACCGTGAAGCGTTGTAAACACAACAAAGAGTAGTAGGTGTTTTCTAATTCTTATCCAATTGAGACTTGATACGAGTCTCTTCTACAATCAGTTCATGGACAACTGAATCAACTGTGGGAGGGGAGATCGATGAAGGATTATTCCACGTAGTCCTTCAAAATCATAACGCAATGCCATCAAAAATTGGAACCAAACGCAGTTCTTCCCTACTAGCAATATACGGCGCAAAACCTTTTAATTCTGCAGATTCAGTAAGGGCCAATTGATCCCACAAATCATACATAACAGTATAGAAATCTTGAATGCTCATAACATTCTGTTGAAGAGCACGAATATCGTATTCTAATCGGTACCGCTTCACAAAATTAGATCAGTGCAAGCCTTCAAGTGATCCCAGATTTCTTTTTGCAGTGTCATATTTAGCCAATTGCACACCAATTGGATCAGTTACGGTGTTGTTAATCCAAGTGATAACCTTGGAGTTAGCAGTTTCATAACTACCGACAATACAAAAATCCTCAAACTTTCTCATCCTTAGGTTTGGTTTCAACCCCAGTAACATAGCCCCATATATTCTTGCCACGAAGAAAATTCTTCATGACATAACCCAATACGCATAATTTTTTTTCATCTATCTGAGTGTTACTGGGACTGGAGAGAATCATCCTTGCCAGCCATATTGATAAAATCAAAGTGAATACAACAAGATAAGCAACCCAAAACAACAATAAAAAACAAAATACCCTAGTCCAAAACAAACCAAACCAAACCAACAACGCCAACCAAATCAAACCAAACTCCTCTTTCAACAACGCCGTCCAAATCAAACCAACCAACAACAGCGAAGAACAATAGATCTAAACGGATCTAGTGGACCTGGTGGTTGCTACAAATAGGGGAGGATCAATTTATTTGGCTCTGATACCATGTTGATATATAACAAAGGTTTATTGAAGAACAAGAAAAGAAAGAGTCAAAAGTCTAACTACAAAGTTACATAAGAGAATAGAAGACAATGATCTAGAAGTGAGGGAAGGGGGTGCCTATATATATAGGCATAAGACTACCTAAACCCTAAGACCCATCTGCTAACAATTATATGGGCTATCAATAATATGCGCTAACAACACTAACCCTCTGTTGTGAAGTACTTTTTCTTTTTTGTTGTTATTGCTTTCTCTTTTATTTACTAGTTTCATTGGTATTACTTCTCCGTGTCATGTGCATGTTGCAGTTGAAAGGGTGCCCATTTCTAATTTAAATGCAAATATCTAACATTGGAGTTGCATATGAAAAAGTTTAATTTGTACGTAGTAGCTGGCTTTTTGGAGAGCCTCACTCATGTGGAGACACTCAACATAGACATGAAAACTATGTCTGTAACTTCCTAAAACTTATCTCTTCTTTTACATTCGTCCAATTTTCTTCCGAAGAAGAATGCAAACATGTTACTTTATTACCAGTAAGAAGCTTTGCTTATGTCACTGTAGTCACATTACCATGGTTAGTATTGTTGCTTTCTTTGTGACAAATGAGTTCTGAAATAAGAAGTGATATCAATCTTTGTTTGGACTCACGTAGGAGGAACAACCATCATAATCACTTCCCAAGTACCAATCAAGATTTGTTGGATCAGAATTTTTCTGTAACAAGAACTTCTATGGGATCATTTTATGTTATACTTGTGCAATTTCAATAAGCTGACCCCATTTGGTCGTGATTATATTCTCGTGTCTCCGCCAGATGATTCCCTTTTCCACTTTGTTGAAAATCCATCGCAACTTTGAGTTACTAAATTTGGCCAAAGGAGATGATATGGATTTATTGAGTTTGGTTCCAAGCTTTGTGTTTCCCAACCTCAAGACTGTTAAGATTTTCATCTCCCCCGAGCGGTGCCTGGAAGGATCCATGCCGAATGGGGATTTGACAAGCTCTTTCAACCTCTTGAAATTTTTGCCGAAGAATGCAACAGCTTTTGGAGGAGTTTGTTATCATATCAAAGAGAAGAATGTGAAATAGATGTTCAAATAACTGTTTGTCCTAATATTCATCTAGATTGATTGAGAAACTTTCAAGTTGCCCGAGATCCTCCACCAAATTTGGTATGATTATCTTCCGAGAGTGAGCTTTACATGACTTGGATTCCGCAAGTATAGTTTTTGTCTCATAAACTGCTCATGCAATCATTCATCTTTAACTTCTCCGTTTAACTAACTACTGTTCTTTTGGAGTTACTCTTATGGCATACCAAATGTTATGGTAGCTTGGTTTCTCTGGTTGCTTTTTGTTTGTGGCACATTAGTTGTTGTTGATTTGGTATTGGAACCTAGTAAGATGAACCAAACTTAACGATATGTAGAGAGATACATTAAAAACGTGAAAGAAATGTTTCTAGAAGAGCTTTGCTGGCTATTTGGGGTTCTTGATTGATGTTCAATGGTATTACACCCAAGCGTTCTTTTCTTACTTTTTCTTCAAGATAAATGGAAATATTTTTCTTCTTGTGTTAAAATAATCTCTCGATTTGTGATAATGATGACACCGATGATATTATTTTTTTGAAATAATTATTTGACATGTGCTCTATTATCAATTAGAAAAGCTACCTAGGAAGGAAAGACTAAATTGGAAAAACTATGATGGCAATATCCTCGTTAATACGGATAGAAAGAGAAGAGCTAGCTCTTTTTCTCGTAGCTATGATCTTTTTCCGTCATCTTCTAGTCTTCAATACTCTTCATTTGTTTCCTGGATATAATCACATCCTTCTGCATTAGCCATTTCTCCAAGCAGTTCTCATGGAATATATGCTTGCAAGATTCCAGCTTTCTCCTTTCTCCGTGCTGGAATTCTGATAAGCATATTTCACAATCAAAGTGACACCATGCTTCTTTCTTCTAAATACAACAGAGCTCCTTCTGTTTAACGTTTCCTTTATACTTGTAATTTGCGACGTGCTCTGCCACAAGTTCCAGAAAATAATAGTAGCCAGTATCATGAACCTTAGAACTTGAAGAATCCATGAACAGAACAAAATGGGATACGTTTATAGAAAAATCTAGGGTTGCAAGAAATACCAAGAATGTATCAATGTACATGGGACGATGAAACCAATAATAAATAAAGCATGTTGGTGCATCATTTGATGCTTTCCACTTGCTGCCTTTTTTGATGGAAAGAAACCATAAATCTCGAGCATTCCAGAAGCCGCTTCTTCAAAGATAAATACCTACTATAATGATTCCTTCGGCCGCCAGTGTTTGATGGTGGGAATCTAAGCATAATTTTAAATACTCAACCAGACATAGTTCTATCAAGAAATAAATCGATAAGATTCACATTCAAACAATGTCCCCTCCATCAGTTCACACTTGTAATGTGCCTCAATTTCGTACTTCTTGTAGTAAATGTCGTTGATGTACTCCGCAACTAAAACTGAGTTCTTTTTTATCAGTAGTGACTATGTCAACAATTGACAACTCTTCTTACGTCTTCATCTCTGTAATTGCCTCTATATTTGCACAACTTACGGAAGCGACCTTATATTCTTTCTGCATTAATAATACGCATCCTTGTGATTCATTACTATTTGATGCAACTAGGACTGTGACTTGTTACCTCAACTGCTGGCTGCTGATGCTCAAGCTATTTGCCCCAACCTTGTGACAGACGATGAATCAAAACTAGATGGATGTTTTAAGCAGCATTGTGTTTGTTGCCACCAATGTGCGTTAATCCTCGTGATGAAGACCGAAGGCCTATCATACTGGATAGTACTCACTTGTTCCAAACTATCTTGACTAAATAAGTTGATGTTATGGATACACGTGAATATTGATGGTTAAATAAGTTGCGGTTACAATTTAGCCAAATATGCCACAGTATAAATGAGGAGAGTGAGAAGGAAAAGCTTCAGTGTTTTGGTGAATAAAATGGTGTCGATTTGACGACTATTAAAAATTAGTTTGAGGTAAAGAACAACACATACCTCTTGCACTTTTTCTCCAAAACTATTGCATTCCTTAAAAATTATGAAAGTTTGAAAACTCGTCAAAGCCCCATTCAAACTCCTCCTCCAAAACACACTCGAAGGAGTTGAAGATCGATCTTAATATTCTTGAAATTCAACTCAAAGCTTTTCATATACAATAAAAATTGATTCACAAACGACAGAGGGAGAGTCTAATTGCTACACATATATTATTTCAACTAACTTCCTGGGATATATTATACTACTGTTTCTAATAGTATTTGCTTGGTTTACCTTGCTAATTCCAAGAGTCATCCTGATAGGAAACCGTTGAATTTTTTTCGTACTATATAATCATTATTTTGTGACTTAATTTGGTGCAACGACTATATCAAGTATAAAGGTGACTTAATGCTTGGAAGTAACCCAGTTGATTACCTCACCTGCAACACTGTTTTCAAATTTAACCATTTTGGCTTCTTCTAGTACTTCATAAGTGGCCACAAAAGTATATTTCAAATTTCTGAATTTTTTTGTCTTTCAATCATATATAAAAAGCTACAAAGAAGGAAAATAAAAATGAAGACGTTACCAAAATAATCACATTCTATGTTTGAAGCGAATAGTCCATTGGATTAAGGGACTACATCAAAGATATAAACATCATAGCATCATCTTCGAACAAAGTGATTAACAAAACAAAACTTTCAATATCGCATATCTTTTTAACATTTAAAATGTTTACAACTTCATACTATTTTTTTGTGCTATAATACACTACCGTACATGTTTGGGGGTACCTAGGATACACTACACGAGCCATGTCCGCTAGAAGCACCGATGCATGGAATGTGGCGGACGATGTAGATTACCAGGTCTTCTTGTTGCAATCCTTCCCATTTTCGCAAGGTGATCTCGCATTGTAGCTATTTCCCTTGTCTCAAAGTATGCATTATGGATATCTTAAGCTCCGCCATGAGAGATCGACATCCTATCACAACGTGATCGGGGTGACGGTCAACATTGTCTCTCACTCTCAACATCATCAACGCGTCACTCGAGTCGGTCTTGATGATAACATTCTTTAAGTTATCATTTTTGCTATGGTTAGACCGCCACGTATGGCCCATTACGCTCTACCACTCGACAACACTACCATATCGAGTCGACCAAAGAATCCACCAAACCACCTATCCTTATCATCCCGTGCAACACCTTGAATCCTGCTAAACCCTGAATTCAACATGAAACTCCCGTCCGTGTTGATTTTGATGAGGAAACGACCAGATGATAGAAAGGGGCACGCTCCATCGGGTGTTGATCGAATGGGAAAAATTTCAGAAGTACTTCAATAACGGAAAAATAGTAACGGGTCTGGCAGTTGGTAAATGGAGGAAGATCACTGCCATTGTGTTGGGCTCTTAGCTGCCAAAACGAGATGAAATTGCATTTAAGAGGTACATATAGTAACTTATTTATAATGTTTTCCGTAAGCATAATCCTTGTAGATATGGGATTACTTTAACTTTCCTAATCCTAATCCTTATATTTTTATCGCTTCCATAATAGATATAGTTACAAATTCCTAGAGGATTCAATATTTAAAATTTTGAATAGATTTGGGTTAAATTTAAATGGAATTTTTGAGTTTCGAAAAAGCTAATATCAGGTCTTATAGTGTTAGCAAGATACATTATGCACCACTGGTACTACATATGGTACTTCAGATAAAAATTTCTTTATCAAGTGTTCGAACACCCATCTGAGTACTTAATGAATGTGCTCCATCCATATAAAATTATTTTAACACCTTTTCTATATAGGCAAAGACATTGATGAACAAGATACCATTTAAGTCAAATGCTCAATTTACAAACCAAGATATACTTTTGTCTTTCAAAGATCTTTCTTCATCTCAAATTCCTTCTTTAAATAACACTGCTCCTTGAAACTCTATTGGAGTTTCACAAGGTTTATGTCATCAACATAAAATGCTAAGCGTGACAAACTCCGATATTGTTTTTCTTATAAAAACACATGAGCAAATTTCATCATTTATGTAACCATCCTTAGATAAAATACTCACTAAGACGGTTATACCACATGCGTCTAGATTGTTTCAAACCATACAATAATTTTTGCAATCTAATTGAATATATTTCAAGACTTTGAACGATATGCTTCGTGCACCCTCTAAATCCTTTGAGAATTTTATATCTTTCACTATCTATCTAGACATGAAAATAATTTCATTATTTGCATATCAAGTTTTTCATGTATTGCCAGACTTATAAGCAAATCTCAAAATATTGCATCCACCACAAAGAAGACTCCTCTCCATATAGTAATATCAAGATTTGCGAAAAACTTATACAAAGTACAAGTCATACTATTTTATGATTTTATTTATTTAACCTTTGGCACAAGAATCCATTTATACCCTCATTGACATTATACTTAAAGTGGATATTTTTATCTGGTCAATTATTTATCTGTCACACTTTTGACAGATTTGAATTGAAGATCCGCATCAAACATTTATAATATTGAGCGCTATATTATATTAAATGTATAGTCGATGATCATTTTGATATCAATCCAATATGACATAACATATCAAGATCTCTTCCTTTTTCATCATTTTAGGCACCTAACCTTGCCAAGGTTTTATGAAGTATTATGTCGTGGTTCTTAAGGCAATTGTCTCATTATTCTTACCATCTTGATCATTTGCTCTTCTACTTCTTAAGGAGTTCTTATTTCTAAAATCGATTGATCTATCAAGCTTAGGCGTTCATATCCAAGGGATTCTAATTTTCATTAGAGCATTTGCAACTGAATTATAAAATAAGGTCAGCAAATACATCTAGCAATTTATTCACAATATTTTGCAATGGAATTGTCTCTTGAACTTTAAGTTTGCTTTTTTTTCCCGAGGATCTAGATAATTCATCCCACACATAATTATCCATTGCTAAACACTTCTCCCTTATGTTAGGAAAACTAACATTTACTCTCCAACCTCATTTGGAGACCCATCTTTTGCGCTGTTGTAGGAGCAAATTGCATCATATATACCGCATATTCAAATTTTTAGATGCAATTATTTAGTTCCTGACCCTGAACCAATTATAATAGGAAAATCTTGTTGACTTGATGCATTCAAGTGTTGCTACATGTTAAATAAATATATCTCATACCAAATTTTATTTGAAAATTTTATTCTCATACCAATGGTTTAGATATAACCGGAGGCATACAATTTTTAAGCAATCAACTTAGATATCTACTAGCATTATCAACATGATTTTATAACTTGAAACTGTACTCTTAATTCAACAATCTTGAGCAAACAACCTTGCAAAAACCAATTACAAGTTAATATCAAATCACATGTGACCATACCATAGATTCACTCTATTAAATTATATAATAGCAAATAGTTCACATGACGATGAACGGGCCCATATTCACCTTTTTATGTTCAAAATTTCAGAGATTATAATCCCAATCTTAGCTGATATAATTGATCGTTCTATCATGAGAACAAGCAACACAAGAGAATTTTTAAAGAATCTTTATTTTTTAAACATATAAAGATGTGAATTATCAATTATTTTTTGCATCACATTTGAACCTGATGCCCAACTAAGTTATGCCAACTTATCTTTATTTCAGTAAACTTTTAATTTACTTTTGCATGTGATTTCGTCATCATACGCATACTTATATACTACAAATAAGGAAATGGAGGGTAATCTTTTACGTAAATATTTATAACTTGTTTCAATTGTAGTAATATGAATATATTAGATATTTCCGTGATTTGTACTCAATTTATTTAATTTTTTCAATGTATTTGAAACTTATGTTTTGTTTTAAAAGTTACTACAATACTTTATTCCTGGTAGTAACACATTAGGTTTTTCGAGCTATCAATTAATTTTGTATACTACCATTATTATTCCATCATATCAACATTATTAATAGTCTCTCCACATAGTTTCAACTGAGAAATAATTTGACATTGCAGAGTTGTACTATGAATGCATTTATCACAATTAATCCGGAACCGGAGCCTGTGTCAATGCTAAATGGATCAATACGAAGATCTATCACTTTAGTAACATCATGGGATTTAGCTGGAATTGAATAGAAAGGAATATGCTCCAAAAAGGTAACATGCTGTGAAACATATAATTTCTCGACTGACAGATCATAGCAACGATAACCTTTCTGTCCAACACCATACCCCAAAAACACACATATAGCCATTTTGGCTCCAGCCTTGCTTCTTTCTAACATGAGGACGAAGGACAAAACAAGTACATCCAAAACTGTAATGCAGAGTACAATCTGGCATGTGACCATATAATTTCTAAAACGGAGACATCCTCAAGTCAATGCAAGAGGGAATACGATTGATCACATATGCTGCAACAGCTAGGACTGTTTCTCCCCAAAATTACTAGGAACCGTGAGATAACAGTAAGGAGCATGCTGTCTCACCAATATGACGGTGTTTCGGCAACACCGTTCTGCTCAGGAGATTCAAGACAAGATGACTGGTGTATGGTACCACGAGGCAACGAACCCGAGGAAATCATTTGAGGTATATTCACCCCCTAAGTCACACCTCAAACACTTTATCGTCAAACACCCGAATGTTGCGTTTTAACAAGGGCTCTAAAATTGCTGTAAATGCCAAAGAAGTCAGAACTCCGCGCTTCATAAGATAAACCCAGGTATACCGAGCATAGTCATCTATAAACGAAACATAATAGTTCGAACCACTCCTTAGTGGATACTGTGATGGTCCCCATACACGAATGAATACGTCAAAAGGAGCAACTGAATAAGACATACTTTTATTAAAAGGTAAGGCAGAAAATTTGCCAGTTTACAACCACTAAATTGGGAAATATCAGAAGTGCTTAAATGACCTAAAGCACCGCAGAGGCTAAAAACGTAAACGTGATGCCGATACATGTCCAAGCGAATGCCAAAGATAAAACTGCGACGACAATAGACTCAAACGAAAAGAAGACAAATCAATGCTGGAGGCGGCAACAGCAGACACTCTGAGACTTCTCCAGGACATAGAGTTCCCACAACCTACGGTCATCCTAATCACCTTCCGAGTGTGTTGGTCCTCAGACAACACAAACAGAGTCGAAAAGAATACCCAATGCCCGCCTCCTACACAACTAACTCACCGAAGCAAGATTAAAGCAAGTTTAGGAATATAATAGACATCAGACAATAACAATGTGAGAAGTAGTACGAACCGACACTCCTCGATCGGCATAGATGTAGAATTTCAAGGCAGAGCAACAGAGAGGTGAAATAAAGGTGACAAGGAACCAAAAGATGACAGATAATGACATATGATGGGTCGCACCAGAATCCAGAATCCACAAGGATGAGGGAATACCGATACCGGAGGCCGGGCCTGCCGATGCCGACATGGCAAAAGAGGGATTGGATGCCAAAACCGCTCGAACTATTCAACACCCGAGGATCCACCGCCGAAGGAGGCACAAAGGCAGACTCAAGATTCACTTATTGGTGCAGCAGCAGCGATCTGTGGAGGAGTACCAAAGTAGTGTGGTCAGCCCATTCTTCCTGCTACTTCACTGTAACCTAGCCTTGCTGAGTAACAACCATTAATCGGTCAAACACACTTTTCGCTGCAAATGCACACTCATCAAACGCAACTTTAGGAGGTCATCGCGATTGATTGGAAGTCAGAGGCCGAGAATGTTGTGGTCTCGACTGATCCTGGGAAGCAACAAACACAGCAAGAGTAGGTGTTTTTGACCATTTATCCAATTGAGACTTGATACAAGTCTTTCGCAATCAGTTCATAATAAATCGAATCAACCGGGGAGGGGAGACGATAAAGATTGTTCACAGCCTTCGAAATCAGAAACTAATGTCATCAAGAATTTCAATTCTCGCGGATTCAAGAAGGGCCAATTGATCCCACAAATCGACATGGCAAGATAGAAATCTTGAATGCTCATAGCATTCTCTTGAAGAGCACGAATATCGTATTCTAAATTGGTACGTCGCGAAATTAGACTGAGTGTACAAATTTCTCCAAGTGATCCTGCATTTCTTTATTGTAAGTCATATTTAGCCAATTGCATACTACCTGACCGAGTTATCGGGGAAGTTGTTAATCCAAGTGATAACCTTGGAGTAAGAAGCCTCATAAATCCAACGCCAATACAAAATCCTCAGCCTTTCTCATCCTTAGGCTTGGATTTAATCCCAAGAATATAGCTCCCACGTATTCTTGCCACGAAGAAAATTCTTCATGACATAACTCCAATACGCATAATTTTTGCCATCTAATTAAGTGTTAATGGATTGGAGAATCATCCTTTTCCACCATATTGACAAAAGCAAAATGAATACAGCAAGGTAAGCAACCCCAAAACAACGATAAGAACAAAAATACCCTAGTCAAAATCAAAACCAAACCAACAACGCTGTCAAAATCAAACCAAACCAACAACGCCGTCCAAATCAAACCAAACCAACAACGGCAATCATACAATTTATTTCTAATACTTATTTCTACACCTGAGCATTACTCTTATCCCACATCGAGAAAGGTTAAAATTACTTTAGGCTTTAAATTATGATTAGCTAGCATGATCACATGTCGAGCCAGGTAACATTGGTTGTAACCAAGTGGGGCATTAAAGGATTTGATGTTGATAAATGGGCTCACAAGAATGCGATTTCGTTGGACCTCTCAACTCTCGACTAAATTAGGCACGCCACGCTCTATATGAGCCGGGTAGTATTAAAAACCAATTGAAGATGCTGGGGTTTAAAGCTCGAGAGGTCCCAAAGGCTACGGGACTTAACTAGTGGTCCAAACGGTGCCACTAGCCTGTGTGTCTAACCAGAGAGGATCCTTCGATTCTGATTAAGCATGCTCATTGGGTTCAATCTAACATACAATCACTTCTTAAAACTTGAAATTGCCATCCAACTTAAATAAAATATTTTAAGAGAGAATAAAAGCATAACAAACTCTTTTTAAGAAATTTTTGTGAGATATGGTGTGCTTAATTTGTCCTAAAAGGAACCTCACAACAAGAAGGAAAGGGGATACTTGAAAAACAAAATATGGAACATAATTTTCAAATTTGGCAATTCTGGCTTTTTCTACTTCACAAATGGCCACAAAGCGTATTTCAAATTTCCGCTGTAGCATCCACACTTTATTCGCATAATTTTTTGTCATTTGTATAATTGTTTGTCTTCCGATCATATATTTAGAGATCTATGGATAAAGCTAAAAGAAAGAAATAACAAATGATCACATTCTCCTAATGAACATCATCTTAATGCCGACAGTAATAAAAATAAAATTTTAATATCCTTTTTAATATTTACAAATGGTTACAACTTCATGCTATTTTTTGTGCTTTATATACTACACTACCATGGGTATGGTACATGAGCCATGCATGTCTGCTAAATCAAGCAGCTGATGCATGGAATGTGCGTGACGGCATAGAACTACTAGGTCTTCTTGTTGCATTCTTCCCATTTTTGGCAAGATGAACCACATAGTTATTTTTTGTCTCACAGTATGCATTATGAATATCTCACACTCGGATAGAGATATTAACAACTCAGCAAGCTTCAAGGCATCACCATGGAATTTTCCATGATATCCAGCTTTATTTCAAAAATTAATTCTTAAAAATTAAAGAGACTATATTTAAAGATTGTTGCGGTTGATGATCTGAGAAATACCCTTGAAATTCTTACCCCATATCTTCGGTATTTTGAATTTTCAGGAGATCTTGAAGATGCCAAGTGTAGGCTTCTAGATGTCCTCATCAATGCTAAGTTAACTTTCACTAGTACGTGCTCCAATTGCATCTATGATCACTTTTCATGGTGTTATTGACAATGAAGAAGATAGTTGTCATGATCATCGTCAAGGCTTTAAGATTGTTGTTCTAGATAATCTTCGTGAGTTACATAACTGAGCTAACAATCGTATCTTAATATAGAGGTTTGTATAATGTAAACATTATTCAATTGATAACCTACACACTTTTAACAGTTAATGAAGCAATGAAAACTTACTTTATTAATGACGCAAACTCTTTAAATAGATCTAGTTATAAGAAATAAGATAGACTTCTAACCAATCATTATTAAGCAAACTAACCTAATACTAAAAGCAAAGATAGAAATATAATTAGAATATGAGTCCTAAACCAACTTAATAGTAAAGAACTATGTTAATATGTCTCTTTAAGTTAGAATATAAGCAACTAAGCTCAATTTCAACAGATTGTGATCAAAGGAAAGCTTGGGAAACTTCTTCGTATCTGTGTGACGAAGAAAGAGTTCACGGTCAAGTCGTTTTTCAAACAATTCTCGTTAGGAGATCAATGTATCACGTGTTCCGCATTGTAGTAAAGATCGCACGAAACTCAAGACCTAGACCACTAAATATTTTGACGAACTCGGGATTGGACATAGGGAGTACCAGTAGTGGCTAGCTTTATCTGAGAGAGACCAAATGGTGTGAAGATAGTCTGTGATGGAGCAAGAGTCCTTTAGTGACTCTGGGAGAGTTGACTGATTGCACGAAGACTTGTGTTTGGGTTTGTTTGAATAAGTGGTGTTCAAAGTAATCCCAAACTAATTTTTAGACAAGTCGAAAATAACAATAGAAGAGACAAGGTAGATTAACCAGAAGCCATGAAAGCATTCTGGACGAGTTGGTCTTGATGGTCCCATAAAGATGGTCAAGAAGTTCCATATATAAGCATGGTGAATGAAGCTTTTCAAATGGAGAAGTTGTGACCACCGCTTAGTATGATAGGTAGTTGGGAAGCAGGACTGAATTGAATGATAATGTTGCCACCCGTTGTGTTGTCAACATTGACAACTTTGAGATTATTGTCATCGTTGTTGCCGTTGTTGGCCATTGTCAAGTAAATGACATGAGAAAAAAATATGGATCATTCTCATTAGAGCTCTAATACCATATAAACGCTTAATGAAGCAGTGAAAGCTTATTTATTAATAATGACATAAATTCTTTAAATAGAGCTAGAAGAAATAAGACAGACTTAGCTAACTAATACTAAAGTAACCTAACTAAATACTAAAAATAGAGATAGAAATATAATCAGACTACACAATATGAGTCCTACATCAACTTAATATATACACTCTAACACTTTATTTGGATTGTGGTTATCCATGGTTTCATGATGTACAATATGGTATTGTATTATATTATAATACAATGTTTGGACAAACACTTTATTGTTTGCTGTTGTTTAACAATATTTTCATTATTTGATTTGACTATATCTTAACCGGTAAGTTTACTAATCTGTTTCAGTTGTTTGAATTTCTGCAAAGCTTAGGGACTTCCTGAGCATCCATCATTTTTTTTACAACAAGTGTTTCAAGCGGGGAAAGGATTCTCCTGAGACATCCCACCTGGGATACCTAAGCACGATAGTTTCAAGAATCTCTAAGCTTATGGAACTTGATATCTACAAGGTACCACTCTTTCTTTTTAATATAATTCAGATCTTCTAACTAGTGATACTCCATGTTTGGCAATCCCTCAATAAAGAAAAACACTTTTCATACGACTCACCCTTAGTATCAACTTCTCTTTAAATTTGAAGGCAACTCGTAACTTGACAACTTGGAACGAGACAATTAAAAGGAAAAGTATTGAAGCCGGGTAAGACACTCCAATTCTGGGACAAATACCGGCAATAAACTTAATGTCAAGTTCTTGAAGATTATGACACCTCACTCCTAATAACACATCCATGCTCTCAGCTTGATTAATTCGAAAATATACTTTCCTTAATATCCTCAAGTTCTCCAATTTACGTGATCCTTCACTGCTTATTGTTTTGCAAACCAGATCCAAAGATTATCAATCTCCATACATTCTAATTTTTTTTCTTACTTCCCAAAAAATCGCTGGTAACATTGACAACTAGTACACTTCACAATTAAAGTTTTCAGATGGGGCAGATGTGATTTTTGATGAAAATGAAATTTACTTATGGAAACTTCGAGGTACTTCAATTGAATTAGTGGCTTTAATGTAGTTGACCATCTTCAATATGAAAACTAAATCCAAGACCTTTAGAAGTCTCAATTTACTATACTTTTGGAAGGGATTCCAATTATACAATACCCTCACCGGTCGTCATCAATGAACTCAACTGTCGGTGGAAAGGCTTCCAGTTTTAGTGCCCAGAGATGCAAACTTGGAAAGGTCATTACCAACTCAAGATCACTAAACTTTCTTCCTTTTTCGTGGCGCGAAACTGGCTAAAATGCCCCTTCACTAGCCACATAAACTTTCTTCTCGTTTCCTTTCTTCAAGAAAAAGTAAAGCACTCATTGGCGAACCTAGTAGTATTTGACGTTTTCATTATATCTTCTCCTTGAAACCATTACCATTACCGTGGATGAGATCTATCAAGTAACCTTCAGCAATCTCTTCCAATTTCTTAGATTCAATGTTTTGTATGAATCTTTCCACAATCCATAAACTTATCAATATTAACACTTAAATTGTTGCGTCCTCCGATCCACACACCTCATACAAAAGGTGGTAAGGCTTTAAATATTCTGTAAGTTATCAGAATTTAATCAGAGATAGAAGGAAAGATTATATCCTTAAGACTCACCAGATAGGAAATTAGAGAATTTTTAACCTCATGCCATCAAGAGGTTTCCATTTTATTCCTTTTGATAATTCAACTACCATGATAATCACCAGAGGCAATCCTTTTGCATCTTTCGCAATCGTTGGCCGCATCTGTGATGCGTGTGCAACATTCCAATTGAAACATCTTTTGCTGCAACAACTTCAACTCTCATTAGTTTTAGGAATGGAAGAGAATATGGATCAGTATTGACTTGCTTAGCCATTCCCTCAAGTCGAGTTATTACTATTATTCTACTTCAACTTTCATTATTTGAAAAAGAGAATCTTAAATCATCTCATGCATTAACATCCCACATATCATCCAAAACAATGAGATATCTTTTCCTATTACGTTTTTTCCTCAACTTGTCAACAAGGATGTCATCCTTATCTCCCTTATCATTTGAATAGGTAACTTGACTAAAAATCTCTTTTTAATAGCTCTCTAGTTATATGATTGGGAAATGATGCACCATGCTCAAACATCGAAGCGAGAAACATCGTCATTATTTTGCCACCTTTCTAGCAATCGTCGTTTTCCCTTGTGCCCCCATGCCTACAATTGGGACGACATCTAGTTCATTTATACCTCTAATGAGACACTGAATCATTTTTCCTATGTCACCCCAAACCCACTGTCTCCTCATCATTCATAGAATTGCTATGTTGAGCTGGCAGATGTTTAGATGGCGCTACCACATAACAAAGCTTAAGAGCAACGTTCTCCGACCACATCTCAGTCACCTCCGCATTAATTTGCTTGATCTCTTTAAGCTAAAATAATATTATGTCTAACAAGAATAGAGTCAATAGCAAATTCAGCTTCATATGCTAAATAGATAGTATGCCTCTAAAATTTTTTAAGAATTTCATGTTCATCTCTCGACTCTGAAATGGGTAATAAAGATGACAGCTCTTTTCTTCTAAAATAGATGTAAGAGATGATAACTCTTTCTCCAAATTACCAAAAAGAGGTTTCAATAGGAAATATAATCTGATTTAGATTTCGACATTTCATTCAATTTCCTTAAAAGAGAGTCCAAAAGCTCAATCCATCAATAGTGGGAATTTGAGATTGAGTACTGAACTTTTAGGATTTGTAGTACGTTTCCACTTGTGCCTTCAGATCTTTAGTTTTCTCCAATATCCGTATTGAGCAAAAATTTATTTTACCAGCAGACCGTGGAAATGATGTGAAAATCTTTTTGGTAATTTCTTGTCCTTGAAAGTTCTTAATTGAGTAAACTTTGAAGCTAGTTCACCTAGAAAAATTTTCTTTATTTCCAGCTCCACTATCACAATCAAGAACAATAGATAAAAGAGGTTTACTGAAGATATCATCTTCATCATTAACCCAAACACCAAGACAAAACTGTCCCACATTGTTAGCCATGAAAAGATAAAGAGGCTTACTGAAGATATCATCTTCATCATTAACCCAAGCACCACGACAAAAACTGTCCCACACATTGTTAGCCATGAACTGAATTCCAGCTTCTCATGGTCGATGTAACAATTTCCTCAGTTTCATTTTGAGCCATCTTCCTGCAATTGTTCACTAAACAAATTGGTTATTAGTTTCATTAAGAGTATATCTACTGTTAGTAACCAAAAAAAATCTACTGTTAGAAGCTACTATATAAAGGATTTTAACGACCGGATCTGTTATCTCCATTGATTATACGACCGGAATGGATAACTTGTGGTCGCTAAGAATCTCAAACGACCAAATCCGGCTGTTAACTTTTAACTTCAAAACTTTTAATGACTACCTTTTTTAATTATTGTAAATGTCTTGAGTATTTCTTATATTCTTAAGAACAATTTACATTCGCGTTTTTTGAATAGGCATTAATACATAAATAGGCACCCTAAATTTGCCCTCAACTGGCAATTAAGCACTCAAACTTTTGAGAGTGCACATCTAGGCACCCCAACTTGGTCTCAACTGAAAACTAAGCACCTGTCTAGTCCCCACTATGTCTTGTAGCCACACGATGCTGACGTGACACATGACATAGTGAAATCAAGTTGAGGTGCCTAGATGATCACACTACTAGAAATAGATTTTCCACCAAATCAATGGGAAATCTGTGTCACTTAACATTTTGCAAAGGAAAAAAATAATAATTTTTAGTAGTGTTATCTTGTAAGTTGGAGTGCTCAATTGACACAGTGAAATCAAGTTGAGGTACCTAGATGTGTATTTTCAAAGTTTGAGTACTTAATTGCTGTGTTGAGACCAAGTTTGAATGCCTATTTATGTATTATGTCTTTTGAATATGTGTTTATCTTTTTAATTTTTATTTTCCGATTCAAGTTTCTATAATCCAACATAACAATAAATAGAGAAGGTAAATTTGTAGATTTAATCAGTCCCAGTATATCAGTAAAGATTTATATAACTTTCACTGTATATAGAGAGAGATTTACATAATCCTCATATACTAGAATTTGACTCGGTTAATGCTGAACTGCTAAAGTCAAGTTAGGGTAATCTGACTGGCGATACTTCTCTGCGGGTATAACAGAGAATGTAACCTTCAAGAAGGTGTAGCATGATTTACATAATACTCCCCTTGTTAATTGAAGAGATACCAGAATAAAGAGAAGGTGATTTACCATATTGTATTACAAAATCATGATTTCAGAAAGGAGAAATCAAGAAGCAAAAGGAAGAAGCTGTAGATGACGACGACGGAATCAGTCAGTTGTCGGATGCACTTCTGATTCAAATTCTCTCTTTTGCCAATAGATGAAGCATTCACAATTTGTATTCTCTAAAAGGTGGCGCATTCCTCGACTTAGTTGACAACTTTTATTTCACTTGTGCAAATTACTCGGTAAGAGAAAATATCTCTTTATTAATTATGACATTTCACCTTCCTCTTTCCAAAGTAAAAACTTCCAACTCATTTGCACTGACATTAATCACACGGACTACGCTCGATCTCTATACGACTCCCACCGCCGATGTTCTAGTTGTTGTCGACAGAAATGTCGAACCGTTGTACCGTGGTTGTACGATGGTGATGAGTGCACATTGCCTCAATCTCTCTACACTTGTTCCTCCTTGATAACTTTAGATCTTAATTGTTGTGGCTTTGATTATCACGCAGACATATCGTGGAAGTCTTTAAAGAGTATAAAGATGGGGCATTTGGTGTTATCCGATGAACAAATTGAGAAATTGATGTTTGGTTGTCCTGCATTGGAAAATATGGAATTATATACTCTTGAGGGTTTCAATCTCCCGGAAATTAATTCTTAAAATTAAAATCACTAAAGCTGAAGCATTATTGGTTTTCTGAAGCTAGAGAAGACTTAAAAATTTTGCCCCATATATTTATTATCTGAAAATATCCAGAGATCTTTATGATCTCAAGTTTAGACTAGAAGATGTGTCCTCGGTTAATGCTAAGCTCACTTTCAACATTGCATGTATTAAGGACATCAAGTCTTATACCGAAGTAATCCATTAGATGATGAGGAAGACAGTTGTCGTGACTATCAATGTTTGTAGACCCGCCCTAGATTGTTCAAAAAGTTATGTTATGCAACTGAGCTAACAATTGAAACTTGGTTCACGTAGTTTGTCTTTAACTTGAACGTCCGCCTTTCTCCTCGGTTAAAGCATTTTCTTTACATTGATGTTTAGAGTGTTTAGACAAGAATTTGTTGGAAGCACTAACCCTCTGCTTTGAAATGCTTTCTTTTTGTTGTTATTGCTTTCTTTTATTTACAAGTTTCACTAGTATTACCGCTCCGTGTCATGTGCATGTTGTAAAATAAAGGAGTGCCCACTTAATTTAAATGCAAATATCTAACACCGGAGTGATAATTAGAAAAAGTTTAATTTGTATGAGTAGCTAGCTTTTGAGAGCCTAGCCTCACGTGGAGACACTCAACATAGACATGGAAACTACGCGCAACTTCCTCGGGAAAATTATTCTTTCTTTTTAGATTCGTTCTCATTTGGTTGAAGTTTTAACACCTGGCCCAATTTGCTTCCGAAGAATAATGCAAACATGTTACTTTATTATCAGTAAGGAAGCTTTGCTTATGTTACTGTAAAGCTTCATTACCATGGTTAGTATTATTGTTTCTTTTGTGACAAGTGAGTTCTGAAATAAGAAGTGATATCACTTTTTGTTTGGACTCACTTTTAGGAGGAACAACAACCATCATAATCACTTCCCAAGTGTACCGCAACTAAGATTTGTTGATTAGAATTTTTCTATAACAAGAACTTCTATGGAATCATTTTCTATTATATTTGTGCAATTTCAATAAGCTGACCTGCATTTGGTCCTAATTATATTATGTGTCTCCAGACAGATAAATCCCTTTGCCACTTTGTCGAAAAATTCCATCTGCAACTTTGAGTTACTAGATTTGGCCAAAGGAGATGATATGGATTTGTTGAGTTTGGTTCCAAGCTTTGTGTTTCTCCTAACCTCAAGAATGTTAAGATTGTCATCTCCCCGGAGTAGTGCCTGAAGGATCATGTCGAATGGGGCTTTGACAAGCTCTTCAACCTCTTGAAATTTCTGCTGAAGAATGCAACAGTTTTGGAGAAGTTTGTTATCATATCAAAGAGAAGAATGTGCGATAGATGTTCAATTTAATTGTTTGTCCAATATTCGGTCTCAACTGATTGAGAACTGCCAGGTTGCCCTGAGATCTTCCACCACTGAGATTATCTTCCGGAAGTGAGCATTACATGACTTGACTGCAAGTATAGTTTTATCTCATAAACTGCTCATGCAATCATTCATCTTTTAACTTCTACGTGTAACTACTCATCGTTCTTTTGGAGTTACTCTTATGCCATACCAATTGTTATAGTAGCTTGGTTTCTCATTGCTTTTGTTTGTAGCACATTAGTTGTTGTTGACAGCATTGTAACCTAGTAAGATGAACCGAACTTAACGAAATGTAGAGAGAAACATTAAAACATGAAAGAAATGTTTCTAGAACAGCTTTGTTGGCTATTTGGAGTTCTTGATTGATGCTCAGTGTATTACACCCAAGTGTTCTTTTCTTTCTTTTCGGTATAAATGGAAACATTTTCTTGTGTTAAAATAATCTTTCATTTGTTATAATATGATAATATTTTTGAAATAATTGTTTGACATGTGCTCTATTATCAATAAGATAAGCTACCTAGGAATAAAAGACTAAATTGGAAAAACTATGATGGCAACATCTTCTGTTTAAGACAGATAGCAAGAGAAGAGCTAGCTCTTTCTCGTAGCTATGATCTCTTTTTCCTTCATCTTCTAGTTTTCGATACTCTTCCTTTATTTCCTCTGATATAATCACACTCCTACAAAGTGGACAAGTTGCTTTCACATCCTTTTGCATTAGCCATTTCTCCAAGCAGTTCTCATGGAATATATGCTTGCAAGATTCCGCTTTCCCCTTTTCTCCGTGCTGGAATTCTGATAAGCATATTGCACAATCAAGTGACACCACATGCTTCTTTCTTCTAAACACAAATTTAGAGCTCTTCTTGTTTAACGCTTTCTATACTTGTAATTTGCGATTGCGTATCTACACAAGTTCCAGAAAACAATAGTAGTCAGTATCATGAACCTTAAAACTTGAAGAATCCATGAACAAAACAATATGGGATACACTTTATAGAAAAATGAGAAACATCTAGTGAGAGCTGCCATTAAAATTGGCTCATGAGGTACTATTTACAAGCAGAAGCAGTATACATTATGATATTTAATCCAGTGATTATAATAACCCCTTTCAAGAGAAGTTAGTGCGTGCTGTTCATCTAACCTGCTGACTGTATTGATGAATCACAAACTTAAGTAAACGGATCAAAGCATAAAATATGAGTATTTTATAGAGCATAAGGTAACTGCTACATGTTAACTGCACACAAATATTTAAATGCAATTAAGCTATCAACTTTAGCAGAGAATTCAAACAGTTAGGTAATAAACCTCAGAAATGGTCTTCCATTTTCATTTTAAATTTAGGCAATGTACATCATTTATACCAAAACTTGAAAAAGAATCATGAATAATAAACATGCATCTACTTCATTTGTAGGACCATATTAATGTTTTATCACTTTGTGCAATTTGAGTTCCATAATGCTGTAGACACAACTTATATTCCTGCTGCGACTTTGAGTATGTATGTTTGGCCAAAGGATATATATAACATTGGATTTCAAGGTTTGTATTTCCTGGCCTCTTTCTGTTTTTTTCCTGGTTTTAAAGATCCGATTTTCAAACTAATCCTGATTCCCGCTGCTAGGGCCAACTAAAGTAGATATGGAGGCAGAGCCCAACTTTGGTCTAAAGTGATTTAGCTAAAAATGGATGTTTTGGAAGCTTAATATTATTGATGTACCTCCTAATTTCACAGTTTCTTCTTTTGGAAAATGGTTGTCTACATACTATGTTTGGCATGTAATTGAAACTTTACATGCTGCTACGTACTCACAAGGAAAAACCAAAGCTTTTCATATACAACAAAATTGATTCACAAACAGAGGAAAGTCTAATTGCGACATAGTATTATTTCAACTAATTTCCAGTGGATATATCATGTCCGTGTTTTTAATAGTGCTTGCTTCTCTCTCTTAGCTAGTTTACTCATTAATTCCAAGAGTCAATGTGAGAGAAAACCATTGAATTATTTCGTACGATATAATGACTGATTTGTTACTTAATTTGGTGTAACACGTTTCATTCGACTTTGGAAACGTCATACGATATCGAGCTAGCGTCTATTTAAATTAATTTCCTTTTTGCGCTACTTTGCAGATTAATTTCAAGTACAACGGTGACTCAATGCTTGAAGTAACTCCAGTTGATTATCTCAACTGCAACACTGTTTTCAAATTCTAACCATTCTAGCTTCTTCTAGTACTTCATAAGTGGCCACAAAGTATATTTCAATTTTCTGCGTTTCTTTGTCTCTCGAATCATATATAAAAAGCTACCAAGAAGGACAATATAAAATGAAGACAGATACCAAAATATCACATTCTATGTTAGCAGTGATAGTCCACTAATAATTAAGGTACTACATCAATGATACAAAACATCATAACATCATCTTCGCACGTTGATTAACCAAAACAAAACTTTCAATATTAGTACATTCTTTTTAACATTTAAAAATGTTTACAACTTCATATTATTTTTGTGTGCTTAGTACTACACTATCGCATATGTTTGGGGTACCTAGGATACGCTACATGAGCCATAAACCGCTAGAAGCACCGATACATAGAATGTGGCGGAGGATGTAGGATTATCAGGTCTTCTTGTTGCATTCTTCCCATTTTTATGAGGTGATATGCACATATATTTTCCTTGTCTCAGAGTATGCATTATGGATATCTTAAGTTCGCCATGAGAGATCGACACTTATCACAACGTGATCGGGTAACGGTCAAACATTGTCTCTCACGCTCAACATCATCAACGCATCACTCAAGTCAGTCTCGATAATAACATTCTTTAAGTTCTAGTTTCTCGCTATGGTTAGACCAATGCGTATGGCCTACAGTTCTGCGGTAACGCCACAAATTCCGCCTAACCACCTACCCTTATCATCCCGTGTAACACCTTTGAATCCTACTAACCCTGAATTCTGCATGAAACTCCCCGTCCGTGTTGATTTTGATGAACCCCAACAGAGGAAACGACCAGCTGACATAGAAAGGGCACGTTCCGTCGGGGTGCTGATCGAACGGGACAAATTTCAGGAGTACTTTCGATAACGGAAAAACAGTAACGGGTCTGGCAGTTGGTAAATGGGACGAAGATCACTGCCATTGTGTTGGGCTCTTAGCTGCCAAAACGAGATGAAATTGCATTTAATGTTTTCCGTAAGCATAACTCTTGTAGATATGGGATTACTTTAACTTTTGCTTTGTTTCCAAATGTTTCTGCCATTCTTGTTAATTATAGTAGAGATACTCCACGCCACGTGTAGGCAATTTTACTGTCCAATATGAATTCTCACTATATATTTATTTTATGCCTTTTGGTGTATTAAATAAATAAAAAAAAGAAAATTTGTGGAGAATATTTCAGCTGTTAAAAATTAAATTGTTGTACGAATTATTTTTGTTCCTGAAAAGGGGAAACATGGTATTTTTACAAGGGAATAATAGGGAAGTTTGGTCACAAAATGATTTTAACGACCAAATGAAGTGTGACTTTAGGGTAAAAACAGTGAAAGATTTTTCCATAAAAATACTAGTACGTAACAATATGATACTTGAATTAGCAACTCATGCCAAAAAGGATTTTCATGTTGATATTGAGTTTTTGAGCTGCTATTAGAGATAGTAAAAATCACATTGTCAAGTCACATGAAGGAGTAAGTTAAAATCATGAAAATTCAAGTAGATTTTAAAATACTAAAAAAATAAAAAAATTATTCGATAACCACTTATCTAAAATAATAGTCACAGCACTCAGGCGTAAACTTCTGTAATTTTTTATAGAATACATAGCAAGAATAAAAGATTTATCCGACTACTCCATAGCTTGAAAAGTTCAAAACCAGAGTGGAAAATACCGAAAGAATGTACCCAAAAAATACTAATTAATAGAGGGAGAAAACAATTAAATATTATTATGAAAACCACTATGAGAATTCCAGAGTAAGCGACTGGGTATAACAAATCAATTCAACTGACAAAATTCAAAGGAAGAAAATGAGAAATTGAACTATAAATAAAGGTTGAGAAATTGGGAGAAATTTAATTTTAAACACTATGAAGAAGAATTTCAAATTTATCTCCGGAATGATGTTTGCAAGAATTAAAAGAATAGGAAGCTGATTTGGGAGTTCCATAGTGATATAAGAGAGGTTAGGTAAAAAGATGGTATTAGTTGTCGCAACTTTTATGTAAAAATTGCTGGAAGCGACGTTTAATTTGACGGTCCTAATGGCTAAGCATGAAAATGAATTCTAATTGTTAAAAATTATAAAAAATAGATATATACAAATTCTGCATTATGAGTTTTGAATTATACTTTTTTTTATTGATTCATAATTAATTATTTAGAAATATATCAAGTAAACGCTAATATAAATATAGATTGAAATTAAAACTATTGGAGTTTTATCTGCAGGTGTCCAATGAATAAGTTGAGCTGGAATATTGAATTTAAAATGAGTGAGTTAATAAATGAGTTATATAAAATTGACTCAAAAATTGCTTGAGTTGAAATAGACTAAAATGAGCTGGATCATGACTCACCCAACTTGATCTAATTCTTTTGAAAGGTTTTTAACGCCAATTAAAAAGAATGTTTTTCACTTCTGTAGATGGATTTTTAAGTAATTATTTTACTCAATCTGTATCAATATCATTTTAAATAAAGTAATATAACAATATGAATACTTTTATATGATACGTCCAAATTACCTTCATTTGTTGGGAATAATTTTAAATGATACCCTATTATATTTTCGGGTCATTTATATTCTTATTATTAGCATGTTATCTTGTTATCGTCCTTACTCCTGGAAAGTTTCAACATGAAATAAATAGCTACCAACTCAGTCAAAATGTTAACACAATGAATTTCACAAATTATAATATTTCATAAAGAGATCTATATTTACCTACATATATATTTTATTTTATTTTAAGTTATCTTCCACTGTATTTTATCCAAAATTTAGTTTTTACTTTTAAATATTTTTGAAAGTTTTATTGAAAATTTATTGTAATATTATTGTTATTGTTTGCATATTTGAAATTTGTGTTAATAGAGGAAAATTGTACAAACATCAAACTTCTAAATACATGATACAAGAAAATGAATATATACATAAAATAATCATGTAATCACTCAGCAATCTTAAAAGGGATAATTGCCCGACGAGCAAATTTCAGTCCTCTAATTATTCTTTAGAATAATAATTTTAAAATATTATTCAACATACTATACTTTTATAGCAAATTTAATAGTATACCTTATTACCTCTCTGCCTCTTGTTTTTCCCCTTTCACACTCTGGGTCCCTTTCCTTCCTATTCTTCTTTGCTGCCTTTTCCTCTTTCTTTGATGAATTAGATGATGTGTCTGGAAAAAGAAGATAAAATGGTTTGAAAATTTCTTTTACTTAGTTGCCTTTTCAATCCACTCCTGAAGTCACGTCTTTCAGTATTGGGACTGAATCAAAATATGGCTTTCGACTCTGTTTCTTGCCCAAAGCCCTTCCGACTTAGTTAGAAATATCAAAAATTTGAGAAGAGTGCTCTACCTTGATTAAAACAATTATAGGTATCAATAAAACCGACTACTTGACTTTGTCAACCGAACACATAAATCTTTTAAAACCCCAACATGTTAACTAATTTCTTCATCCAGTTAGTGATGAGTGTGATACCAATGACGGTACGTCGAATGCCACTTTAAATTTGACAAATATAGAAAATAAAATATTTAATATTAAACAACTTCAAAATTTTATTTAATTCTACTTTCCCTTCAACTTCTTTAATTTGGCATATACTACTCTTCTTCTACTCTCATCGCTGATTTCACTTTCATTGAGGAGATTTCAGGCTATAGTGTGTAAGATTCTTCACCCTCTTTTCCTTCATTTTCTTTTTAGTTTTGTTTGTCATTGCTTTTTAGCTGAGATTTTAGATTGAGGATATCAATATATAGCCTAAAAGCACTTTGGTTTGTTACTCTTTCTTTCTTCCTTTACCTCCCAACTTTTTATGTTTTAGTTTTTGGGTTAATGTCAAAAATTAATAGTGCTTGTCTTGGAGAAATACAACAAAATAGAGAGTATAATGTTAATGAAAAAAATTTCTACTCCTAATGTTTCAATGATCAATAAACCAGTACCAAGTACTTTAAGTTTCTCAAATTTTGGGTTACTCAATCCAGACTTCATGGACACGGGAAAGGTCTTGGAGTAAAGAGGCAGTTTGTTAAAACAACATGTGAATCCTCCAAAGCGAATTAAAGAACCTCAGTAAAGATTTTACACATTAGTTCAGAAATAATATTGGAGATGTACAGGAGCAGGTGCAGGAGTGGGAAGCAAAAATGGAGTTATTGGAGGAACAAGACATCATGCACAACACTGAAAAAGGGAGAGAGGTTTTGAACAAAGGCTATGCTGAATATATACAAGATGGCTGGTTTTGCAAGAGTCTATATTGAAACAGAAAATCAAGCTACAATGATTTAAGAATGGAGAGAAAAATACGTGCAAATATTTTCACAGTGCTCCTGAGCTAAAAGGAGAAGACTTCAAATTCAAAATATTAGAAACAACAAAGGCATATGGGTTCAAGATTGAGAGAAAATTGCTAGGGCTGCTATCAGGTACTACAAGAAACAATTCAACTTGATAGAAGCAGCAGAATTATAGAATGCATCCCAAAGATCATTGATTGATGAGGAAAAAAGCATGATAACCAAACTGCCAAAGGAAGAGGAAATCCATCAAGTTGTTTTCAGCATGAGTAAGGACAACTCAACAGTGGAGTGATGGTTACAATAGTATATTTTTTCAAACATGATCATCATTAAATTAGAGATTATTGCTTTTGTCCGAGACTTCTTAAAATAGTAAAAAATACTGTTTATACTTCCACACATGTCTTACTTTCTCATTCCTAAAAAATGATTTTCCCACTACATTTACTGATTTCAAACCCATTAGTTTGAGCAATTATACTAATAAAACTAAATTTAAAAATTTTTGGCCAATAGGATTAATCCTTTATTGCCTAAATTGAACACCGAGAATCAAAGTGATTTTGTCTCTGGGAGATCCATTACAGACAATATGATGCTCACCCAAAAGATAGTCCATGGTATCTCCAAGGATAACAAGGGTGGCAATGTGATTTTAAAATTGGATATGACTATAATCTATGACAGGCTATCCTGGTCTTTCTTAGAAATAGTTCTCAAGAAGTTTGGCTTTAATGATTAATTGTTTAACCTTATTTAAAACTGCATTTTTAATGTGTGGTTCTCTATTGTTATTAATGGTACTAGATATGATTTTTTCACTTCCTCTCAAGGTTTGAAGCAAGGATATTTTATTTCTCCCTCTCTATTTATTATTGTTGCTGAAGTGTTGTCTAGATCTCTTAATCATATGTTGCATGACCAAAATTTCATTTCTTTTTCTCCTTGCATAAGAAGGGGTCCACGAATCACACACTTGGCATATGCGCATAATGTTATCAAAATATTTAGTAGGCAACTCTAAGTCTATTAAGCTTATTATGAAAGTGTTAGCAAATCTATGAGAAGGTTTCTGGGCCACTTGATAAATAAAGATAAAAATTTCTTTCCTAACTGACCCAAAAACCTTTTACTTACATTGTTTGTCCCATATATATTGGCAGAAAGAAACTCGCTATTTTTGATAACATGATTGCTAAACAAATAAGTTAAAATGCTTGGTGAGGTAACATGCTTTTCTTGTAGAGTGGGAAAGATATGTCCTTATTAAAAGTGTCATTCAATCTTTCCTCTATGTGTGTGCGCGTCACCCCCTACATATAAGAACTCTTGAACTCATTGAAAAGCACATGGCCAAGTTTTTCTAAGGAGCTACTTGTAACACCCAAAAGTCCTCAAGATTTAAAATCGGAGTTTAAAAATATGGTCAGTAGAAAATTTCAGCACAAAGTCCAGAACGACTCATAATGAGTCGTTGGTCGCTTTTAACGAGTCGTTGGATGAGATTCAGTCTAGGTGTCTTGATGCCACGGAGAAGGTACGAGTCGTTGTGCGAAACAACGACCAGCCGATGCACCGTGGAAAGATTTTCGTGTTGATCTTAAGGACGAGTCATATCGACTCGTTAGTGACTTTTAGGGTCGTTCTAGGAGTCGTGGGTTGGAGTCTAGACTTGTGTGGTAGTAAACGAAAGGCTGTAACGGGTCGTTGAGCTAGCAACGACTATGGTGTCAATCATTGGAAGGGGCATAAGGTGGTCCAAAGTGGGTGATAGCCGAACAATGAGTCGCTGGTTCTAGTAATGAATCATCATGTCAGTCATTGTTTGGGCCACCGGTTCAGTAACCAGTGCAACTAACGGATGGTTTTGATGAGTCGTTAGAGGAACCACGACTCGTCCTGTTGGTCATTGTTTGGAGAAGTCAAGCCATGAAGGAAATTCTAGTGCACTTAATCTGACGCTGACGACGAGTCGTTAGGAGGAAATAACGACTGTCCGAGGGTCGTGGTTGTTCCAGTTGCAATTTTTTCATGTTTTTCTTGAAGGGGTATTATGGTAAAGTCCAGTGCTTCTAGTTTAAAAGTAACGTCATTTTAGGCTTCTAAGGGATGTTTTTAGGGCATTTTCAAGCCTAAACCCTCAGTCTCTCAACTTTCCTTCCTTCCTCCCTCAAGATCAAGGATTCACCAAGGTTTTCCTTCAAGCTTCAAGGTATAATTTCGAGTGTGATTTCTTCTACCAGGTATGTAGGTTCTTCAACAAGGGTATTCTTCCATCCTTGTGCCCCAAAATGCTTTATTAATTAAAAACCCGATTTTCAACTATTCTAGAAAAGTATGATCAAGGGTTTGTGTGAGGGGTGATTTATTTATATTTTTTCTTTGAATGCTAAAATCTATTGTGATTATAAATTAATTATGAATATAAATTAATGGGTTGTCTTGAATTATGTGTTAGATGATAAAAAAATGCTTGATTATAGAATGTCTTCATGAAATGGCTTGGAACTTTGAATGAGATTTGGCTATTGTTCATTCGATTATAGTAATAACTTGTATATCCATGTTTAAAATATGTGAAGTCGTATGACTATCCCTAAGAATTTGAATATGCCATTGATAAATATGTTGAGATGGGATTAAAGTTTATGGGCTTAATCAATTGAAAGTAAATGATGTATTATTACTATATTTTCGATGGAGTTGATTGGGTATTAGGTGAATCTATGATAATGGCCTAATTATTGCATCTTTCTCATGAATTAGAGTAAATTATGAAACGGGTCATATGAAATGAAAAATATATGTTTTTCCCATGATTTGTCGTCACTGTTGAGATATGAGTTAAATATATGGGTTTTCCATAAATCTAAATAAATGAAGAATTTTATCTATGATGAAGTATGAATTAGATTCTATGGACCATGCATAGCCCTACGCCTCATGTTGAGCTAGATGAATTCGGATTTTGAATGTTGTGGAAGTATAATCCATAATGTGAATCTATAAATGCTCGTTAATGTATGCTGAGGTAAATATTGATTTGGCGCGATGACGATATGAATTATGATGACAAAGCTTGAGAATGATATTTCAGAATATTGGACTTGTTGTTATTAGAAAGTAGCCCTAACCCTTTCGAAATGAATATTGTATGGTGAAAGCGGTAAATGTGCTTGTCTTTGATTAGTTGTTGCAATTTAGAATGTTTCCTTTAGTCCGGTCAGACTCTCATTATTACAGTCGTAATCGTGTCCTTAGTCAGTCGGGACTCCCTATTGGCTGAAATGTGTCTCTTAGTCTGTCGGGACTCTCTTTAGTTGAGAATGTTTCCTTTTTTAGTTTGTTGGGATTCTTTAGCTAAGAATGTTCCCCTTAGTCGCCCAAGACTCTCTACATATCGAGCATACTTCCCACAGTCGAACTTTCTAGTCGAGAACGTTTCCTTCAACAGTTAGGGACTCTCTCTTCGATAGCGTCAAGGATCTCCCCTTACATAGTCGTGACTCTATGATATCAACACGACTTTGGTCCTCTACATCGATTCAATTTATAACCTTTGTGTATCAGTTGATCATATGTCGTTGAATGCCCATATAAGTTGTTTTACTAATATGTATATATAAATCTCATATAAGGTTGTTGTATCTCCTTTCAGTTATGTTATCATAAATCTGTTCGATTTATTTTCTTTCTTGTATATTTGTATGTTTTAGTTTATTTACGCTTCCACATACTTCAAGACATTTCCAGTAATCGACCGCACACCTTATGTGCTATATCATTTTATGATATTATCCACAGGTCTCCAGACTCAACCTCATGGTTAGATACACGTCATTCCCTATTGCTAGTGGTGAGTCCTCAATTCATAAGACGTGATTTATGTTTATATTTTATGTTTCAGCTTTTAGATTTTGGGAGCTGGTCAGCTTTCCCAACAACTCGTTAGTTTAGTAGAAGGCTTTCAGACTTGTCTAGACAAACTCAACGTTGTATCAAAGTATAGTTATAATTGTTCTTATGGTTTCTTATTAGACTTCGATATTAGCTTCCGCTTATTCATGTTGATAGCCAATTTCTATTGCTAAGTGATATGCTATGATCATGTCATGGGTCGACTTGAAGCCTTTCGGGGTACTTTGTCCCGTGTTACGGCTAGAGCGTGAACTCGGATTGTGACACTACTAATGGAAAGAACATCGACTGCTTGAGATACGCTTTGCTATCCTAAAGAGGAAGCCGGTATTGGCATAAGAAGCATGAAGGACATCTCCAACACTTTTGCTATGAAGAAATACTGGCAATTCAGGACTGGGAAATCTATCTGGGCTGAATTTCTAGCGGTTAAGTAGTGTTCTAGGAAGCACAATGTGTATTAAAAAATGGTGTCCTAGTAATTCTCAGGCCCGGAAACACTTGTTATGGGCTAGAGATAAATGTGAGAACCTCATCACTCGAAAGATCAATTCTGAGAGTGCAGCTTTTTGGTGGGACATCTGACAAACATGGATAGTTTAACTTATATATGTCTAAATCATATCAACAACAACAATGCTAAAAAGAAGGTTAAAGATTTTCCACATTGAAAATAGGCTTTCGCAACACCCCATTGCTAACTAGACGGGCAACAATCCATCCTTTATTGCTTTTGAAACTTAACAAATCCTCTTCCTTAATCCAATTTGGGGTCTCGTCACTGAATTCTCAGCAGCTTTAGTAAACACTCCTCCCAAGTCAAATTGCCCCGCATATCATGTCTACTGAAATGAGACAACATGACAGAAGAGACTATGGTATATGGAAGACATCAAATGATGGTCTCTTCCACAACAGTTCTGCCTGAAAAATAATTAGAAATTACAAACAGATCAATGCTACTACCAACGACATGTGGCACAAATCTATCCCTTTCAAAAAACAATCTTTTCTCTGTGTTGGAGACTCTTCTTTGGTACATTGTCATTACCTATGAAATCCAAATTGGATTCTCAAGACAATATGAAATGCTTATGCTGCTTTGTACCTATAGACAAAACTACGCAACATGTATTTATAGAAGGAATAGTTGCCGATTATGTATGGAAGGCAATGGGAAATCCACAAATGATAACACATCAAAGACCCGCCTATTAGGGTCTCGCTAAATAAATGGTGGGAAAGAAAAACCTTTACAACATAATTCACAAACTGGTCCTTCAAGCCACTCTTATTATAGTTTGTTGGGAGATTTCAAAATCTTAGACAACCTGTAAATATGGAGACTCCAATTATTTCTACCTATACATGATAGTTACTCATTGTATTTGGAATAGACCAAGACCGTTGTGTTTCTTGATTTGAGAGTTAGTATCATCCCTGCACCAGAGGTGCAAGCTCAGTCGTGGCTAGTTCAGATCCTAGCAGGGCACAAGGTGTCAGTCATGCCTCCCAAGATGGGGCGTGACAAACTTGATATTAGAGCAGGTTGTAATCCAGGTGGAGTCTCCGTAAGCCGTGGTAAGTATAGTCTTGTCTATGGATGTTTCTTTGTGCGCCACATACTATAGGGACAAGAGTTTGAGAGGCATGTTAGGATGGTTAATATTCTTTCCTTCCAGTCGTATATAGAGCTGTGTTGTATAGGATGAGTCTCTAAGCTTTCATAATCTGCTTTTCTATAGAGAAATTTTAGACACACGATGCATCACGCACCGCAGGAAGTTAGATGTTACAAAGCAGAGAGGGTACTAGTGGGGTGCTCCAGTCAGAGTCATCCTGATCTGTGGGCAACAGGGAGACTTCATCCTGATCTCCTTAGCACTTTCCGCCACGCCAGGAGCCGTCCAGTAGCGGCATATGTGTTGGCACCGCCTCCACAGCTTCCTATACCGATGTCCTCGATCGAGGTCGAGTGTTGTTTTTATGACGTGCCTAAAGGATGGCTGCGCAGCGTCAACTAGTGGCACCAGAAGCTGCGGAGTCTTCGGGAGGACTAGTAACTGAGGGTTCGAGAGTTACTTGCTCAGCCCCGGCAGCTGATGGGGACGGACTGGGACGAGACCCTCAGAGACTTGACTAATCATAGCTGATCTTTAGAGTAATGGCTACACCTACAGAATCAATTGAGTTAGCAGGCTTCAACGTGGCACATTGATGGGTACAAGAGTTGGGAAAGGTCCTGAGGGGAGATGCTGTCTCTCCCACTTGGTCCAACTTTTCGTGAGGCCTTCTCCGACCATTATTTGCTGCGGAGATCCGATGTGCCTGTGTAGACTAATTTTTACATCTGGAGCAAGGCTTGATGAGTGTTCGTGAGTATGCTATGAGGTTTGATTCCCTAGCTTGATATGTAAATTCGGCTTTTTGTAGATACTCATACAGTTAGTGCAGTGGTTTATCATGGGATTGAACTTAATATGTAGAGACTTATATTACAAATACTTGGCAGATGACATGGATATTGCCTGTTCAGGCATTTGCTCAAAATATTGAGGGGATCAAATAGCAGCGAACGAGAGATAGAAAGAATAAATCAGAGAAGCACCAGGTTAGTCCCAGTGATGGGTAGCAGAATTATTGTGGTGACCCGCCACTTAATTATCAAGCACACTCAACTATTCCACCGCAAAGAAGAAGGTGGTAGATTGGTCGCTAAAGGACCCGTGAGAAATTAACGATCCATCAAGCTTGCAAAGAAGCAGAGGGGCCGAGCAGAGTAGATTTACCGTGCCACTTTTCCCTTCTATTTGTAGCCGCCATCATCCTGGGCATGTAGGCATCGCTCTCCCGCGTGGTTAGCATCTCGGGCAGTGCGAGGGTCACCCGATGAGAGACTATCCAGCCGGGGGTTACGGTGATCGACCGACTGTGACTGCATCTTCAGGATCACGTGCCCTAGCATCCCCAGCGTGGTGTAGGCTCGCCTCCAAACAAGCAGAGGCCAAGGCAAATCAAGGGCATCTACCTTAGCACTACCCATATCGCACTTATGCTTTACCCGGACGACGTAAGTCGTAGAGTCATCGTCGGATGTTATGACAAGTATGTTGGACATTTGATCTCACTCCGTGAATGTCTTGATAGACCCAGGTTCCACTTTGTCTTATATTACGCCATTAGTAGCCTGAAAATTCGGCATCACGCCAGAATTTCTTCAATGACTAGTTTTTACACCCGTCGATGACTCCATCATAGCCAAGAGAGTCTACCGTTGTAATAAAGAGAGGTTGTTGGTCGCCATACTTTAGCAGATTTGGTGGAATTTGAAATGATTGACTTTGATGCAATTATGGATATGGATTGGCTAGCACCATGTTATGCCAATATAGAATGTTGGACCAAGACTGCTTCGATTCCACTTTCCAAGGGAGGTAGTACTGAGTTGAAGGTGCAATGTAGCCACACCAAAAGGTAGGTTTATTTCCTATCTTCGGGGCGAGAAAGTTGATAGCGTACGGGCATTTCTCTATCATATTGTCAGGTCAAGGGATGTTCAAGCAGAATCTTTGGCTCTCCAATTCATTTCGTAGTCAATGAATTTCCGTATGTATTCCCCGATGAACTTCTTGGTATCCCCCCGTAACGTAAGATCAATTTTGCGATCGACTTATTACCAAGTACTCAGCCTATATCCATCTCTTCGTACCGAATCGCTCCTGCTGATCTTAGAGAATTGAAGGAACAACTAAAATATCTCAGATAAGGGCTTCATTAGGCCGAGGCTTCACTGCTAGCCAGCTTGCTAGAGAAAGAAGGATGGTTCTCTGTATGTGTATAATAGACTACCGGTAATAATAAAGTCACCATCAAGAATAAATACCTACTTCCCAGGGATAGATGAATTGTTTGACTAGTTACAGAGAGCAAAGTATTTCACAAAAATTGACTTAAGATCCGCATCATCAAGTTCGGGTTTGGAGGGAGGGATATTTCAAAACTGCTTAGGACCAGGTATGGCCATTTGAAATTTCTAGGTCACTGTCCTTCGAACTAACGAATGCTCCTGCAGTGTTCATGGATCTGATGAACAACATCTTCAGCCATATATTTGGACTTAGGTTTGTAATATATTTATTGATGATATTCTCGGTGTATTCTTGTTCGTAAGCGTAACATCGGGATCATCTATGAACAGTGCTCCAAATTCTCAAAGACGTCAATTGTATACGAAATTTTCTAAATATGAGTTTTGCTGAATGTAGTGGTTTTTTGGGACACATTGTGTCAAAAAGCCAGTATTTAGGTAGATCTCATAAGATTGAAGCGCAAAGACATGGCTTAGACCCAATAGCCTGACTGAGGTACGTAGTTTCCTAAGTTAGCCAGGTATTACCGAAGATTTGTAGAGGTCTTTGACCAAGTTAACTTAGAAAACAGCCAAATTTCACCAGTGAAGCTGCAACGTAGTTTTCAAGAGTTGAAGAACATATTAACGCCGCGACTAATACTAGCTTTGCCGGAAGGGTCAAGAGGGTTATGCAATGTACTGTGATGCTTTAGGCGTCGGGTTAAGATGTGTTATGATGCAACATGTTAAGGTAATTGCTTACGCTTTCAACACGCTTGGAGGGCGCATGAAAAGAACTACTCCCACCCATGATCTAAAATTAGCCGCGCGTAGTTCACGCCTTAAAGATCTGAAGATACTACCTGTATGGAGTGCATGTAGATATTTTTACTGGGATCATAAGAGCTCCAGCATACTTTTACAAAGAAAGAGTTGAATTTGTAAGTGAAACGCCACCGTTAGAATTGTTGAAGTATCACAACGAATATTTTATATCATCCGTAATAACGTTGTACAAATGCCCTTAAATGTAAATCCATAGGAAGCTTGGCATATTTAAAACCCGAACAGTGAGTGCTGGATCGAGAATTGCACCAGTTAGCCAGCTTTAGCTATCTCGGGATAGTGGAGACGAGATAGTGGAGTATGGATCCAGATACTATAGTATCATCCTTGGTTGTAGAGTTGAAAGAATGGCAGTATGAAGATCCTAACTTGGTCCAGCTCAGGAGATAAAGTTCAGCGAGGGGAAGTATCAGCGAGGTGTCACGCCCGCCTTGGGGGTAAGGACTCGCACCTGGTGCCCTAGTAGACCTGGACTGCTAATTGGTGGGCCTAGGCACATTCCGGTGTCCGGCTAGCTCTATCTCAGGCTTCTGGAAACAAAGGGGCTATATAACGGCTGCAAACACAGCTCACACCAATTATAGCCACCGTGCCTGTGGTCAACAGCCTAACCAGAAACATACTGCTAACAAGGAACCTAGTAAGGGCTCGACAAGGCCAACCATGCCGGCCTAGTCATCTCGAAACTCAACAAATGAATACTAAAAGGCTACATGACCGGCAAGGTCACCACTACTATCAAACTATGGCCCCACACGACCATCATAAAAACAGAAATACTAAACAGCTATAACAACTCCACGGCCTCACACGACCTGACTTAACTGACCACAGGAGATAATATATACACACGCAAGCCTCTATGAGTAATAATAGAAAATGATCGACAGGCCCCGACTCACCACATTGCATAACAAAAGGAAAGATACACCCTAATCAGACCTGATGACAAGGAGCTTATGACTCTATAGCTGGCCGGAATCACGAGGGATCGCTCCTCGTCTACCTTCCAGTAAGTAATGCAAATACCATCGACGCCGGGCATCGTACTTGAAAGCAGCAACTGAAATAATACACCCTGGAAACAACTAAATATAGATGGCATAACTAGCAATTCTCAGATAGCAGAGGTAACCGACCGAAGAGGCCTGATAGTGAACGAATCAAGCTTTCGTAACATACGGCAGAAGGCATCTGTAGACGCGACGGCTCGCCGTCTATTAACTAGTATATAGCACATAAATAGATATACAAGTAGCAAGCAAGAGCCAATACGAACCCCCATAAGCCGGATGGCGCCAAGCAAGCAAACAATCTATATACCCCTACCCGGTCAAAACCAGCCAAAAATAAGTCACTCCACTCAATTCGTCACTAGGAGCACCTCTACCAAATGCCTCTGGTCTCCGTTTCCTGCCATAGCTCTCCCGATATAAATAACCGTGTTCGAGTCCGGGACTTCGTACTGTATCTGTAATAGAAAGTATCTCTCTGCCTCGACACTGCCAATGTGGCTTTTCAGAATAGAGATCAGATCTATTCCTCACATCAAGCCAACAGGAATATTTCGTACCGTAGTGCTGGGATCGACCGATATGGGGAAAGCTTCATCCCATCTTCGTCCAAATCGGGACGGTATGCCACTCCTTGGAGTGACGTAAATCTACCTGCCAGTGGGCTAATAATACAAGCACAACCTGGGGGCGGCGAGGACGCTCAATAAGATGCCCTCTACACAACATCAAGTCTCAACAAACAAATAGCATATATATATAGAAAGCATGTTGAACTAAAAGTACGTATTCAATCTCTTCTATTCTGATCTCTTCACTATCTCGATTCTTTACTGTTTTATACCGATTCTCAGAATCTTTATTTAACTGTTTGGCTAATCTGTAGCCGTGATACCCGTATCTCGTCTCAATGGCTAATTCGTAGCCAAGATATCACTGCTCAATGGCTAGTCCGTAGCTATAGTCCGTTCGAATGGCTGGGGTCTGTAGCCACATAATACTGCCTGTCTATCTTGATTTTACTTTACTAGCTAATATTCTGAAAATCTGTATCTTTTATTCTACAACATGCTTGCTAATCATACAATAGGCTATACCGAACTGAATGTATCCTCGCCCTTTGGCGCATGTTTTCAGCTTTTTGGACTGAGCACGATGCAATAACGCAAACCAGATCATTTAGCCACCACATGATGACAATATCAACTGAGAGTTCAAATTCGGAGTTTACTATGATTTACAAGGCTAAAACTTCTAACTTGCCGAAGAAACCATTTACATACCTTAACTCAAAGTTATCCGACTGCCGGACAAGGCTCGGTCAGTACTCCAGCTAATTCTCCCAACTGCATTCATATACACATCAATTAGTACTAAATACAACACTATTCCGAAAGACAACGTCACTTTCGATATAATTATCGTCTAAACTTAGGCTTATCGAACATCTAAGTCAAAAACTTGCTATTTTACGTAAGTCCGTATGGAGTATTTCACTTTACGGCTAGGAGCAATATTCACCAGTTTGGAGCAATTCTACTACCTTAGTCCGGTAGCTCGGACGATTCGTCGCCGTATTTCGCGAAAAAATCCGTAGGAATGCTCCCCTGTCGCTAAATACCTCGGTACTCCGAGGTTAATTTAGATTTGAACTAGCGTTGACGGCGTAATCGATCGAAAATTAACAATATCTCTGCATTGTTTTTCGCGACTTAACTGGAAGTTATTTGATTAAAAAGAATTAAACCGAAGTTGGGGGCATATATATAATGGGACTATAAGTCGCATTCATGAATGAGATTTATAAGTCGCATTCCCGCCTTGCGACGCAAGCCGACTCTGGCGCTTGTCCGTCTTTCCCCGGGCCTTTTTTCTAGCATGTATGGCATTCTAAAACTCTAACCGACATGCGAATAGACCATCTATATGTTGAAAATTTTACGGGGTTTAACACGAGGTAACCGAAGACGGAGTCTTTGAGATATAGAAGTTGCCTCTCGTGTTCCGTATATGGCGTGACTTCTGCCAATGTGATTATTGTCAGTACATTATTCTCATTATTCTCTTCACCCAGGTTCAACAAAGATGTATCATGACATAAAAGAGATTTAATGTGGCCAAAATGAAGAAGGGGTGGAGTGTGAATTTGTATTATAATGCTCTATCTTTCCAAAGAGGGTAAAGGTCAAACATCAAAAACCCGATGGATTGACACAGAAAATAGCAATCCTATGTGGAAATGGGAGGCACTCAATATGGATTTGTGATAGAATTACTCCCATAGCAGGTACATATTTGATTCCATCTGGGTAATTGTCGACATATTAACGAAGTCACCCATTTTCTCGCGCCGTAGCTACCTTCTCGCCCGAGGACTATGCTGAACTGTATATCAAAGAGATAGTTCGATTGCATGGTGTTCCGGTATCAATTATTTCTCGACAGAGGAGGGCAGTTTACAACTAAATTCTGGCAGTCCTTTTTTAGAAGGGCCTGGGGACAGGTCAATTCAGCACAAATTTTCCATCCTCAAAACGTATCAGCAAAGGGTAACGTACTCATCCACGCCTGAGGATAAGGGAAGAGATAAATTTGATTTTGAGTAATTGGGATGAGACACACCCTTATTGAATTCTCATAATAAATTTATCATTCAACAACTAAATGGCGCTTATGAGGCCTTGCAGTCCCCGCCTGGTTGGTTTGAGGTAGATCAATCAGCTGATTGGGCCATACATAATCCACCGCTTAGAAGATAAAGTAAAGCTTATTAGAGAACGCCACCGACAGCTCAAAGACGCCAAAATCTTACGCGATGTACGGCGTAGGAAACCTAGAGTTCAATGTTGGTGATCGGGTATTTCTGAAAATTTCACCGATGAAGGGTGTGATGAGATTTGGTAGAAAGGGCAAGCTTAGATCGAGATTATAAGATCGTACCGAATCCTTCGAGGATAGGCCTGTGTGGCATATGAGCTAGATCTTCCTTTAGAGTTGCAATTTGTTCAATTGTCTTTTCATGTGTCAATGCTACGAATGTATTGAGATTCATCCTTAATTGCGCTGCCATGATGTGTCCTCAGACATCGAGGAGTTAGCCTATGAAGAGGTTCCGTGGTCTTACTAGACTCAAGGGTGTCCGTAGGTTGAGGAATAAAGATGTTGCCTCACTAAGGTATTGTGTGGAGGAACAGGAATAGGGGAGAAGAGATGACCTGGAAGCTGAGGGATGATATGAGATCCAAATATCCTCATTTGTTCCGTGCTTAGTCCAGACTATGCGGTTCAGGTAAATTCTTGATTCAGTTATTGTTTTATGACTTGGGTGACATATATTGCTCCATTGACTACAATCTTTTGTGAAATAGTTGTTATAGTGTTATGTAAAGTGCCTATGTTTGACTTTTCTGCATTTCAGGATCTTTAGATAGTCCATATTACAAGAGAGACTCTGCCAAATTTTTTCCGTATAGTAGTTAGAAGAGTTAACCCCCGTAGTGTGAAAGGACATTTCGAGGACATATGTTCTTTAAAGGGGAAGGATGTTACACCCTATGAGTTCCTAACATTTAGTCATCCTACTGTACATTAGTCAAGAGTTTTAGAGTACGATGTACGAGAAAGGGCCCAGAAAAAGGCCTAACGAGCGGAATTGAGATCGCACGTGAAAAGGCTGAGTAGGCCGTGACAGGGGCGGTGTGTCACGGATCCTCTCGGGCAAGATTGGGCGCCGTGGCACGCCCGTAAACTGGCGCGATAGGATCCGTGCCACGGACCTCGTGACCACCGCCCAAACATTATAAATAAGTTCAAGTTTTCATTTGTTATAATTCATATATACATATATATTCGTAGAGGAAGGAAACGTGAAACTTAAGGTAATTCCTTTCCATTTATTACGCCAAACGCTGTCCAAATTCAGATTAACTTCGTGTATTGAATTATAAGTCTCATAGTGGAGCATTACTTTGGAGTTAGTTCTGAAATTCTCCCCGAAAAATCATAGCCCCACCGAGTAGAAGTTGTCGGAATTTCTCCAAATCAATTTCTATACAATCACAAGCCTAAGAAGCATTTCTCCCTTCTGATTTTTCGAGAAATTATATGTTTTCGGCCGTTGCTAAGTTGAAGTATAGTTAATATTTATATAGAAAATTATCATTTTCTTTTCGAATTTAGTACCTAAACTAGTCTCATTCTCCTAGTAATACGATTATAGTGAAAGGGCTGTTGAATACGAATTGAAACTTGCCAGTTAATTAGAAATTGGCAACCCAAGTATGTTAAGACACCCGTTTCCGTAAAGTTAGTTTTTCCGTATTATAATTCAGTTTGGATCCCAAAGTAAAAAAGCCATAAGTATATCTATTGTGACTAGCAATGTTATTAGCCGAGACCGCATTCCAGGTTTAGCTGGGGATTGACTCGCCCCTGTATAGCTCCTTCATAACCAACCCCGGGTTAATAGTTGTGTCGACGCCCACTGCGGGCGATGACGCTACTCCAAGGAGCGGTATGTCATCCACAAAGGAAGAAGATGGGGTCCAAGGTCCTCATATAGTCCATTCCATGGTTGGACTATTTTTATGCCGACCGGCACTACACACACCCCTCTATCGAGCCTCGGGTACCCGGGAAAGTGATATCAAATAGGAGTCCGTTGGACTCAGACACAACTACATTCTCAGGCCGAGCGGGGCTCGCCAGGCAGATCCAGGGGACGGGTAGGACGGTTATAGTTATTAGTTGACTCGGGTATGACCTTTGCTTGGGGTAGATAGACTGGAAATGTACGTCAGGGATTATGGAGGTCCCATGTGGGTTATTCTATGTTGGTTGTACCTTTGGACTTATAAATAGCAAGGTTCTGGTTTTGCGTTAGTTACTAATAGGTTAGACAACAGGAAGTTCAGTTATTCAGTAGTATTTCTATCCTCTTCTTTCTGCCATTTTCGCTTTCATTTCGCTTATTCAAGCATTTATAATTACCGCCTTGCATATTCTCGTATATATTATACCGACTCCCTTCTTGGGGAAGGCCGTGACATTGCCTACAAAAATTCATAGACACGGACTAGATCTTCTTAGTCTTCGTCAGAATTAGCAGGGCAATCAGCTCCTTTCCTTCCTCCGGTGCTCATAGTTAGAAGGTTGACTCTATTTTTGTTTGTACAGTTTGCGTGTGTCGGGACTCGTCTCATCATTGTATCACTCCTAGCGGCTTGCAAATTATTTTTTATTTTCTCGTGGTTAGTTTTTTGTTGGCCGTGGAGCCCATATATGTTATATCTTGCGATACCGTGGGGCCTTGTTTAGCTATTGGTTAGCGGCCTTGTCACCATAGCTTAGTTTAGTGTCGAAATTCTATTTACGCTATAACTAGGCATCATGGTGGTGGTCTTGTCGGCTCGCACAGGATTTCCCATTATTACCTATTTCTGGCTGGTTGTTTTCTTTACAGGTGGCTATAAGGCCTTGTCGATCGGGGATGTATTTACATCCGAGATATAGTCCGTTATTTTTTTTTATTTTGAGAGTTAGTATCGCCCCACTAGAGGTGCGAAGCTAAGTCGACGAGTTCAGATCCTAGTAAAGCACCAGGTGCCAGTCATGCCTCCCAAGGTGGAGCGTGACAATAATTTTGTACTACAATAAAGGGTGAATGACATAATATAATAAATTTGGAAATTTTCAATTTATTTTATAATAAAATATTATTTAAAATACCATCAAAGGCCATGATACTTGTAGACAAGCAATCGACTTTTCTAGAGACCTTTGATCATTA
This sequence comes from Datura stramonium, assembly GCA_018107945.1. Classification (NCBI taxonomy): domain Eukaryota; kingdom Viridiplantae; phylum Streptophyta; class Magnoliopsida; order Solanales; family Solanaceae; genus Datura; species Datura stramonium. The sequence goes on along the minus strand of JACEIK010000033.1, from coordinate 754,165 downwards.
ATCATTAATTTATATTAATAAATATTGCTTAGATAATTTATGGTATCATGAAAAGCAAAGCTAGACACTGCTGGTGTCATAAAATAAATAGTAAAATTGAGTTCTAAACTTTATTATTTCAAACTTTTACTACTGGTATAGATTGCAAGTTTTACTACTTCAAGAATAAATTGTAAAACTTACTTGCAGAGTCTTACTACTTCAGGAGTAAATCATATTTACTACTGGGAGTAAATTTTAAGATTTACTAAGTACCGACACATTCACTTTAGAACTCGGATCTCGTATTAGGATCTTTATATTTAAAATATTTACTAAATATTCTCTATTCTTCAGAACAATATAATCATCTCAACGTGTCTTAAGGATAACAAATTGTGATAGCTTAATAGCTCTTTTAAGATATTGCTACTTTAGGAACAAATCAAGCACATGCTTAACATGGATCTTTCTTTTTCGACCATTGCCATGATCACGCGAATTGGGGTCATGATCTTTTCTCCACATCGGTGAAATTTATCTTTTGGCATCATTTAATTTCATGCCTTTTAATTTTTCCTCTTTTCCACTTCTGATGGTGAAGAATATTATTTGGAGCAAGGTGATCATTATGTTTAGAGTTCTTCCTCGATCACGTCCATGACCCCGACTAGGGTCATGACTACGATCAGACCATGACCTTTCTCATACTTGGCTTAGTAGAAGTTCTGTCTCATTCACTTCAGAAATGGACTAGAATCAGTAGGTTGATTCTTCTCATGATTTTTCATTAATAATCAATCCTTTTGCTCGGTCACATGAAGATATGAAATTAGTTCAGAATATTTTCTAAGCACTATCTCTTGATATTGTTGCTTCAGAGCACATTCGATTCATGAAATATGGAAAAGGTTTCTCCAACATATCACTAGATCAATGATATTTTTACCACATAATTTTAGTGGAGAAATAATTTTAATCATAGAGTTATACTCACATATAGATTTAAACAATTATAAGTGCTTGTGGAAGAACAACTATCTTCGTGTGATCATATTTATCTTTCAATTTATTTTACAACATAAAATAACTTAACAACGAGATATTTCACTCTCAAACCTCATCACAGACATAGGAATATCATTGTCTTAGCATAGTCTTGAATTGATGCTTGATTTTTATTTTTGATGGTGTCTGTCAAACCCATCGCATCAAATGAATTTCATTATTAAGCACCTCGCACGTATAGCTTTTGCTCTATATCGAGGGCCACAAGTCAAGTTTACCATTTCATGGCAAATTTCAAATTTACCACTACAAGGGTAAATTTCATATTCATCACTACGAGGGTAGATTTCCAAATTTACCACTACGGGGATAAATCGAAACATATATATAATGTAGAAAATTTTTCTCTCGTAACATATCTTTTAAAATATGCCGGACTTTAAACAATTATCACTTTTAGAATCGCACAACATAAATCTAAAAACTTCTAGTGATCATTATTTCTTTGATTCAATCCAAATTTCAATTCATTATAAGATGCAATTGTGAACCTTATCCTTAAGGGACAAAGAAGAGTCATCACTTTTTTTTCTTCTACATATATATTTTTTTTAATTCACCATATCCACTATACTTAACAAAATAACTTCTAATAAATATAATTACCCGTGGATAGGTAAGTTACATACCTCTGAAGTAATATATTGATGGAAGCAGATTCATGATGAATGAGCATTATTTAATTTATTTATAGGTGATTAAAAAAATACAAAGAATTTGTTTTTTCCATGAAAAAAATATTGTAAAGTCTCGTATTGATAACGTGTTATAAAATTATAAAGTGAGAGGAAGAATATTGTAGAGAAAGAGAGAAGGAGAAAAAGTTATTTCTCTTGATGGGATTAAAGGGATGAAAGACAATGAACAGAAAACACCTCTATTTATAGGGATAATTCCTCCTAATTTTTCTCCAAAAGATAGACTCTCACTATAATACAAATACACACATTCACTACAATATAAATACCTTATAAACATTCACTATAATACAAATACATTTATAACAATAGGTATATAATCTGAAAAACAAGAATACAACAATATGAAGATTATAAAAGACAGTACTTATGCACAACCAATTCCATGGCTTGCTGGTTATGTTCGTCGCCTGCTAAATAAAAGAAAGCAATACTGATTGAGATTTGAATTCCAAACCACTTTTCCTGCTGAATGAATCAAACTAGTCAACCTAAATTGATGTTCCAATAAACACAGATTAAATTACTTAAATAATATGTGTTCAGATACAGCATAAATATAGACTGAATTATTCAAAAAGTCTATTCGTTTGTTTAAATATATCGACATCACTTATAAGAAATTCTTATGTACATCGCCACTATTTAGTCCTCCCATATTTAAAATGTAGTTGGTGTACAATGTCAAGAAGAAGCTTATCTAGTCCCATATTTAAATGTAGTTTGGTGTACAAGTGGAGGGTGTGGTAGTATTTAAGCAGCAATTGTCTATTGCCTAAAAGACACGAGGCTATAGCTGTTGAGGATCGTAGTCATGCCAAAGTGTGCCCAGTCGTCGTTGGAACTGGAGATGTAATCGTTTGTCACCTTCTTATGAGTATTCACGTACAACCTATAAGCCACATAAATAAGCAAATTTACGGCGCAAATAAAAAGTAATTTGGTCCCATATGATCCTCCCTATGGCAACTTTTGTCTTTTTTACAGTTTCTCGAAAATGGGTTTCATTTGTTCTATTGTCTTTTAATATCCTCTTTGAAAACAGATAAAATCATAATCTGTATGTTCCATTTTGTTTTAGTGATCAATGCTGCCTTCTGTTACAATCAGAGAAATGGAGGCTCACTGGGCAGAGGTGGACTCAAAATTCAATGATAATGAGACCACGACAAAGAAAATGGCATAGTGAAAGTGATATCACGTGTTATCGCCTTTTTAAATTTTTTATCAAGCATTCATAAAACTGAAATTAAAAACGTATATATATATATTAAATTAAATAAAATAATTTTGATAATTTCTTGTTTCGTGTGGACCGGTGATTCAAGCATCATTTACATACATTAGGTTGTCTGTTCAATCCAACTATCTACAAGTTTTATGCCTTTTTTAGTTATTAGCTAAAAACGAAAGATGCTAGATGCCTGCTCCAAAACCCGGGATGTCATGCCTACGTTGTAGGGCACCTGTTACACTCAGAAATTTCCTACATAGATGGCCTATTCAAGGTGTTGGTTAAGAGCATTGAAAGCCATACATGCTAGAAAAAGGCCCGGGAAAGATCGACAAGCGCCAAGTCGGCGCGTCGCAGCAGTAAAATGCGATTCTATAAATCGCATTCCCCGAATGCGACTTATAAGTCCAATTTATATATAAAGTCCTCACTTCGGTCCATCTCATTAACATCAAATACTGAGAAACGTGAGAGAAAGCAGAGGATACGAAGGTTTTGAATATATTATCGTTCGATTACGCCGTCAAAGGTAGTCCAAATCCAAATTAACCTCAGGTACCGAGGCAGCGCAGGGAGCATTCCTATGAATTTTTTTTCGCGAAATAATGTCACGAATCCACTGAGCTACCTGACTGGATGTGAGTAGAATTGCTCCAAACTAGTGTCACGTGCTCCCTATCTGTAAAGTGAATACTTCAACCTTCTGGACCTCTGAAAATAGCAAGTTTTCGACTGTTCTTCGATAAGCCTAAGTTTAGGCTATGAAATATATCGAAAGTGACGTCGTCCTTCGAATAATGTCATATTTAGTACTAATTGATGTATGTAAGGAATGCAGATTGGAGAAATAGCTGGAGTAGTGATCGAGCTTCGCCCATGGTCTGGATAACTCGAGGTTAAGGTATGTGAAGTAGTTTCTTCTGCGTTAGTAAGCCTTAGCTTTGTGAATCATACAAACTCCGTATTTGAAATTTATTAAATGTTGAGTATTGAGCAAGTTTAGTAAATCTGGTTTGCGTTGCCATATCGTACTCAGTCCAAAGATAGAAAGCATGCGCCAAAGAGCAAGTTAGCATTCCAGATTCAAGATAGCCTATTGTATGATTAGCAAGCTTGTTGTAGAATAAAAGAAACAGATTTTCTAATAAAGTCGGCAAAGTAAAATCGATAGACAAGACAAGATTATGGCTACAGACTAGCCATCCGTACAGTTTTATGGCTACGCACTAGTCGTTCTCAGACAGAGGAGATATTACATGCATTAGCCATTCTACGTATAGTATCCCGGCTACGTATTAGCCAAACAAGTAAATAAAGATTATTGTAATCAAGATAATCGCAAAAGAATCAGGATAGTACATAAAGAGATCGGAATAAGAAATCTCGATTTCGTATAGTCTTTTCAGTTATACATGCTTGCTATATATATGTGCTATTTGTTTGTTGAGACTTGAAATGGCGTGAGGGCATCTTATTAAGCCTCGCGCCCCCGCCGGGTTGGTAACGTGTCGCCCAATGAGCGGGTGGTTTACGTCACTCCAAGGGGTGGCATGCCATCCCCACTTGGACGAAGATGGGGATGAAGCTTTCCCCATATCATTGATAGTATTAGCATCGACAGCTCCCGTTGAGTATGTGTCCGGGGTGGTACCGGCCCAAGCATTGTATATTCCCTGGCTGGTGGCTCCGGGAATAGGTATGTCTCTGCTCTGTAGCTCCTGTTGAGTGTTCCGGGAAATAGACCCTATTCGCTGCGCATCAGACAGAGCTCCTCCGACCTGGCCATGAAGATGGGAGAGCCGAGGCTAAGGTTCGAGCCGGAGACCTGGGGCTTGAGAGGAGATCCTGGGGGTGAGTGCATGAGGAGCACTTATTTTTATTGGTTTTGACCTTATAGGTATGATAGATTATTTACTTAGTTGCTTAGTCTGGCTTAATAGATTGGCATTGGCTCTTGCTTGCTACTTGTATATCTTATTTATGTGCTATATACTAGCTACTAGACGCTGTGTTTGGTCATGCTTTACAGTACGCTTCTTGATCGTTACGCATACAGCTTGATTCAGTTTATACCAGCCTTCTTCAGATTCAGTTATCTCCTGCCATACAGAAGTGCTATTATGCTGGTCTTATATCTGAAGACAAATTGTATTATTTCAGTTGCTTTGCATACTCGCACTGGCTGTACTGACAAATGTATAAGGCCAGACATTTACCGCAGGTATTTATAGATGAGGAGGCGATCCTCATGATTCCGTACCAGTTATAGAGTTATCAGCTCCTGTCATTCGGAGTCTGATTTCCAGAGGTGTAGCTCTTTTCCTTTTGTTTTACAAGATGGGTAGGTCGGGGCCCTATCCCGATCATTTCTATTGTTACTCATAGAGGCTTGGTGTGAGGGATGTGGTATACTATCTCCCCGTGGTCGCTGGAGCTGGCCGTGGAGGCCATGCAGTTTGTTATAGCTATTTAGTATTTCTATTTATGTTGGCCGTGGGGCCATTGTTTGATAGTAGTGGTGACCTTGCCGGTCACGAAGCTTTCCGTTTTTCCTTATGTTAAGTTTCTTGATGACGAGACAGCATGTGCCTTGTTTGGCCCGCATAGGTTCCTTTTTGATATTAGAATGTTTCTGGTTATTATGATGTTACAGGTGTGGCTATAGGTCTGAAGGCTGGAGGCTGCTTACACTCGTTATAGCCCTTTTTTTTCCGTAACCTCGAGATAGAGCTGGGGGCCAGCACCCGATGTGTCTAGGCCCACCAGTTAGCAGTCCAAGTCCTACTAGGGCACCAGGCGCCAGTCACCCCCAGGGCGGGGCGTGACAAACTTGATATCGAGCAGTTCGTGGTCAGTGGAGCTCCAAGTCGCAGCAAGTAGGAGTCTGTCTAGACATAGCACCACATACCAAAGTAGAGGCCATGAGGCGATGGAGGATAAGCCATTTTTTCTCCTGTCAATCGTGTTATAGAGCGGTATAGTGATAGGTTGTCCTAAAAACTTTTACTATATTCTTTATTTGAGTAGATATAAAGGCAGATCAACAATAATTTACCACAGTGTATATCGATATAGTACCGTAAGAGGTATCATCCAAGCATAAGATACTACAGCAAAAGAGGAGGAGGTACCAGAGACCTCCAGCGTAATACCTTACTGCATTATTTCCAGTATAATGTTGATAACATCAGAATAGAAGTCAGAAGTATAACTTACCTATGAATCGACTTATTTATTAGATATATAAGATTCGACAGATATTTGTGATAATAGACTATCAAATAAGTATGAGAAAGAAAGGGAAATGCAGATTCTCATACTCCATCTTCAGATGTAGTACGGTTTCATGTTTCTGTTTAGTTGCAAAAGAAAGGGAGGCTATTCCCACCTCTTGGATTTGATTCTAGCATGCTGAAGGGGCATAAGAATTGAGGTGAGGTTTCCAAAACAAGCAGTAATCGATGATAGATTGATTAATTCCAAAGAAGGTTAGAGAGCCAGAAAGAGCTCTATGACATGTGTAAGTTACAGAGACCCGCATGGTAATAAGCCAGAAGAGCAAGTAAGACCGTTAGCTTACTCGAAGCAGATGTAAAAGACCACGCAATGAACGCCGCACAGTCAAATTGAGTCGAAAAAGGCCAAGTCCGCCGAGATATACTGGCTAGGTGTAAGATAGACACTTGAAGATGGAGATAAGGACTAGTTAGATATCAGCAGAAAGGTCATGTGAATAGATAGGTCTGACTGCAAGTCGAAGAAGTATGAACTAAGACTTGACCAGTAACCTTATTGGGGCAATGTAAGACAGTACTCCAAACCCAAGAGCTCGCCTTAAGCAAGATAAAAGGAAGAAGCAGAATACCAGATTCCTTGTGGGGAAGTTAGATCATCTTGCATTGATATATCATGTATTAAGGACTAAGCCTCAGACTAACAGTTAAGAGATAGTAAGATTGCGGTTCAGAATGCCGCAGTATGTCCGCTTATGGAGAAGTTAAGAAACTACCGATACAACGATTCTAATCTAGTGTGGCCTAGAGATAAGGCCCAAAGAGACAGGCTCAATGTAACTTCAATAGGCCACAAGGTTTGAATGTTGACCCCACATTGCAAGAGTGGCGGAATTTCAAACAGCAGACCATAATTAAAGCTTATATGTTTGTTACTTCCAAAATGGGGTGACAATACAATGAAATGATAAGAAAAAAGGGTGTTAAGTGCATCATGCTGGAGCCGTAGAAACTATCCTGCCTCGGCCATTAAGTTAATGTACTTTATGTTTGTTGCCAGACCTGCGCTTTAGAAGCTTACAAGAGTTAATAGCCTGAATCAGATGGCTAGATGATATGGGTTAATAAGCACGGTCTAACGACCAACCGGCTACCGTATTAGCAGTAGCTATCCTTGTAGATCAGAAGATGAGCTATGTGCTAGAACTTAATTGGAGATGGAATGAGCACACGATAGAGGTTAGTAATACCAGAATTATTTTTCCAGTATGATAGTGGCCGTACATCGTCTTCCCAGTCTTGTGAGTGAGAGTCGGCTTTAGTCAACCTAGAAGTTATTATGTGAGACACCCCGCAAGTCACCCAGCCATCCTGGGCTAGATAAACCCGTGGCACCCCAAGAAAGGGACCACATCACTAGTCAGTGACAAACTAGTATTTCAGCTGGTTCGCGTAAGGTATTCAGATACAAAGCTCCTAGCAGAATAGTCTTTGCGTAATGGCTCATAAGGCCCGAGGATTTCCAGAACAGCAAGATAACTATGGATACGCACAAGGCGTAAGGAACTGGAGTACTGCTCAGCACCGTTGTCTATTAAGACAAAGAGATCAAGAGACTCCCGTGAAGATCCAGATGTTGATCGCCTGAAAGTAAGTCCGATTAAGCCCAGGTTTACAGTTGTTCAAGGAAAATAACAGAGCAGATAGATGCCCACAACTCCGCTAGCTATGCATAAGTTACGATGCCCGAGTAGGAAATTTAGGGAATTGTTAGACTCACTGCCACATTCGGGTCATTCAACCCGCTATCCAGTTATTCAAGGTTATGCAGCCAGATTATTAGAGATCATGATCATTAACAGGATCCTCTGATCAGATAAAAGGCACAAGGTGCTACAGACGGTCGCTTAGGTTGGTCCCACAACAGTAGCTTTCCAGCATGCGGCCGTATGGTCAGATAAGCTCTAGCTATACCGGTAGATAACCTGGCGATTTCTCCGGCATAATAAGCCAGTATGACAGTCAATTGTATGCCAAGTTCTCTAAATATGAATATGTTGTATCAATCAAGAGGAGAAGATGAAGTAGTAAACGCCTAGCCATAATTATATGGGGAGTTTGGCGCATTTCTGTAGCCGAACAAATAGGAATTATCCAGAAATACACCACATCAATTTAGCCAGTTCGTGTAACAGAGGACAATAGAGCAGTAATTCAGAACATCCGCCATGTCATCATTAGTTGTGGAAGTGAAAGAACGGCACAGAAGATCCCGACTCGATCTTACCAAGGACACCTCCGTGGAAAGCGCGATTTTGATAGCGCAGGATGGAGTGCTGGGCGCTAGAAGACCGCTCTCTCGTTCCAGACGTTTCAGGGCTTCGCCAGCAGATTATGAACAAGGCACATTGCGCCCGCTATTCTCTCCACTCCCGCCGATGAAAATGTACCATGATATCAAAGAGAACTACCGGTGGCCGTATGAAAAGAGGAATTGCCGACTGTGAGTCTGTCCTAACCTGCCAACAAAGAAAGCAGAACATCAGAAGCCAGGCGGGTTAACTCAGACAGGCTGTGCCTCTCTGGAAATGGGAAGTAAATATGGATTTTGTGGTAGGATTACCCCGTACTAGACACAATACATGCATTCTATATGGGTGATAGCTGACGCATGACAAAATCAACTCTATTTCGCTGAGAACTACTTTCTCGGCTGAAGATTATGCCGATTTGTATATCCGAGAAATAGTCAGATTGCACGGAGTGCCAGTATCCATTATTTCACAGAGGAGCACGCTTACGGCTAGATTTTGGGCAGTCGCTTCGTAGAGGTCTCTGGGTAATGCAGATAATTTGAGCACCGCATTCCACCCTCAGACAGATGGACGGGCTGAACGCACACCATTCAGACGCTCGAAGACATGTTGCGAGCGTGTGTGTTAGATTTTGGTGGTAGCTGGTGATCAGGGGAATATTTATATGCCAAATCGATACTCAAATGCATCACTGGCCTTGTTTATCCAACAATATGTACATTCTCATGTAAAATGTACGGAAGTGTGATTTTATACTAACCAACATGATTAGACGTTGTTTTGTAGGTTTTTGATGATTTTTGAGGAGCTATTCCATGAGTTGGTGAAGTAGAGGCTTGGAGACGGAATAAACACGCAAACGGCGGCAAGAGGAGGCCCAAAATGCCTCACCCGCGCGTCGGCAACGCCACTGGCAGGCAGGCTGCTCAAGCACAGCCCTCTGCCGCGTTGGCACATGCCACAGCAGGTACCTGCGACCAAGGGTGTGCAACGCGCTGCCCCAGCAGCGTGCCACGCTAACGCCGGCAAAGCCGCCGCCGATTTTCGGGGAGATTTCCAGAAGGCCTCCGTAGCAGGCCGTCACGGAGGCATGTTCGCGTGTTGCACTCCGTGACACGTTGCTTGTTATTCCGGGAACAATTCCTACTATTATAAATAGCACACTTATGGTTTATTTTGCCATTATTCCCGACTTGGTGGAGCAAGAACGTGTTACAAAGTGCTTGAGGACGAAAATTCTTAGGTTTTCTCCTCTTTCTTCTTCCTTTTCAATTGTTTGCATGATTTCCATTCATTTAATGATGTTCAATCCACAAATGAGTGGCTAATTCCCTTTCTTGCCGAGGTTATGAACTATTGTATAGAAATGTAATTATTGATTATCTCGTTTGTTTACCTTTTCTATGGTTGCTTCTATTTAATTCTGTTCTTACTACGTTAATATCCGGCCAATGTTAATGTAACCAAAAAGTCCTAAGCCACCCGAGAGGGCAAGAAACTGGAAAGTTGTGAATTAATAGATATGATCTTTTCTGGTTTGGAAAATTAATTGATTTACCCTTGGGAAGTAAATATACCTGAAAGTCGTATTAGTCAAGTGTGGAATCGATTTTGTATGTATTAGAACATGAATTTCTTCTTATCACAGAAATGTAGGTGGAAGGTTCATGATTCTTAAGTTGGGTTAAACAGAGTTTTAATCCATAGGTATAAGTTCCGACTAGCAACCTGGAGAAAAGATAAACCATGTATATCGATATTTAATTTCTTTCATGTTCGTTTTAGCCTCAAAGATGCTCACAATATTCGTAGTTCAGACTCAATTGTATAAATATTCTACTTTAGTATAAAAAGTTTCCAAAATATAAAAACTTTCTTTACACTTACCTTCATTATTAGAGTTATAGTAAATTAACACTCCCGAGAAGGCTTACCTCAGAGTCCGCTCCCTCAGGGGTTCGACATTCGGCTCTCCTAAAAGGCCACTATATTACTTGTACAACCCGTACACTTGCGGCTCATCAGCTGGATGAGCATTTGCCCCTAATCGAAGTTTGCTTATACGGGTCAGCCTATTACTCGCCTATCCAGATGGCGCCTTCGAGGCATTATACGGGGCGAAAATACAGATCGCCGATTGGTCAAGCTTGAAATAGGAGAATCAGCGTTGAATGGGCCAGACATTGTTCAGCAGTCAGAGGAGAAGGTAAACTTATCGTAGAACGCCATCGACCGCTACGTAGCCGCCGTAAGTCATATGCGCATGTGCGCAGAAACCTGGAATTCAAGGTAGAACGACTAGGGTAATTTTTGAAAGTATATCACCGATGAAAGGGGTGATGAGATTCGGCAAGAAAGGTAAGCTCGCACAAGATTTGTTGGGCCTTATCAGATTCGTCGAAGAATAGGCCAAAGTGGGTATATGAGTTGAACTTGCCTGCCGAATTAGAATCCGTTCATCCGGTCTTCATGTATCTATGCTGAGGAAATGCATAGGCAGACTTCTGTCCAGAGCAGTCCTAGTCCAGGATATCCGTGTTACAGAAGAGCTGGTTTATGAAGAGTGTTCCAAAAGTAGTTGTCCTGGTGATGCACAGAGCCCGCAGATTGGAGAACTAAAGATATCAAGGCTCGTCAAAGTATTGTGGCGCAACAGGAACCGGAGAGGAGATGTGACGTGGAGGCGAAGGAAGATATGAAAGTGAGATATCCTCACTCTGTTCCGTGCCTAGACAGCGATGTGTATGTTAGTATTGTTACTTATGCGCACCTATGGTTGTATATGTATGAATGAGAAAGATTGATGTTTAGCTATCAAATGAATCTTATAGTATTGTGTGGAGCACCTGTATTGACTTTTCTCGTGTTTCGTGTTTTTTGATAGTCCATATTGATGGGGAAACTCTCGCCGAAATTTTCCTAGAAATAAAAATAAGTTGAGTAAGTTGAGAAGTCCTCTACATAATGCTTTCCATTCAGGGATTAATGTTCTTAAGGGGGAGAATGTTAATCCCCGTAAATTTCCTCGGCACATAGATGGCCTATTCGTGTTGGTTAAGAGTATTTGAAAGCCATACATGCTAGAAAAGGTTCGGGAAAGATCGGACAAGCGCCAAGTCGGCGCTGGCCGCAAGGCAATGCGACTTATAAATCGCACTAGGAATGTAACTTATAAATCGATTCCAGGAACGCGACTTATAAGTCCAATTTATGTATAAAGCCCCACTTCGCCCATCTCATTAACATCAAATAATTTTAAACGTGAGAGAAAGCAGAGGATACGAAGGTTTTGAATATATTATCATTTGATTATGCTGTCAAAGGTAGTCCAAATCCAAATTAACCTCAGGTACCGAGGTATTTAGCAAGCAGGGAGCATTCCTACGGATTTTGTTTCATGAATACTACTTGACGAATCGTCGAGGCTACCTGACTAAGGTAAGTAGAATTGCTCCAAACTAGTGTCAATGTGCTCCTATATTCGTAAAGTGAATACTTCTCCCTTCGGACCTTGAAAATAGTTGCTGACCGTCTTTCGATAAGCCAAAGTTTAGGCTATAAATATATCGGTAAAGCGATGTCGCCCTTCAGAATAACGCCTGCGATTTAGTAATTAATGATGTATGTATGAATGCAGTTGGGGAGAAATAGCTGAGTACTGACTGAGCCGTCCGACAGTCGGATAACTCGAGGTTAAGATATGTGAAGTAGTTTTTTCGGCAAGTTACTAAGCCTTAGCTTTGTGAATCATAATAAACTCCGTATTTGAAACTCTCTCGGAGTTGAATGTTGAGAGTATTGAGCAAGTTTAGTAAATCTGGTTTGTGTTGCCATATCGTACTCAGCCGAAAGATAGAAAAGCATGCACAAAGGGCGAGCATTCGTGATTCAAGATAGCCTATTGTATGATTAGCAAGCATGTTGTAGAATAAAAGAAATAGATTTTCTTAATAAAAGTCGGTAAAGTAAAATCAGATAGACAGACAGTATTATGGCTACAGACGAGCCATCCAGACAGTTTTATGGCTGTATAATTAATGTCAACACAGATGATATTGGCTACGTATTAGCTATCTCGGACAGATAGTATCCCTTGCGATTAGCCAAACAAGAAATAAAGATTACAAAAGACCAGTACAATCAGTAAAGAATCAGTATAATACAGAAAGAGATCGAAATAAGAAATCATATTTCAGATAATTTTCACATACATGCTTGCTATTTATATGTGCTATTTGTTTGCTGAGACTTGATGTGGCGTGAGGGCCCCTTATTGAGCGTCCTCGCCGCCCTGGGTTGGTAATCGTGTCGCCCAATGAGTGGGTGGTTTACGTCACTCCAAAGAGTAGCATGCCGTCCCAGCTTGGACGAAGATGGGATGAAGCTTCATATCAGTCTGATCAGCATTACGCACTGATGTACTGCTGATGTGTCCGTGGTACTGCCCAAGATGTATATCTCGTTGAGTGTTCCCGGAATAGGTATAGTCTCTGCCAGCCCTGTTGAGCGTTCCGGGAACCAGACCCTATCTGTTGCAGACATTGTACAGGAGTCCTTCTGGACTCAGACACGTTATTTATATCGAGGCCATGCCCAGCCTGAGACCCAGGCTGCAGAGGAGCTCCAGTGAGCAGATGAGGAGACTTATTTTTTGGCTGGTTTTGACCCGCAGGGGTATATGATTGTTTGCGCTTTCTTGGCGCCATCCGGTGGTAAAGGTATTGGCTCTTTGCTTACTTGTATATCTATTTATGTGCTATATACTAGTTACTAGACAAAGAAAGCCGTCGCAAGCCTATAGGTACGCTCTCATTTTACGCATGTACAACTTGATTCAGTTTATAACAGCTCTTTTTCAGATTCACTATTCCCTGCCAACAGAATGTTGGTTATGCTAGTTATATTTCAGTTGTTTTCAGTTGTATTATTTCAGTTGCTTATGGTATACCGCATCAGCCAATACCGACGCCTAAGGCCAGACATTGGGTCACAGTATCATAGACGAGGAGGCGATCCCTCGCATTCCAGCAGCCAGCTATAGAGTTATCAGCTCCTTACCATCCGAGTCTGATTTGAGGTGGGTAGCTCTTCTTTCCGTTAGACAAGAGGTGATCGGGGCCCTCGTCTCCATCATTTCATGTTATTTCAGAGGCTTTGCGATTACACACGATCTCCTGTGGTCAGTTGAGCTGAACGTGTGAGGCCGCAGTTTGTTATAGCTGTTTAGTATTTCTATTTGTTGGCCGTGGGGCCATTGTTTGATAGTAGTGGTGACCTTGCCTGGCCACTTAGCTTCCGGGCTTTTTCCCTATGTTAAGTTTCAGATGACTAGACAGCATGGTGGCCTTGTCGGCCCGCATAGGTTCCTTGATATTAGAATATTTCTGGTTAGCTGTTGATGGTTTCACAGGTGGCTATAGGCCTAGTTGGCCGGAGGCTGTGTTTACAGCCGTTATATAGCCCTTTGTTTCCAGAAACCTAAGATAGAGCTAGTCAGGCACCAGATGTGTCTAGGCCCACCAGTTAGCAGTCCAGGTCCTACTAGGGCACCAGGTGCCAGTCATACCCACAGGGCGGGGCGTGACAACACCAAACTCAAATGAACTAGCTTAGCAGATATGTTTGATGGGTTCTTTTAATATGTGTGTGTGTAAAGTTTTTTTCAAAGTTAACTGATGCACGTGCACCCGTAACCCACCACGTGGGTACACCTCTGCTCATGAGCCCTAGATTATCTACCAGATGAAGAAGAAGATCGAGATAAGAAGGAAAGAGAAGTTTATAGAGAGAATTAAATTCATTACAAAAATGAATGATATTATTTCTAATAGAATACAATTGTGTATTTATACCCAATGACTAAGGACTTAGTTAAAGGTCTAATAGTAAATCACTCTTTTAACTAACTTTCTAAATACGGTTAACTTGTTTACAGAAAAAAGATAATATTACCCTCTAACTAATTATGATATTCTCGATACTCCCCTCAAGCTAGACACTGCAAAGACATTCAAAGTTTCTAACTTGGAGTACAAATATTCATTTTAAATTTTATTTAACCCTAATTTGGTTTAAAAAAATTCTGGTTGATCCTAGATGTTGATATATTGATTGAGATCAATTCTTGGATAATTTTTCCCTTATAAAATGATAATCTATCTCAATGTGGTTTGTTCTTTCATGATACAAAGTTGGATGCAATCTGTATAGCAAGCTTGCTATCACTATGAACTTTCCATTGACAATTGCACTTCCATTCCGATTTCTTTGAGTTGTCCTAATAGCCAGATAATCCTATTCAGTCAGAAGTTCATCACCTGAATGTACGTTACTAGTAACATCATCATATTGCTTAATAGTTAGTTTGAAATTAGTATCCCAGGAGTAGTAGCAAGTTTAACTACACTTAGTCCAAGTTTAGAAATTAGTTCTAATACATTTTTTCTTTGATGCATTAGTATTCTCTTTTCTGATCTAGAAAACTCTTTGTCTAAGAGTACCTTAACTTTCCCAAGTCTTTCATATTGAAAGCTTGTTGAAGTGCAGTCTTGGATTCCTTAATTAGTTTAGGACTGTCAATATAATGAGCATGTCATCAATATAGACAAGAACAAGAGTCACCACTTCAGAGTTTCTTTTGATATGTACAGATGATCAAAATGACTTTGCTTGAACTGAAACTTAAGCAGAGCCTCTGTCAATTTTCAATATTATTGCCTAGGTGCTTATTTTGATCCATACAAGAATTTAACAAGTCTACACACTGATTTATTCTCCCTCCAACTTGAAAATCCCTAAGGTAAAGACATATAGATCTCATCATAGATATTGAATAAATGCATTATATACATCCATTTGATGTATAATCATTTTTTCTTGAAAACAGTAGTTAATACTATTCTCACACTTTTCATTTTGACTATCGGAGAAAAGTTTCCGTATAGTCAATTTCTTAATTCTGGCTATATTTCTTAGCCACAAATCTAACCTTAAATCTTTCTATTTTTCCTGATGTCTTATATCTAATCTTATAGATCCATTTGCATCTAATTAGACTTTTGCCTTCTAAAAGTGAGATTATGTCCCAAGTGATTAGATTGCAAGGCATTTAGCTCTGTTTTATTGCCTCAATCTTTCTATGGTCCTTGGCTACTGAATAGCTAGTAGGTTCTAAAACAGCTGAACTACTGGCCACATAAGCTTTGTAGAAAGGTGATAATTGTTATAGAAAATTTACTTTGAGGTAGAATAAGGAACCTCAGATTGTATATTTAAAGACATAAATCACCATCTAGATTGATGGTTTCCACCTCTACCAGGCCTTCTTTTTCAGGTGGTGCACTAGATCTATTTTGTACCACTTGAAGAATTGTAGGAATGACAGTGTCACGCCCCAATCTTGGGTGGCGCAACTGGCACCTATATCATACTAAATCCTGAGTCGACCTAACTGGATATGTACGCTTCTGGCACACACCAGCAACACATAAATCAAATAATCAAACAAATATATCTCAGTTTAAAGAAGCTCTTAGCCAGCAAGGCCAAAATACAATAACCTATGCATAAATTCAGCTGATCCAACAGTCCACAATAGCAGTATGATCCTATGCGGGCTGACTAGACCACCATCTATCTAATATCACAAATCCCTATATAGGTCAACAAGACCACCATGGTATCTAAGCTGAAAGTAAGCATATATATATAAAACCATCAAGGCTGCCAACTTGATAGTAGAAAAGATAGGGCCAACCATGTCCATCTATATAACCCATAGTCTGTAGGCCTCTAAGAGTATATACTTGGCCAGGATAGGGCATAACCTACCCAACGACTGTATGACAAATGACAAGAAAACCTTAAAATATGACAACTCCGAAAGAAGGAAGTTGGCCAACAAGCTGAAGCTCAACTGCTCTTCTGGGGAGGTCTACGTGCCTGACTGTCAGAACCTGTTGGCAAAAGTGCAACGGCCTCAAGCTCGGGGCATCAGTAAAATAATGCACCGAGTGCGTAAGACGATAAAAATGCTGAAACTTAAGCTGATAGAATTTAAAGTAATCATCTATAAGAATCAGAAGATAACCTGCAAGATCTCATTAATCTGTACTGTAAGCTAAATAAGTAATAATCAAATAAGAACCAACCCTATGCCCCATAAGCTTGAAAGGTATAGAAAATAAATAATAACCTACCTGAGCCTCCATAAACCCTGGCAGTTACATATCAATCTATACCCTTATTGGTAAGAATGAAGCCTCGTAGGCATTCTATAACTCAACTGTAACATAGGGCCCATATATATGTATGTCAGCCAACTGAGGCTCTATTGGAGTCGTATGAGGTGAAAATCTCATGTACGGTGTTTATCAGTAGTGGTACACAATTGATTTACACAATGTTACCTTAGGCAATCTAGAAGTCCGTAAGAGATCATATTCCAATATGGCTTTGCAGGATTCAACATAGTCTTCTGTAGACATCATATCACTGTGCAAGTGAAGCATAGCCCTGTAGGCATTCTACATAACTGATACTTTCCCCCTTGGGCAGTCTGTATGGAATCTGACAGGCGTATCTCATGTTTCCACTACTAACCAAATAGTCATAAAGACAATTATAGAAACAACTAGCCTAGAAAGAGAAAGTGTGGTTCTAAGCGGCCTGTATGACAATTTGTATGCCATATCAACTATAAGATGGCTAAACAATATAGCTAACGTGCATAGCCTAATGGGAAGCCACAACAGCTAACATACAATCATTAAGTGATTTGAATACCTCATAACAAAATTCTTATTATCGTATTAAGCACTCTTAGTCCTACCTTGAAAGTGCATATTTATTTCTTAAATTATATGGGGTGTTATAGATAGCTTCAACTATATGATTTGGAGATTGTTGTTGAGGTTGAGTGTGAGGTTCCTTGTCAAGAGTTACTTGATCATACACTGTTGGTTCAACTTTGGTATGAGAGGTCAGTTCAATGGTAGGTATAATATGAGATATATTATCAATATGAGTAGAATTTGCCTATATATCATAAATATAACTATATTTATCATGCGTAAAGATGGTCTAATATGGTCTAACAAATAAAAGTGTGTTGTGTCCTCTTGGAGGGAAAAATATCCTTTTGGAACACAATATATCTATCAATAAAAAAACTGTATTTTTCTACATCATATAATATGTATTATTTCTGAGTTCGATATAGTACATGTGAACAACTTATCTGGTTTTGCATATTAGTTTATCCGTTTCTTGTACTACTTTAGCAAAACACAGACAATCTATGACTTTCAAATGCCTATGAGAAGGTTTTCTACTATACAACATTCCATATGGTGTCACTGCATTTGGCAGCCTGTTAATCAAGTAGACAACTGTTAAAACACAATGCTCCCAAAATTTAATAGGTGTTTCTACCTGAAATCTGATCATCCCAATGATCTCTAGAATGTGCCTATGCTTTATCTCAGTCATCCCATTTTTTCGAGGAGTATAAGCACATGTTTTTTGATGTAGAATACCCAAGTTCTTAAACAAATAAGTACAAACTTGTTGAGAAGATAAGTCACAATTAGATTAAGTTAGTATGGCTGTTAGAGGTGGTTAATCTGTTAACCACAGTAGTTAATATAGTTACAAGTTAGTTAAAGTACATTTAGTTAGAAATAAGGAACTTCACTATATAAATGGGATAGTCGTCAGTGTAGACATACTTCATCATTCATTTTCTGAAATCATTCATCACATCTTTCTTTCTCATCTTCTTCTCTCCATTCATCTCTTTCCCTCTCTCAATCTCTATTTAGATCATGGTATCAGAGCCTACAAGGTTTTAAAAAATTTCTTTCTATTCTGCTATCAATCTAATCATCATTTGCTTCTCAAAATCGAAGCAATCTTGAATACAAGAAATGGTTGTCAATGGTGAACAAACAAGACATGCAAACACATAGCAGACTCCTTCATCAAATTCTGGCATTGACTACAATCACCATGTTTCTATCACCATAAGATGTTAGTGCCATATAAATCATCTCATTCTAGCTGATAGATATTGAATACTTCTCTATATGACTTCATTCGATGAGAATCACACTGTTGGGTAGAAACAAGTTAGGGATGGTTGATGGTTCTTGTAGAAAAGAGGAATTTCCTGAGTACATGTGGAATTAGTGGGAACGTGTGAATGAAATTATTTTGTCGTGGCTAATGAACTCAGTTTCAAAGAATTTGCTTAGGGGAATCATGTATGTCTCAGATGCAAGTACGGTATGGAAGGACTTACATGAAAGATTCACTAAGATTGATGGATCAAGAGTCTTTAACTTGTATAAAGAGATAGCAACTCTAGTTCAGGGCACTAATTCTATCTCTGTATACTTCTCAACTCTTAAGAATTTGTGGGAAGAGTTCGAAGCATTGGTACCAGCCCTTGGCTGTATGTGCAAAAAGTCCAAAGAGTTTATTGTACATTTGCAGAAACTGAAGTTATTTAAGTTTCTAATGGGGCTAAATGATTCATATGCATAAGAAAGAAACCAAATCTTGTTGATGAATCCTTTTCCTTCTATTAGTCAAGCCTACACTATGATATTAAGTGATGAGAGTAAAAAATCTATAGTTTCTACTAGTGGCATTTTAGGAGCTATTCCTTCCACAAGTGGAAATTATGAGGCTGCAATGTATTCTAAGGAAGGTGGGAATCAAATATTCAAGAAGAATGCACATATATACTGTGAAGTGTGCAAGGTCAAGGGTCATAATAGGGAGCAGTGCTGAAAAATAATAGGACATCCTCCAGATTTTAAGTTCAAGAAGAGGTTTCACCCTGGAGGTGGAGCTGCATACAATGTGTCTATTCAAGAAGATCCAAATATGCTAAACAGTCATCCTACCAATATGGATCAAAGTCATGGAATGGGTGCATCAACATCTAAAGGTCATAATGAACAGCAAGCCAAAAATCAACTAAAAGTTATGGGTACTTGGCCTTTTACAAAAGATCAGTATGAATAAATTGTTCTAATGCTACAGCAGCAAGGATCCATCAGCAGCACCAATAATGCTCCTACCACATCTTCAAATGTGGCAAGTATGGAAAAAATAATGGCTATATTGGCACAATCTAGATTGGATTGTGGACACAGGAGCCACAAATCACATGGCTTCTGATATGAGTTTGTTGGATAAAACTATAGTCACTAAGGCTATAAATCCAAAAAAAGTACACTTACCTAATGGAGATGTTTCACTGGTTACACATATAGGTTCAAGTGCTATTTCAAACAATAGTACTATATCTAATGTGTTTCATGTACCATAATTCAAGTATAACTTGTTATCTATTTCTCAACTAACCAAGAAATTACAATGTTTTGTGTCATTTTACCCTGACTTCTGTATTTTTTCAGGATCTCCTCATTGGGAGGGTGAAGGAGATTGGTAAACAAGAGAAAGGCCTGTACCTTCTCAAGGATCAACATGCAAAGAAAAAATGTTGCCTTAGCTATTCAACAATCTATGGAATCTTCAAATTGCATTCTGGACATACTTCTCTGGCATAAGAGATTAGGACACACTTCTACTAATGTTTTACAACATTTGTTGCCTACTAGTTTACAGTCCATTAGAGATAGAGTTTCTAAATGTCTAGTATGTCCTAGGGCTAAGCAAACTAGGCAACCTTTTCCAAGATAGCAGTATTAAAAGCATTAGTAAGTATGATCTAATTCATGTAGACTTTTGGGGTCCTTTTCAATATTTACTTGGGTATACTTACTTAAGCAGAAACTGACGTGTGTATAGTATTGCAATACTTTATGAGTTATATTAGAACAAAGTTTAATAAAATAGTAAAAAACAATGAGGTCTGATAATGGTACTGAATTCATCAACTCTATATGTGCTACAATGTTCAAACAACTTGGTATTATACATCAAACTACATGTATGTACACACCCCAACAAAATGGGGTGGCTAAAAGGAAACACAAGCACATACTTGAAGTAACTAGAGCAATAATATTTCCAATTATCTTCTCCTCACATCCACATAAGATTTCTAACGGCTCTGAGCTATTTTCAACCTTTCTCTGATGAGTTGTACCTTCTGCATAGCTTCATGAACTGAGCCTGGCCCAATTATAGCAGCTTCACCCACTTCAAACCACTCAATAGGAGATCTGCACCTCCTACCATACAATGCCTCAAACGGGGCCATCTGGATACTGGAACGGTAACTGTTGTTGTATGCAAACTCGATAAGAGGCAAATGATCATCCCAATTACCCTTAAAATCGATCACACATGCTCTCAACATATCCTCTAGGGTCTGAATAGTCCGCTCAGCTTGTCCATCTGTCTTCGGGTGAAAATATGTATTGAGCTTGACCTGAGTGCCAAGTTCCTTCTGAAAAGACCTCCAAAAGTGTGAGGTGAACTGAGTTCCTCTGTCTGAGATGATGGAATAATGGAACCCCATAAAGTCTGACTAGCTCTCGGATGTAAAGTCTGGCATAGTCCTCAGCTGAGTCTGTGGTTTTGACTGGGAGGAAGTGAGCTAACTTAGTCATCTAGTCTACTACTACCCAAATTGAGTCATGCTGCCGACGAGTTCAAGGTAGACCCATAATGAAGTCCATGTTTACTTCTTCCCACTTCCATATGGTATGCTGATGTCTTGATCCATACCTCTTGATCTCTGGTGTTCCACTTTAACTTGCTAGCAGTTCGAGCACTTGGCTACAAATTCAGCGATGTCTCTCTTCATGTCGTTCCACCAGTAAATATCCTGCAGATCGCAGTATATTTTAGTAGAACTAGGGTGAATGGAGTATCTCGACATGTGTGCTTCATCCAGTATCTGCTGTCTCAAGTCACCAACATCCAGTACACAGAACCTGCCCTGGTAACGGAGCACTCTATCTCCCCCGTTAGACAAAGCCTCAATCTCCTTCCTAAGAACCGCTTCTTTAAGTTTAAGAACAATGGGATCTTCATCCTGTATGGACTTGAGTTCCACAACCAAGGAAGAGTCTGACTCACTTTGTACCACTACTCCGCCTTCAGTTGAGTCAACCAACTATACCCCTAACCGAGCTAGCCTGTGGACATCCTTTGCCAACTCTTTTTTGATTTCTCCTACATGAGCCACGCTACCTATAGACACTCTGCTTAGGGCATCAGCCGCCACATTGGCTTTGCTCAGGTGGTATAGCACACTCACGTCATAGTCTTCAGTAGCTCCTACCACCTTCTCTGATGAAGATTTAGGTCCTTCTGACTCAACACGTACTGAAGGTTTTTATGATATGTGAACACATCCACAAGAGCCCCATATAGATAATGTCTCCATATTTTTAGCGCAAACACCACTACTGCCAACTCCAAGTCATGAGTTAGATAGTTCTTCTCATGAACTTTGAGCTATCTAGAGGCATAGGCTATTACCTTACCTCGCTGCATCAGAACGCAATCGAGTCCAACCCCAAAAATGTCACAATAGACAACCAACCCATCTGTTCCTTCTGCCTAGGTCAAAACTGGAGCAGTAGTGAGTCGAATCTTCAACTTCTGGAAACTCTTCTCACACGCATCCGACCACTGAAATTTCACTTTCTTCTAAGTTAACTTGGTTAGATGGGATGCTATAGAGGAGAAGCCCTCCATGAATCATCAATAATAACCCGCTAAGCCTAGAAAACTCCTGGTTTTCGTAGGAGAGGTAGGTCTGGGACAATCTTTCACTACTGCTATCTTGTGAGGGTCTACATGTATTCCCTCACCCGAGACCAGATGACCCAGGAAAGTCACGAATTTTAACCAGAATTTGCACTTGCTAAACTTAGCGAACAGCTGGCGGTCTCTAAGCATTTGAAGCACTATCCTCAGGTGGTTAGCATGCTCTTCCTCATTTCTGGAGTATACTAGAATGTCTTCAATAAATACAATGATGAACATATCTAGATACTGCTTAAAGACTCTGTTCATCAAGTCCATAAAGGCTGCAGGGGCATTCATTAGCCCGAAGGACATAACCACAAACTCGTAGTGACCATACCGAGTTTTGAATGTTGTTTTTAGTATGTCACACTCTCTGACCCTTTGTTGATGGTACCCCGATCTAAGATCGATTTTTGAGAAACAATTGGCTCCCTGAAGTTGTTCAAACAGGTCGTTGATTCTAGGTAGAGGATACCTATTCTTGACTGTGACTTTGTTCAACTGACGGTAATCTATGCACAATCTGAGGGTACTATCTTTCTTAAGCACGAATAGTACTGGAGTACCCAATGGAGAGATATTGGGTCTGATAAAACCCTTGTCAAGAAGATCCTTTAACTGTTCCTTCAACTCCTTAAGATCAGCTGGAGCCATTCTGTAAGGAGGGATGGAGATGGGCTGAGTATCTAGGAGAAGGTCTATTCCGAAGTCTATTTCCCGTTTAGAGGAAACTCCGAGAAGATCCTCAGGAAATACATCTAGAACTCGAACTCGCTGACCACTAGAACTGACTGGATGGTTGGAGTCTCAGAGTTGGAATCCTTGAACTGAACTAGATGATAAATACATCCCTTCGAGATGAGTTTCTAGGCCTTAAGGTAGGAAATAAACCGACCCTTAGGCGCTGAACTATTGCCCGTCCATTCTAACATTGGTTCATTTGGAAACTGGAACTTGATAACTCTAGTTCTATAGTTAACTGAGGCATAACCGGAGTGTAATCAATCCATGTCGAAGATAAGGTCAAAATCGATCATGTCTAACTCTACGAGATCAGCTGGAATGACTTTATTTAGGACTGATACTAGGTAGTTTCTATACACCCGACTGGCTCTTACTGACTCGCCAAGAGGGGTGGAGACTGGGAATGGTTCTGAGAGGACCTCTGGACTGATATTGAACTGAACTGCTACATAGGGAGTCACAAATGAAAGGGTGGCTCCTGATCTAAAAGGCATACACATCCAGATGAAAGAGGCTTAACATACCCGTGACTATGTTAGGTGAGCTCTCCTGATCCTGACAGGAAGACAATGCATAAAAAAGGTTTTGGCGTTGTCCGCCATTCTTACCTGAGGTGTTGGCCTATTAGAGCTGATGATGTGGTGGATTGTGATCTCCCTCGCCCAACTGATGGGAACTCCCTAAGCCGATGTCAGAGTTATCCACAACCAAAATAGCCCTCTCGACCCTGAAGGCACTCTCTTGGGTGATTCTTGCCACACTTGGGGAAAGTTGGATATCTGTTTCCGGCATTGGGGCTCTGAGACTGAGTGCCAGATGCTCCACTCCTCCGATCCTGATGGGACCAGAAGGTTGAGATGTTGGCTGAGCTGGGTGTTGGGGTCCTCTATTGTTGTTGCTGCTGATACTACAGTTGCGGGCGGCTACTACCGCTAGACCTCTGATGGTCGTGATCTGACTGGTCAGTCTTTGACCGTTTGTTCTTTCCCTCCATGTCCTTCAGCTTTTCGGCCTCAATCTGTTGGGCATAGATAATCAGGTTGGAGAGGTCCATATATTTAATCAACATCACTATCCTGCACTCCTTGAGGACCAGATTCGATACTCTATTCACAAATTTCAATATGCGAGCCCTTGGCTCGGCTACCATCTCTGAGACGTACTTAGACAGCCTGATAAACTCCAATGCGTATTCTTCTATGGTCCTGTTGCCCTGTCTCAAGTTCATAAACTCAGCCATTTTTGCCTCTCTCAACTCCCGAGAAAAAAATTTGTCCAAGAAGGTTGTGTTGAACTCCTCCACTCTACTGGTCCTGCTCCCGCTGGCCGCCCCTCTTTCCACTGTTCATACCAGAACTGAGCTACCCTTTTTAGCTGGTAGGCAGCCAGATCAGCACTCTCGGAGGAGCTGATGTGCATAAGCGGGTAATCTTCTTGATCTCATCCACGAACTCTTGGGGATCCTCCCCTACTTTGGATCCCTAAAAGGATGGAGGGTTTATACGAGTGAAGTCCTACACCCTAGCAGTTATTGCAAACCCGTTGGTGTTCACCGGCACCACCTGCTGGTTCACCTAGTTGGTGACTATTTGGGCTAACAGTTGAATAGCCACCCTGAATTTGGCGATAGATATTGAATCATCATGAGGGGTTGGTGGGGTAGGTCTGTTGGCGTTACCGGCCCTTCTTCCGTTACCACGTCTGGGAGGCATAATTTACTGAAACAAAATAGAGCACGAGTTAGAAGGATGTTTCTGGGTTTGAACTTTAACGCACGATAAGTAGTATGAACAAAAGAGTTTTTTCCTAATAACATCTTGTAGCCTCCTCGTTGTAAGTTTGGCGCGCTTCACACCCATGAAAAAGACTCTACTCGATGCGGCTTTCGGACATTCCAAGGAGACTTAAACCTAGTGCTCTGATACTAAGTTTGTCATGCTCCGAGTCTGTACCTTGGACGGAACACGGTACTTGGAGTCACAAGTAACCCCAAGTCAATTCCTAGTCTATCACACACTGGTATTTTGAGTAAAACATGCACAACAGAAGCTTTGAAATAATAATATAAAAGTATTTATGAAAAATAAAACTGGAACATAAAGTTTAGAACATTTGGAGTCTGAAATTAATTTTGTATCTAAAAGCCATCCAGTTGATGAGTTGTTAGGACAAGATCCCAGTTGACTCTAAGCCTAACTAAACATAATATAATGACTGAAAGAAATGAAATAATGCCCTCGAAGGATGAGGACTCACACTTCTGCTGCTGAGGAGGAGGGTCCGAACTGCGGTGATTAATGGTGATGAGTCTAAGAACCTTCTGTTGTATCATGAAACAATACAACATAAAAGTATGCATCAGTACTTTGAATGTACTAGTGAGAGATAACATAACTGAATATAATGTCTGAACTGAAATGACATGCAATGACCAACTAATATACTGAACTGAGGAAATTGAAATAAGCTGAGATGGTCAAGATGACCCTGTCTGATGGTCAATGACATGCCCTAAGTCTGAAATACTGAGTCTGAGATACTACACTGAACTGATCTGAACTGAACTGAACTGACTAATCTGAAACTAAACTAAGCTGACTAGTGGGAGAGGCTACAACTGACATGTAACCACGTGAGCTAGACTTGGAGTCTGATGTACATACCCCGTCGGTAGGATCTAATATATCTTACCAGGGTATAAAGGCATGGACTGTGAGATCACGGTCTGGGGCCATGCGACCAAATAAATATAACCTATGGTGGCAACATAGTTCTGGAACCTGGGCGCGTTGGAACCCCGATCCTCTCGGTGCTAAGGTCCTACTCCCACTGGATAATCCTACCGTGACTACTACTGCCAAGCGGATAGCTCGATATTGGGGTCCAAGACTATAACTGCCTCAGGGATACTGTCTGAGAGCACCATGAGCATCTTATAGGACCAAATTTGAAAACTGGGTTCTAAGACTAGTCAGATCTGCTTATCTGGAAGCGTCATAACCGTCTAAAGAAAAAACTGATAACTGAACTGGGGTCTAAGGCTAGTCATAACTATATATCTGAAATGTCATGACTGCCTAATGGACCAATAAACTGGATTCTGAATTTGATACTGATAACTAGGAGGCACCACTGACACCTCAGGAAAATACTGAAGTCAAACTAATCAATTGACAAATTCTGAATAGTTCTGAAGAGATTCTACGTTCTAACTGAACTGAACTACTAAGCAGCTAACAGAGAACTCAACTCATTCAAACAATACGGGAAATCCACAATATGGCAAAAATTTCAAGAATTAAGAAAATCACATCCAACAAGCAGTGTTATAGCTTTCCTATTTGTGCCAGGGCTAAAATCATTCTCATCAAGGGAGTAATTTCTCAACATCTAGACAATAAGGAATACTAGAAAATCAGCCCAAATCAGGCAGAATTTAATATGTAAATATGTTCCATTCGAAATTTTAGGACTTAAGTTCACTTTTGCAGGAACATCAACAATTTGGTTAATAACTGATGAAGATCATATCAACAATAAGCATGGATATCATTCTATGTGAAATCAACGAAAAAAATAGGTAATCTCTTCGTATTAGAAAACTCAGGGCTAAAACTGATAGAGAAACTATAAGAGGGTTTTGGGGGACGCAAGAGAAGAACTATCCCCTTATTGAATTCCCACATACCTGGATGAAAATTTTCCAAAGAAGAAAACTTGAACATCTGCAATGGAGGAAAACCCTAAGCTTGCTTGAAAGTTCTTGAGAGACTCTTCGATGATTTTTCTGAGAATGAACGCAGGGAATGAGGGGAGAGGTAGTTCATTCCCACTAATAGATTTGAAATTACGTCTAAAATGGCGTAGTTTAGGAGAGTAGAAAATTACTAAACAACCCTTAGAAAATCAAAGGAAAAATTATCAGGTGGTCCTAACGGGTGACCTAACGGGTCGTGATCAGTGACCACGACTCATGATCACACCCGTTGAGTACACTGTCTATCAGTTTTCTGGGCTGGTAACATGATTTCATGACTCGTTGCCAGTGGTCATGAGTTGTGGTGACCATTCGTTAGGTATACTGCCTCACCCTTAGAGAATTCTCCCCTAGCTGATCACGACTCACTTCACGATTCATGGTGGCTGACCACGAATCATGGGGACCTTTCATCAAGTACACTGCCCCAACGCTTTAATTCCCTGACCCCGGCATGAAAATGAGTCATCTAACGGGTCGTGGTGAAGGACCACGACTCGTGGTGATACTCGTTAAGTACACTAACACCACCTTTCCTATTTCTCAATCCCCCTTCTCACGACTGACCTAATGAGTCGTTAGGTGGGTCGTTCTGAGGCACTTCTACATATTTCCAGATTTTCTGATTTAAGTTCTGAATCTAGTCTTTGAATTTTTGGGGTATTACATAATCACAGACAGTAATATAGACATAGTTCGGTCTGACGCCTGGACCGAAATACAATTCAATAACAGGCAGCAGACTGACATACAAAATAACACAGACCTATGGAAAGTGAATATGGTGCATCAGCTGAAGATCAACCAACAATTCACCATGAAAGAGAGCTCATTGAATTAGTAGATTCTCAAACACAATCAACTCAAATTGCTTCTCAAAGGAGATCAACAAGAACTACCACCCCACCAATCAGGATGAAAGATTTTCTGTCACTTCAAGTTCAATATAGACCATATGGAATTGATAAGTACATTACTTATGACAATTTGACTGAGAAGTATAAATCATATTTGTCAGCCTTTTTATCAATTGTTGAACCAACACAATATTTAGAGGCAGTCAAGGATTTTAGGTGGGTAGATGCTATGAAGTTGGAGATTGAAACTTTATAAAATAATCATACTTGGGACATTGTCTCACTGCCATAAGGAAAAAAACCCATGGGGTGCAAGTGGATATACAAAGTGAAATATAAGTCCTCCGGTGAAGTTTATAGATTCGAAGCTAGACTTGTAGCTAAAGGCTATATTCAGCAAGAAGGCATTGACTACCAAGAAACATTTTCTCTAAATGTGATGATGAAAACAGTCAGAATTATTTTAGCACTTGCTTCTCAAAGGCAGTGGCATGTTCATCAGATGGATGTATTTAATGCATTCCTACAGATGACTTACTTGATGAGATTTATATGGAATTACCTAAAGGCTTTAAGAGCTAGGGGGAGAAGAATCTTGTGTGTAGGCTCATAAAGTCCTTATATGGTCTAAAGCAGGAACCCAGGCAATGGAATGCCAAACTTTCTGAAGCACTAATATAACTTGTTTTAAACAAAGCCAATATGATCATTCAATGTTTATAAGAAACACTGCAACAGGTAAATCTATTGTCACGCCCCGCCTTGGGGGGTATGACTGGCACTTGGTGCCCTAGACGGACCTGGACTACTAACTGGTGGGCCAAGGCACGTCTGGTGCCTGACTAGCTCTATCTCAGGTTTCTGGAAACAAAAGGGCTATATAGCGGCTGTAAACACAGCCTCCGGCCATCTGGGCCTATAGCCACCTGCACCTGTAACAACAGCTGACCGGAACATCTGAACCTTAACAGGTAAACAACTGAAAAGCTACGTGACCGGCAAGGTCACCACTACTATCAAATTATGGCCTCACACGACCAATCAAAAAAACAGAGATACTAAACAACTA
>JACEIK010000033.1:655895-688409 GCA_018107945.1 Datura stramonium | reverse complement strand
TCTCTTTCTTTTTTAAATTTTATCATATGCTTATTTAAATTTTTTTACTTGTAATTTAACTCTACCATGAATATAATTTGTTTTTGGTATAGGAAAATAATGCTTACTTCAATGGATATTTTGTTCCTCCAGTACTGGAAAGTTCAAGATATAATAATTTAAGGGTATGTGGTGACAAATTATAATCATTATTATTAGATTTATTCTCTCTTTCTTTTACAATGGAATATTAATTATAAGCCCATTTTCTTATGTAAATAAATGCAGTCTAGCTATCCACGTGGTAGAATGTCAATACTGCATCATTCATCTTCTAGTTCAAGAGTATATCTCATTCTTAATTTTTTTTCAATAATTTAACTGGTCTAATTTTTTTATAATAAAATAATTAATTTTCAATATATTTGTATAATGTAATGGTTTAAAGCAATACAAATAATATGTTATTTTTAATTTTAATGAAATTACTACAGAAAGAAGTTGTTGAGCAAGAAGATAGACNCAAGAAGATAAACAACGGAGGATGGAGAATTCACAGACGACCAGGTAGCATTTCTTTTTTTAGTAAAGCTTTTTAAAATATTTTCAAGAATTTATAATTGGCTTATTTTTTTATATCAAAATATTTTCTAGATATATCCAAATCTCATATAAATATTTTTATTTTTTTACTAATTAGTGACAATTTGTGAAAATATAACAAATTATTGAAGAAACTAAAATTATGAATTTAATTTATAAGATATAAAATACAATGATACAGTTGTGCAGATACTAATAATGATTGTTGATTTGAAACATAGAATTAGTGGCAACCAATTGTACGATCCAAGCTTTGCTGCTAGAGGTGAACCGGTGGATCCTCACTTGCGTATCTTGAAGGCGAATCCAAACTTTTGTAAGTTATTTTTTTAAAATAATAAGACAAAAA
Source organism: Datura stramonium (assembly GCA_018107945.1). NCBI lineage: Eukaryota > Viridiplantae > Streptophyta > Magnoliopsida > Solanales > Solanaceae > Datura > Datura stramonium. The sequence continues at coordinate 687,478 of JACEIK010000033.1, read as the reverse complement.
ATGATAGTGCCTTACATATATTAATTTTAATTAATTTTTATTTGTATCAGTTAAAATTGCAGACAAGACTGAGGCTGGCAACAACGGCAAAATGATTTAGTTGAACAATTGAGGAATGCCATGTGATAAGATCCAGTTCACTGTGGATTGTGGAACATTTTAAATATTTTTATTTTTATTTTTGCTTTTAGTCCTTTTAATTTCATAGATAGAGAAGTGTTGAACTTCTTTATTCAAGTTTAGCTTTTGTTGTTTTAATTTGTTGTCGATTTCTTTAGTAAAACTCTTCAAGTTTGAGTACAACATCCTTAATTATGATTGACTTTATTTATTATTTATAAGTATTTTTTATTTAAATTTATTTATCTTAATTATTAGGTGAATAGTCAAATGATATATATATACACTTAAATTCAGGAAATCTCTAATTTATTTCTATATATATGATATTAGTACAAGATCTTGATAAATTCCTTCAACCAAATGTTATTAGAACAAAAGAATTGAATCCAATCAAGGGGAAATTTTTAGAAAATACTAGAAGAAAATGATTAAGAGTGAAAAATAAAGTACAAGAAATGTAGGATCAATCACCAACTTTCAGTGACCAGCAAACTCTACAGTCCACCAAGAAATGTAAATGCATACACAAAACTTTTACGTCCGGTGCAAGGCGATAAAATTAATCTATAAAAATATGATTTAATTTATTTATTTTAAATTTAAGCGGACAGTTGACTAATTAATTTAAATTTTTTTTTTGTTTTTGATATGTTATACACAGTTATAACAAAATGAAAGAAAATTTATTCGGTACTTAAAATTTTATAGGGTAAACTATGTTATACATTCCTATACTATCACTTAGTTTCAGCCACACCACCTATATTTCTAAAACAGATACTACCCTTACATTAACCTTAACTTAACATTGTTAAAAATAATTATTAAGAAGACAAAACTTACCCTGCAACACACAAAAAAAAATGAAAACCCTACAAAAGATTTGTCATATCACAACACGGTGTGAGAGAGACCAAACTCGGAAGAACTACGGTAACTCAATTATTATCTAACAATTTACCATTAATAAAGGCGCAATCTATTTTAGTAAACTCTTTGTCCATCATATTGCTTATTCAGTACAAACACTTAGTCAGTTTTTGCAACAACCAAAAAAGTCTCACTAGGAGGAAGCTGTGAGAGTTATGACATAAGTGAAGAGGGAACCAGGTCTTGGAATCTTATTGAGTAGTAGCAGATCAAATAAACTAAGTGCATATTGTGATGCAGATTAGGCATATTGTCCCAATACCAGGAGATCAGTTTCAAGTTTTTTAATCAAGCATGGAGATTCACTAGTGTCATTGAAATCAAAAAAGGAAAATGTGGTTTCTAGGAGCTCAACAGAAGCAGAATATCGAAGTATGTCAAACACAGTTTCAGAAATAGTATGGATCACTGCTTTGTTAAAGGAATTGGGAAGTGAAGTCGCGGACCCAGCATTGATATTCAGTGATAGTAAGGCAGCATTGCAGATAGCATTCAATTCGGTGTTTCATGAGAGAAAAAAAACATAGAGATTGACTGCCACTTTATTAGAGAAAAGATACAAGATGAAACAGCAAAGACAGAGTATCTGTGTTCCAAGGAGCAGCTGACAGATATTTTGACAAAGGGGTTGCCCAAGTTACAACATGAGCATTTGGTAGGCAAGCTTGGTGTGTTTAATGTCTTTGCACCCACCAGCTTAAGGGGGAGTAATAAGATCACATGATGGGAAGTAGTTAGAAGGCGGTTATGCAATTAGCTGGTTAGTTAAGTGGATGATTAGACAGTTAGTGAGGTGGTTATAGTTAGTTGAATATTCCTAATGGTAGTTAATAGGATAATATTGTATATATATACACAGCATTGCAGATTGTAATTGTAATCTGAATCATTTTTCTTTCCCTCAATAATATTTCTCTTTCTCTACTTCTCTATTCTTTTCATACATCTTCATCTTAGTAATGGCAGCACTAGATCAGTGAAGATCAGATCTAATGCATGCTAAATTTGACATACTTAACATTGTTAAAAATAATTATTAAGAAGATAAAACTTACCCTGCAACACAAAAAGAAAATGAAAACCCTACAAAAGATTTGTCATATCACAACACAGTGTGAGAGAAAGCAAACTCGGAAGAACTGTGGTAACTCAATTATTATCTAACAATTTACCATTAATAAAGGCTCAATCTATTTTAGTAAATTCTTTGTCCATCATATTTATCACTTCATGCATATCTCCCAACTTCGTATGGTAACTCAATTAATCCACATTCTTCAACACAACTTGCAAAGTCTATCACTTAAGCTTAAGAAACAGGATTTCCCTAGATCCTATCATCAGTCTTTAAAACTGAATTAAAGTCACCTATGATTATCCTGGTTGCTGAATAGAGTTGTTCAGACTGATTAGACTATTTCATAGATCTCACATTTCTTCTTTTGTATTGAAAGCATATACAAAAGTTACTAAAAATTCAACCTGCAAGCCATTAATTTCCTATATGTTTGTCATTCTTTTGACAAATTGAGTATAAGGACATGCACGAGGAAATTACTTAATTTCACTATTTGCTACTGAACTCTAGTATTTGAACTTCAAGTAAATAAATATTGAACTACCTGTTTTTGCTCACAAATCTTTAATTTTTTGTCCAAATTTTTTCCGTGAAATTAATATTTAAATACAATTTCTAACTTCAGCTTCACATACATACTTGTGTGTGTGTTAAAAGTAAGAGAAATAATAATAATAATAATAATAATAATAATAATAATAATAATAATAATAATAATAATAGAAAAAAAGAAAAAAAATGGCCTCCAGTGAAGTTGTTGGACCTGTCAACGTGTTTTTTATTAAAAAAAAAAAGAAGAAATAAAGAAAAAGGAAAAGAATTGCAGTAACCTAAAGGCAGGTGAAACATAAGCAGCAGAAACACAATCTTTTTCTGACTCATATTCTTTTCATCAAAGCTGCAGGTAATTAAATATATATTTCTCTTTAATTTTTGCTTTCTCCTTATTAAAATTTTGAATTGTTAAAGGAGATGATTTGGAAGTGATGGGTAGAGTGGTATATATGATTTAGGGGTATTTGATGAATTAATCAAGACTAGCTAATATTTTAAATCGAACCCAAGTAAAATTTTCTTTAGACCAAAAAATTGTATAATAAAGTTATATTCTTTGAATTTGTATTGATGCAAGTGAACCTCGATTGCTATGTAGATTGAATTGTTGATTGTTGTTGGCAAGTGTAGAAGTTAATCTTGCTAGGAAGGAAGAATCTTGATGTGAGTTAAGACTTGTTCTTACTAAAAGTTCTTTCCTTATACAAAGTCATGCCCATAAAATGTTTGATTAAATGTCTCTCAAGGTTAGTGTGATCGTTTAATTGGAACGAGTGAGATCACATTTTCTTTCTTATCATGAGCCTATCCCGTGTTATATATTTTCTCCTTGTTCTTGTCTTTGGGACCAAACCATGATGTACCTTCTTCTCTAGATTAAGGCAATACTTGATTTTGCATGCCTAATGTCAACTTGCTAAAGGCTAAATAGTGCTTTTGGCCAGTTCTAAATGCGTTAGTATTGTAATGTAATTGTAAGAAGTGTGATACTTTTATGAATTTGATAAATTAAAAATGTTGAAATTTTAGCAACTTTAATAAATGGTAACCGTATAAAGGGTTACTAACTTTGCTAAATATGACACAACTTGAATGGTGACCGTATAAAGGGTTATGAGCATCCGTACAAAGGGTTGCTAATTATGTCATAATGAGATATAAAGGATTTTGTGGTTGTATAAAGGGCCACAAGTAATCGTATAAAGGGTTACTAATTTCCATAGCTAGACATAAGAAAAGGTGTAATCAGCGAAATAACGTAAAGAAAGTGAAAAGAATAAATTAATGGACTAAGCTACGAGTTTGTGAGTTGTTTTTTTCTACTTCACTTTTGTATGATACTTGATTAGTATGAGTCACTTTCCTATCTTATTTCCTTCATCCCATCCATATATTTACTCAAGGTCTCGTTCTAACTTTAGTGAGGAGAACGTTGAGGCTCACTAATTACCGTAGTTGTGTATGTCAGCGCAGGTTTCATAGACGGGCAGAATACAATCTAGGTGTTACACCCCATAAATTTCCGGCACATGATGGCCTATCAGTGTTGGTTAAAATTATTTGAAAGCCATACATGCTAGAAAAAGGCTTAGGAAAATATCGGACAAGCGCCAAGTCGGCGCGTCGCAAGGCAAATGCGCTTATAAATCGCATTCCACGAATACGATTTATAGTGTTTATTATATATATGCCCCCACTTCGGTTATTTCATTACATATCATCAAATAATTTTCCAGAACTTGAGAAAGACGGAGAGGTGCGAAGAGGGCTATAAAAATATTGTTCGATTACGGCTTGTCAAACGTGGTCCAAGTCCAAATTAACCTCAGGTACCGGTATTTAGCAGCAGGGAGCATTTTTACGGATTTTGTTTCGCGAAATACGGCTGACGGTCGTCAGCTACCGGACTAAGGTGATAAATTGCTCCAAACTAGTGTATATGTGCTCCTAGCCCAGTAAAGTGAATACTTCTCCCTATACGGACTTAGAAAAATAGCAAGTTTTTCGACCGTCTTAGATAAGCCTAAGTTTAGGCTATAATTATATCGAAAGTGACATTAAGTCTCCTTCAGAATAGTGTTGTATTTAGTACTAATTGACGTGTATATGAATGCAATTGGGAGAAATAATTTGATCTTGAGCCGAGCCTCGTCAGAACGGTCGGATAACTCGAGGTTAAGGTATGTAAAGCAGTTTCTTCAGAAAGTTAGAAGTTTTAGCCTTGTATATTATAGTAGACTCCGTAATAGAACTCTCGGAGTTGAATATTGAGTATTGTGCAAGTTCGGTAAGTGCGGTTTGCGTTGTTATATCGTACTCGGCAGAAAGATAGTAAAGCATGCGCCAAAAGGCGAGTTAGCATTCCAGATCCAGTATAGTCAATATGTGATTAGCAAGCATGTATTTAGATTAATATGATACAAATATTCAGAACAAAAGTTAGTAAGTAAAATCAGATAGACAGACGAGTATTAAGGCTACGGACTAGCCATTCGGGCAGTTTTATGGCTACGAGACCTTCGTCGGACCCGAGATGAGATCTTGGCTACAGATTAGCCATCCAGACAGATAGTATCCTGGCTACAGATTAGCCAAATAGTTAAATAAAGATTAAAAAATCAATATAATCAGTAAAGAATCAGTATAATACGAAGAGATCGGAATAAGAAATCGGATTTCAAATAGTCTTTTCGGTTAGACATGCTTGCTATTTATATGTGCTATTTGTTTGTTGAGACTTGATGTGGCGTGAGGGCCCCTTATTGAGCGTCCTCGCCGCCCCTGGAGTTGGTATCGTGTGTCGCCCACTGAGCGGGTGGATTTACGTCACTCCAAGGGGTGGCATGCGGGCAGCTTGGACGAAGATGGGATAGAAGCTTTTCCCATATCAGTCGATCGGCACTATAGTACCGACAGACTGTTGAGTTTGTGTCAGTGTTGTCGATGCAGTTATACCCTGTTGAGTGTTCCGGAGAATAGGTACAGTCTCTGTTTCGGGTAGCCATTTTTGTTGAGTGTTCCGAGGACCCAGACCCTATCTGTTGCGGAGCAACGTACGAGTCCTCCGGACCGAACACGGTTACTTATATCGGAGGTCAAGGCTAGGAGCCGGAGACCCATGGGGCCAGTAGAGGAGCTCCTAGTGAGCGAGATAGGTGGGTGACTTATTTTGGCTGGTTTTGACCGGGTAGGGGTATATGGGTGTTTGCTTGCTTGGCGCCATCCGGCTTATGGGGTTGGTATTGGCTCTTGCTTGCTACTTGTATATCTATTTATGTGCTATATACTAACTATTAGACAGGAGGCCGTCGCGTTTACAGGTACGCCACTGCCCTATCGATCTGAGAAAGCATGATTCAATTTATACCGGCTTCTTCGAGATTCGAGTTATCTCTTGCTATACGAGATTTGCTAGTTATGTTGTTATATTCGGTGTATTATTTCGGTTGCTTTGCATACTCGGTACCAGCGATGCCCGGCGCCCGATCAGGGCGCTGTGCATTACCCCTGCAGGTACTCATAGACGAGGAGGCGATCCCTCGTGATTCCGACCAGCTATTGAGTCATCGGCTCCTGTCATCCGGAGTCGATTTCCCGAGAGAGTGTAGCTCTTTTCCTTTTGTTGTACGAGTATGGGTAGGTCGGGGCCTTTTCCCGATCAGTTCTATTATTACTCATAGAGGCTTGTAGATTGTATATACTATCTCCCTGTGGTCAGTTGAGCTGGTCGTGTGAGGCCAAATGCGGTTGTTATAAATACATTTAGTATTTGTTTTATGTTGGCCGTGTGGGGCCTGAGTTTGACAGTAGTGGTGACCTTGCCGGTCACGTAGCTTTTCAGTTTTCCTATGTTAAGTTTCAGATGACTAGACAGCGTGGTGGCCTTGTCGGCCCGCATAGGTTCCTTGATATTAGAATGTTTACGGTTGGGTTTGTTGATGCTTTCACGGGTAGCTATAGGCTTGATTGGCCGGAGGAGCTGTGTTTACAGCGTTATATAAACCATTTGTTTCCAGGAACTACGAGATAGAGCTAGCCGGGCACCGAGATGTGCCTAGGCCCACCCACGTTAGTAGTCCCGGAGTCCTTAAGGGAACCGAGGTGCGATCCTTACCCCCGGGGCGGGGGGCGTGACACTGGGTCCCTTTATTCTAGAAGTTGATTTGGTGCTCCGCTCTTGCCACGTGGAGTTTCTTCTTTTAATTTGAACTATTTTATTTATTTATTCAATTATCCGCATTTGATTTTGGGGATTAGTCGGAAATCTATGTCACATGCATTCCTCGGCACTCCAATAGAGGCTTCATAGATGTGTTGTAAGTTGGGTTATAGTTGTTCACTTTATTTTACATCAGTCTTGGTACTTTCTAGTTGCTTATAGATTTTTGACATATTCGGATTATCTAATAATTATTGGAGTAAAGTTTAATTCAAAAGTTTATTTATTCATTTTAGTAAATGGTGGGGTATGTGATATTAAAATACAGGTTAGAACAGTCAAGTTGATTCTCTCGGTCAGGATTAAGGCACGAGTGCTAGTCACGACTTGTTTAGAAAATGGATCGTGACAGAAATGTAGGATCAATCACCAACTTTCAATAGCAGCAGACTTGAGAAATGTAAATGCAAACACAAAGCTTTGCGTTGATTGCAAGAAAAAAATAATTTATAAAAATATGATTTAATTAATTTATTTTAAATTTAAGCGGGCAATGGACTAATTAATTTATTAGTTTAGGCAATTTAAGTCAAATCCCTTTATGTTTGATCTGCTTAAATTGAACTGATACATAGTGTAAATTGATTTATGACAACTTTTTCATATTAAAAAGACTTTTTTGTATTTGATATGTTTTATACGGTTATAACGAAATGAAAGAAAATTTATTCGGTACTTAAAATTTTATAGGGTAAACTACGCGAAATATTTCTATACTATCACTTAGTTTCAGCCACACCACCTATATTTCTAAAATAGACACTAACATTTACTTAACATTGTTAAAAATAATTATTAAGAAGATAAAACTTACCCTGTAACACACACAAAAAAAAAAAAACTACAAAAGATTTGTGATTTCACAACACGGTGTGAGAGAGCAAAGTCGAAAGAACTGTGGTGGGAGAGCAAGCAAATCAATGGCAGAACAACATTAGTCTATCCCTAATTCACTATAGCACTTACTTATTTTCAAGATTTTAAAGTTTGCAAATCAAATAAATATGTAAAATCTTATTTCGAGTTTAGTATAATGTCAAAACAATAATCACTACAGTGACAATATTTGACAAATATCTTAGATCTCCGTCACAATAAGTTTTCTTTGTTCCTATTTATCTTTTGTTCTTACCAGATTTTCACTTAATAGGAAGTGAGGTATTTAAATTTTTCTCATATAAAAATATGACAATATGCATATTATGGAAGATGATTGCAAAAATTCAATTCAATAAATATATAAAAAATAATTAAACTATAAAACCTTAAAATATTTTTTTTTTCTCAACTCTCTCCTTCATTACTATCTCAAAATACATCTATAAACTATTTTTTTTTTTCACAATATAACCAATATATACTGTGTATGTGCCATTAGTAACAGTATTTTAAAATATTTATTAAACATAGCTCATCTTTATATTTGATCGCAAAAGAGCTCACACACTATACTACACTTTAGGTGTAACATACCAATTTTCTCTCCATTTTTTTCAATTTTTATACATTTGAAGTTCCCATGAAGCCCAAAATTTATTGCTATTCAACTTTGATATATATCCTCTTCTCCCTGTCTTTAGTTATGACTCCTGATGTTGTTCACGCTCTTGCAGGTTTTAATTCTTCCACCTCTTTTTTCTTTCTTGAGGAGGCATTGATTTTTGTCAGAGTTTTCTCAAATTTTTCAGTTTTCATTTTGTCTCTTTTAATCAGAAACTCGAAAGCTCATTCTTAGATTTGGTCAAAAAAAATTCAGCATCAGTGTGTCCTTAAGGAATTTAATCTCCTCACTATACTTGATGTTTTGAATTATTTCCTCCAAAGATAAAATGAATAAACTGTTATGGGCATAGCGGTACCTCGATCAACGCCATTAAGTTCGTTGAAATCAAAAGAAACATTAATAAATCACACGAAACTCAATATTTATTTATTTAAAAAATGATGCAGTCAGAAAATCGATGCGCATAATGAACGCAAAACGTCTTTATATATAGCTGTAAATCGAGTTAAAGTGATGTGAAAATATGGTGTCTCTTCGGTAATGGAAAATTAATAAATTTTGTCCAAAGCCGAGCGACAATGACGATGGCGCGAGGAAAACTCTCTTCTCAACTCTTTATGAGCTAGAAGATATACTTCTAAATATAAGCACAGGAGTTTTCCTATTTCTAACTAATGAAGGAAAAAGTTTACTTATAAAAAGCAATTTTTCATTTCACTCCATTTTATTTTTCACCATTTTTCAATTCACACCAACACTTAATTCACTTAACTCTAATATTTTTCGGCATCAAAAATCTTTTTTCAGATTTAGGATGTACTTTTGTAGTATTCTAAAAGGGAGGCACGAGACCAAACATTTTATACAATACATGGGTGAGATGTGAGCCCCGAAATATGGAGTATAAGTTCTATGAATCTACGGGTCGTAAGTCTCATCGTGTATCTTCAATTATATAATTTTATTACTAAGAAAATGAGCAAAAGTAAATTTTTCAATAGCCCTTCAAATAAATTTAAATAAATCACCAATAATTTTGAAAAAATATTATAATTATTATTTGAGAAAGGTAACAACACAATAAAATGATAATAGGCGGGATAATTTTAAAACAAAATGATCATCCACTTCATCATCGATCCCTGCGTCTACTAGTCATTCCCACCCTTAACTAATATTTGCGTTGATTTTTATTTATATATTTCAATGAAGGAGAAAGATAAAATATGTAAGAACATTGACGAAAAATGAATAAAGTTGCCTCAGAAACATAGTCTTATGAAATCTCTATCCTATCAATTTCACACATAATCATCTAAAACAAATTATTTATGGCAATATCATTTTCAATGAGTGTTTCTTTCTACATTTATATATCTTAGAAAAAATTTCTATGATATGCTTACATAAAGTATAAATATCATTACACCATAATAAAAAAAATATGATCTATAGCAAAAATACTTTTAAATAATACAAAAATAAACTTAACGTTTGGGGCATGCACTCTTTTATATCCGAGGGTATGCTTTTATGATCTCGGCTTATGCCTCAGAATCTAGGTCATACGCCTTATGGATCTGCACCTTTCTTTTGAGCAATGGAGCGTTTTAAGCACACTCCATCCTGAAACTCACCCTAGAGTTTTCCCTAAAAATGTCTTTGAAAATACTATATTTTTGTATTTGCCTGTATTTCTATTTTTCGCCTGATTTTTCACCATGCATGTATCTTTTTCCATGTATTTCATATATTTTTATGTTTGTATCCTTATTTGACTATATTCTTACCAGTATCTTCTTATTTGATTGTACTTTTGTGGCTACGTACCCATTTATACACCTATGTAATTTTGATTATTTGTATTCTTGTATACACACCTGTATTTTTTGTATTTCACCTTGGTATATTCGCTGTGTAAATGAATATAGTTGATACAAGTTGCGTTACATTGTCTCGAACTAATACAATTGATATAAGTTGTATTTAGCGAACTAATACATGAATAAGATGCCCGTCAATAGAAGTTTTGCTATGAATGATAAATATTGAAATAATATTTATACATGGTAAGTCAGGCTCTAAACTATAGTGCTTTATAAAAATTTCTCTTTTGTAAATCAGTTGATCGAAATATTTAGGATCGTAGTATCACGTTTCCTTTGGTTCTCATTCCTAATTGTACCATAGGATAAAGTCTCTGTTTTTTTTTTAATGGTATTTTCCTAACTCGCCCTCATGATTAATGAACATTGACATTTTTATGACTTTTCAAAGAAATAAAAATATCATGGCATAAAATATATTCAGTATAGTTTCATAAAGTATGATACGAAAGAATAAAAGTATATGCAAATTTTATCTCAAAAAGATTAAATATGTTAAAAGGTACATCAAATAAAATTAAAATCTAAATATTATATGTGTTCAGAATCATTAAATAATTCAAATTGAAACAATTAAGAAATTGTATATAACTAGCTAGGACAGAAAAATAATATGGACTAGAGTTCAAATCTAGAATTTCACGATATCAAAAATCATTTAATATATATATACACACAAATTACTCCCTCTATTTCATTTTAATTGGTAGGATAAAAATTTTACACTCATTAAGAAAACATTAATAAGTATGGTATTTTGAATAATATAACCCTATCAATTTTTTGAAACATACAATAATAATTCTTTTAATATTTTATTGTAACTTTAAGTATTAATGGTAGAATTGAAAAAACATGGTCAATTATCTCTTAAATTTTGAAAAAATTATTTTTAATATACCTAGCAATTAAATGAAACGGAGGGGAAAAGTATGATTAGTAGTAGATTTTCTGACCTTTTTAAGAAAAAAATATGATTAGTAGTAAATTTTCTGACCTTTTAAGGAAAAATATGATTAGTAGTAGATTTTCTGACCTTTTAAGGAAGTATGATTATTTGGTTTCACACTAATATTAAGTTGCTAAATTTTAATTTGACTCCATCTAATTTATCTTCTATTCATTATGGTAAGAAATCTCCCTGAGAATTAAATCTAAAGATAGAAAAGAATTAAATTCTGAGCACTATAAATAGGATCTATTGCTTAATATTATATTCAATTATAAGTTTTTCTAGTTGATTGCCTGTGAAGTCATAACTCTTCAAATTTCTCTCTTATTTTTCTGATTTCATAATGTAAGGTCATTTTATTACTTTTATTTATTTACTTTTACAAATCATGTTCACTACCAATGTGGCTAACTATTTAGGTCTTGTGGCTAACTATTTAGGTCTCAGAGCAATGATAATTCGGGGGCTTATTCAATCTTCACATCTTTGTTCGGGGAAGATTCCATATTGAGCAGGTATTAGTTATTTGCTTTTTTGTGCAAATAATTTTATTTGTACGATCAAATATTTATTTAATTGAAATAATTCTCGTAGAAAATAATATTTTTGATGCATAAATGTTTTAAATGTTTAGAGATTCTATTTACGTTTACATTATATGTAAAGGTTATTGCTAATACGTTTTGGTGACATCATTTATTTTTTTATTATTATTATTTATTATGTAAGTCATAATGAGTTGTGTAGATTTATCCTCTCTAAAAGTACAATATATACCAAATAGATTTCTTTTCCAATTTTAGATTCCAAACATAGCCTTAAAGTCTAAAACCTGAATGTTATCAGAGTGTTATGTTAATCACTTTTAATTTTAGTTTATGCCTATTAATTCATTTTTTGAAGAATTTTACCAGCAATTGTGTAAACATCTATTTTTAAGAAAAAAAAATAGAAAATTAAAAGTAGAAATGGGAGAAATAATCAACCAGCTGATCTACTAAAATTCTTTCAATCATGTAAATATCATCAAATACTTCTAAACTTATTTTTATTATTAATTAAGCATTCTTTACTTTTTATTGGAATATATAAATTTACTTAGGAATATGATTAATCAAGATGTTAATCTCGGAAGGACCGGGCCATATGTAGCTCCGGAGGTATGTTTCTTTGACCTCCTCTTTATTTTTAGAATTTTATTATTATGTGTTTATTTTATTTTATTACTTGTAATACAACCTTAGCATGAGTATAATTTTGTTTTTGGTATAGGAAAACCTTAATGGATATTTTGTTTCTCCGGTGCTGGAAAGTTTAAATTATAATATATTTTAGGAATAATGGTGACAATATTATTATTATTATCTTAAATTTATTCTTTCTTTCTTTGAGTTGTTAATGAATATTTAAATTTTCTTTTACCGATGAAATATTAATTATTAGCCTATTTTCTTACGTAAATAAATGCAGGCTTGCTATCCACGTGGTAGAAGATGCAATGCATCATTCATCTTCTAGTTCAAGGGTATATCTTATTCCTAATTTATTTTTAATAATTTGCTACTCTTTTCTATTATATTAAAAAAATTAATAATTATTTATATATGTAATGGTTCAAAACAATAAAATAATATGTTATTTTCAATTTTGAATGAAATAGCTGCAGAGAGGAGTTGTTGAGCAAGAAGATAAACAACGGAGGATGGAGAATTCACAGACGACCAGGTAGCATTTCTTTTTTTAGTAAAGCTTTTTAAAATATTTTCAAGAATTTATAATTGGCTTATTTTTTTATATCAAAATATTTTCTAGATATATCCAAATCTCATATAAATATTTTTATTTTTTGCAATTAGTGACAATTTGTGAAAATATAACAAATTATTGAAGAAACTAAAATTATGAATTTAATTTATAAGATATAAAATACAATGATACAGTTGTGCAGATACTAATAATGATTGTTGATTTGAAACATAGAATTAGTGGCAACCAATTGTACGATCCAAGCTTTGCTGCTAGAGGTGAACCGGTGGATCCTCACTTGCGTATCTTGAAGGCGAATCCAAACTTTTGTAAGTTATTTTTTTAAAATAATAAGACAAAAAATGATAGTGCCCCTTTAATATATTAATTTAATTAATTTTTATTTGTATCAAGTAAGAATTGCAGGTAAGACTGAAGTGGCAACAACGGCAAAATGATTTAGTTGAACAATTGAGGAATGCCATGTGATAAGATCCAGTTCACTGTGGATTGTGGAACATTTTAAATATTTTTATTTTTATTTTTGCTTTTAGTCCTTTTAATTTCATAGATAGAGAAGTATTTGAACTTCTTTATTCAAGTTTACCTTTTGTTGTTGTTTTAATTTTTGTCGATTTCTTTAGTAAAACTCTTCAAGTTTGAGTACAACATCCTTAATTATGATTGACTTTATTTATTATTTATAAGTATTTTTTATTTAAATTTATTTATCTTAATTATTAGGTGAATAGTCAAATGATATATATATACACTTAAATTCAGGAAATCTCTAATTTATTTCTATATATATGATATTAGTACAAGATCTTGATAAATTCCTTCAACCAAATGTTATTAGAACAAAAGAATTGAATCAAGGGAAATTTTTAGAAAATACTAGAAGAAAATGATTAAGAGTGAAAAATAAAGTACAAGAAATGTAGGATCAATCACCAACTTTCGAGTGACCAGCAGAGCTCTACGGTCCACCAAGAAATGTAAATGCATACACAAAACTTTTACGTCCGGTGCAAGGCGATAAAATTAATCTATAAAAATATGATTTAATTTATTTATTTTAAATTTAAACGGACAGTTGAACTAATTAATTTAAATTTTTTTTTTTGTTTTGATATGTTATACACAGTTATAACAAAATGAAAGAAAATTTATTCGGTACTTAAAATTTTATAGGGTAAACTATGTTATACATTCCTATACTATCACTTAGTTTCAGCCACACCACCTATATTTCTAAAACAGATACTACCCTTACATTAACCTTAACTTAACATTGTTAAAAATAATTATTAAGAAGACAAAACTTACCACATAATACACAAAAAAAATGAAAACCCTACAAAAGATTTGTCATATCACAACACGGTGTGAGAGAGACCAAACTCGGAAGAACTACGGCCCAACTCCAATTATTATCTAACAATTTACCATTAATAAAGGCGCAATCTATTTTAGTAAACTCTTTGTCCATCATATTGCTTATTTCGTACAAACACTTAGTCGGTTTTGCAACAACCAAAAGTCTCACTAGGAGGAAGTGTGAGTTATGACATAAGTGAAGGAACCAGGTCTTTGGAATCTTATTGAGTAGTAGCAGATCAAATAAACTAAGTGCATATTGTGATGCAGATTAGGCATATTGTCCCAATACCGGAGATGGAGTTTCCAAGGATTTTTAATCAAGCATGGAGATTCACTAGTGTCATTGAAATCAAAAAAGGAAAATGTGGTTTCTAGGAGCTCAACGAGAAGCGAGAATATCGAAGTATGTCAAACACAGTTTCAGAAATAGTATGGATCACTGCTTTGTTAAAGGAATTGGGAAGTGAAGTCGCGGACCCAGCATTGATATTGATGATAGTAGTAAGGCGGCATTGAGATAGCATTCAATTCGGTGTTTCATGAAGAAAAAAACATAGAGATTGACTGCCACTTTATTAGAGAAAAGATACAAGATGAAACAGCAAAGACCAGTATCTGTGTTCCAAGGAGCAGCTGACAGATATTTTGACAAAGGGGTTGCCCAAATTCTGACATGAGCATTTGGTAGGCAAGCTTGGTGTGTTTTAATGTCTTTGCACCCACCCGGCAAGGGGGAGTAATAAAAGATCACATGATGGGAAGTAGTTAGAAGGCGGTTATGCAATTAGCTGGTTAGTTAAGTGGATGATTAGACAGTTAGTGAGGTGGTTATAGTTAGTTGAATATTCCTAATGGTAGTTAATAGGATAATATTGTATATATATACACAGCATTGCGAGATTGTAATTATGTCTGAATCATTCTTTCCCTCAATAATATTTCTCTTTCTCTACTTCTCTATTCTTTTCATACATCTTCATCTTAGTAATGGCAGCACTAGATCAGTGAAGATCAGATCTAATGCATGCTAAATTTGACATACTTAACGTGTTAGAAATAATTATTAAAGAAGATAAAACTTACCACCGCAACACAAAAAATGAAAACCCTACAAAAGATTTGTCATATCACAACACAGTGTGAGAGAAAGCAAACTCGGAAGAACTGTGGTAACTCAATTATTATCTAACAATTTACCATTAATAAAAATCAATCTATTTTAGTAAATTCTTTGTCCATCATATTTATCACTTCATGCATATCTCCCAACTTCGTATGGTAACTCAATTAATCCACATTCTTCAACACAACTTGCAAAGTCTATCACTTAAGCTTAAGAAACAGGATTTCCCTAGATCCTATCATCAGTCTTTAAAACTGAATTAAAGTCACCTATGATTATCCTGGTTGCTGAATAGAGTTGTTCGGGCCCGATTAGACTATTTCATAGATCTCACATTTCTTCTTTTGTATTGAAAGCATATACAAAAGTTACTAAAAATTCAACCTGCAAGCCATTAATTTCCTATATGTTTGTCATTCTTTTGACAAATTGAGTATAAGGACATGCACGAGGAAATTACTTAATTTCACTATTTGCTACTGAACTCTAGTATTTGAACTTCAAGTAAATAAATATTGAAGCTACTGTTTTTGCTCACAAATCTTTAATTTTTATCAAAATTCTTTTTTTTCAAGTGAAATTAATATTTAAATACAATTTCTAACTTCAGCTTCACATAATACTTTTTTTTCGATTTCAAGTCAAATATTCTCCAAACGCCTATATGATAATATGGGGGACTATTTCATATGACAACATAAGTAAATGCATAAATCAATAAAAAAATAAACTTTTTGAATCATTCCTTGTTTAATATTCTTTTAGCTAGTATGACGCAATGTGTATGAAGGCATTACTTAATTGTTCAATGGAATGTTTAGTTTGAGTTTATCTGACTCGGTTTTATAGTTTACTAATTTATTTTTGTTAGTATTATTGACTTACATCAAAAAGGAAATTGGTAACTCTTTGTTTAGGTGGAAAAAATAAGAATTGGTCTAATATATGACACATGTCACTTCATTGGAATCCATAATATGGTCTAATCAAAGGTCAAAAATTTGATTTAGGTAATTAAATAGAAAGAATTGGTCATGCAATAGTTTTTTTTAAAAAAATATTTTGTTTTTCTATATAAACATAATATTTATATGGTTCAATGATAAAAATAAGAAGAATGCGATTATGAAATTGTTTTTGATAAAAAATGCTTTAACGGACATCAAATATCAAATAGAAAACCAAAAATTAAAAAAAAAAATAAGGGTCAAAGGGGGAGATTATAAATGCTCTTCACGGAAAAACAACTCTAATTATTTGTGCTACATGTGCTGTCCTATTGTAAAGAAATGGATCTTGGACCTAACATTAGTCCTACTCTGATACCATGTAAAGAAATTAATCTTGGACCTAACTCAACCCCAAAAGCTAGTTTTTGAAGGGAAGATTATCTAAGTTCATATAAAGAAATCACCCATGATCTAATTAACTATCAATGAGGACTTTTTTATTCTTTAACATCTATATTCTTTATAAGTACGAGGCAGCACATTTCAATATCAGCATATTTTTATAAGTGAGTGTATGTCATGCATGTCCTCTTTGAAAGGACGAAAACTATCAAACTATCAAGTTCACGAGGATAGTAGAACTAAAAATAATATAAATGATATTAAAATTCTTCTCGTTTGAGTAATGAAGGACTAGTCTTTTTCAAAATAAAAAAGACCCCCTCCCCCGCCTCCACACATCAAAATAATAAAATAAAATAAAATAATTTTACGTGCATTGGTCAAATTTAGAGGAGGCAAGGAACGATACAACATTCTTGAAGGCCATTTTGTCAATAATTCGACTTTTAAAAATAAAAATAGTAATAAGTGATGAGCATTTTAGAACGTTGAAGAAGCATATTGTAAAACACTATATTCAATGGGAGACAACCACTTTCTTTAAATCATTGCCACCACATAGATTGTGACAATCACAATATAATCCTTCTTAATTAGTCAGAGTTTTTGGCTTATTTTTAATATATATATTATATATATATATATATATATATATATATATATAATTGTAATAGATAAGATCAGTAAAGTAATTAGTACAACAGACTGCAATATATATTTATTTCAATAATCAATACAAAAAAATCGAACTTATATATCAAGCTTACAAGTATACAGCAACCTCCTCAAGAAATAGGAAAAGAATGTTTCCATCACACCTAGTGTAAAATAGAACAAACCTCTAGTTTTTCTTTTACTCCTACTAGTCTTTTAATTTGGTCGTTTTTTTTTTCGGGAAAAAAAAAATTAAAGAACAATTCGATGCACTAATTAAGCTCCGTTATACCCAGGTAGAATATTGTACTAATTAAAGTGAACACGTATTTATCTATACACATATTTATGTATACATAAATTAATCCAACCTGATTACTGAATTCGTATCCAGATTCCTTCACTTGGGATGTCTTGATGAACCACAAATAATATATAGTAACCTGCTGGTGCTAAATTATTCGAATTTGGAAAGATCGAATTGATTTTATAAGTTGATGTTCCAACTTGTGTCACGTTTCCACTTGAAACCACAAGCATTCTTTGGTTCATAGTAAATGAATGTGTGTTGAAATCTGGTGCAATCATGGTCACCTTCACCAATTCTCTCTTTATCGACCCGGGTGCAGTAAATCGAATACTGATTCGTCCCCCATATTTGATTTTACGTCGGGAAGTGGGTGAAATTATCCGTGGGCGCAAATTTGCAGATTCCTTATCCAAATATGATGGTGAAAATGCTGCAGGCTTAATACTTGGGGAAAGAACTCCTGTGTGAAGTTGTAACACATGTGGATTACTACCACCAACGAGAATACGACCATCTCGAAGTAGAACTGATGTTGAGTGGTACATTCTTGGTATAGTACTCTGGTTTTGTACCTCAAATCTAGAATCGGATAGTTATTGGGACGATAAATCACACGAGTTAAAATGGGGCTCCTGCAAGTTCCCATCCAGCAGTGCCTGCCGCGGCTCCGTTGACGATCAAAACGTCACCGTTTGGTAGAATTATCATGTCACCCATTGTACGAGCTAGTGGCATGGTCTCCATGGTCCATTGTGGATCCGGGTCGGTAATTGTAATCCGCCCGCAAGTATTTGTGCGCCTAAAGTTACCTCTTCTTGCACTAAGGTATGAGCCTCTTGGCGCTCCACCACAAACTAAAACCTCAGCTTGAATTGTTTGTGTTTGTAAATTTTTTAATGGAAGAAGAACTGCAGAAACTAGGTACTTGGATAATTTCTTGGATCACCACCGGGTATTTGCGGGTATGTTTTCACTATCTTATTTTTGGTGTAATCGAATAATACAGCTCGATTATTCGCGAAAATGAATAAATTTCCATCCACGTTAAGAAAAACAAAAAGGGGTAAGGTGTTCTCTTTGCCTAGGATCATTAGTGCAATAGCTGAAAAACGGCAAACTAAATACGTTATTGGTTGAAGGAGTCTTGGGATAAAACTCGTAGCTAAAAGCATCTCGACCGCCAATGATGTTGGCTGCCATCTGGCAACAAATGATTGGTGGCGTACCATCGACGTTGAATTAGGGCATCTCCTATTTCCTTCCGGTCACACGTCTTTGTATTTACCTTTTGCCCACGTTTTAAAAATGCCCCACAACATTTTCTACACCGTCGTTGAATCACCAGTCTGAACCAAAGAACCATCTGACATGGCAGATCCGGAGGAGCACCGTCGGTGGACCATGAGGGAGTCGGATCGAGTTGGTGAGACCGTCGTACTCCAACCGAGTGAGCGGTGCAATCGACTTTCAAAGCGAGGTCATTGGGATTGTTACGACATTTGCCATTAGGCAAAGAGATGTTGGACGCGCCAAAGTCAGTACGATCGTACATGACCACTCTATCGTTGTTGAGGAGTTGCATGTGCATGGCGGAAATGCCAATGTTGGACATCAGTAGGTCCCACTTGCCACCGGCAGCATAAGCCAGCGTTCGATGGCAAGGGAGAAGCAGCTGGTAATTAGAATCAAGAAAGGAATAACTGTTGTTCTAGTCGTCATTGCCTCTCTGTAAGCTATAAATTTAGATGGAGATGTCCTTTATATACTGTCAACTATCAAGTTGGAGAAGATCACCAATCAATTAAATATAATTAAATACATTATTGTTTATTAGGTAGAGAAAGAATATTTTGTTAAAGATATTGTAATATTTGTAATAATATATGTTGTCTGAAACAAATCTTTGCTAAGTAAAGTGAAGCACGCATTGTCCTTACATTAATCTTAGTCAGGTGACCTTTATGTTGACAAGGGAAAGAGGAGTTAAAGGGGAAATTGAATCATTTTTCAAAGAAAGTATATTGCACAAATAAAATAAATATAATTTATATATTATATTATATGAATCGTCAAATCATTCAGTCTTGAAGGCAAAAATTTAGGGATATTTTACTAAGTTAATGATAATGAATTTGCTTAATTGACCACAAGTTCTTTTTATAGATAAAGTTATATGTGTTGCTCAATTGTTTACAAATTATGATGAACAAGTGAGATTTAATGGTTAATTCATTCTATTTCTCATGTTAAATTGGTCATAAATTGTGATGTATTGACAAAAAATTACTTATATTATCTAATTGTTGACAACTTTTTTTCTCTATTATATAAAGAGTCGTTCATGGTCCAAAAATAATATTCTACACTTGTTTAATTGAAAATATGTGTTGCTAAACTAATGTTAAAAAAAATAATTAATTTTGATTGTGATTAATTTACAAATAAAATAATTCAATCAATAAAACTAAAAATCATGTCCAATTATCTAGTAATTACATTATCTTCAATGCGATAACTTATTAAAATGTTCAAATTCTTGCCTTACGGGCAGAAACTAACTTATGAGCATGTTGTTACTAGAACTTATGTTTGGGCAAAAGAGGCGCTCAATTTTTCAAATTAAAGTCATTTTTAAAATTTTTGTTAAGCGGGATAAAAATTCAATCACTTCTTATGATATCTTGTTGAGAAATTTTGCATAAATAGCACACCTTTGATTAAAAATAGGTCCTTGTAGCTATATTTTATTATTACCAATTTATGGTCAATGTGGGATGTATTCATTTAAAAAGTTAGAATATTTTATATTTGAATACAAATACACTAATTAATGTGTTGAGTTAAATATGGGATACTATCTTTTTAAAATGACAAATTACCAAAAATCATGCTAGAATTAATACATAATCTTTCATCTCTCTCTCTCTCTCTCTCTCCCTCTCTCTTTCTCTCTCGCCTCTCTCCCTCTTTGTATATTGAACTTTTACCTCCCTCTATATTTATATTTTCATCCTTCTCTATTTGTATTTCTATATTTTTTTAGGTATTAGACAACTATATTTATTATATTCATACATGCATTTCGTTGTATTTTCTATCTCTGTGGGTTGTATTTTCTATCTCTACGTAGGTTGTATTTTCACCTCTCTTTTTTATTTTTATATTTTTTGGGATGTCATGCCACTTTATTTTTGTATTAATACGAGTAGCTAGGTTGTACCTATTCGCTTTAATTTAGCTTGTATTTATTTGTTCTTGTATCACGTATGACGTATATTTATTCGCTCTTATAACGATTGTATCATTCATGATAACACGAAAACAAGAGGGGAGATAAGAGAAAAAAGAGGGAGAGGAGAAAGAGAGATCACAAGAGAAATAACACAGAATGAGAGAGGGATAGAAGGGGAGAGAGAGAGAAAGATGGGGGATGGAGGAGAAGAGAGATAATGAGAGAAAATAACACAAGACGAGAGAAGCGAGTGAGGCGCGAAAGAGAGATGGAAGAGAGGTGAGGAAGAGATTAGAGATTTCTTCTGTCACGCCTCGCAGGAGGCATGACTGGCACCTGGTGCCCTACTAGGATCTGGACAGCTGGACTACTGGGCCTAAGCACTTCTGCTGCTTGGCTGGCTCTAATTACGGATTTATGAAAACAACGGGCTATATAACGGCGTAAATACAGCCTCAAGCCAGGCAAGGCCTATAGCCACACAATAGGAATATAACAGCTACCCAGAACAACTAAACATAAGAACCTATGCCGGGCCAACAAGGCCACCATGTTGACTAGTTATCACTGAAAAGTAGAATTAAGTGCTAAATTGATTTGTGGCCAGGCAAAGGTCACCAAGCGACAATTGAACAAAGTTATTTACACGGCCATTACATGCAAACTAAAAACATAAACATGGCCCCATGACCGGTATAACTATATAATCCGCAAGCCTCTAAAACTAATAAGATGGTCGGGATAGGGCCCCGGCCTACCCATATTAATACAAACAAAAAGGGAAGTAAACCTTTAGGCGTCAAGCTCTGGATGATAAATTTGAAGACTACGTATGTTGGAAACGCAACTACGGGGATCTTCTCCTCGTCTATGAGTACCTGCATGCAAGTAATTCAGCGCTCCAAAACGGACGCCAGTACCACTGGTACTGAGTATGCAAAGCAATAACTGAAAATAACTGAAAGCAAACAATAATCTTGATAGATATTGAAGTAATGGGGAGGCAGTACAGAGGCCAGTGAAAAAGAGCGTAACTTTACTGAAAAGAGTAAGAGTCATACCTGATAACATGGCGGTCTACTTTCTATCTATTAATAACTAACACAACATAGCATACAGGAACCTTACCAGCCCCCATAAGCCGTAAGGTACCAACCAACACACAATCTATATCCCTACCCGAGGTCATACCATCCACTAATAACTATGAGCATCACAGCCATTTACAGGTATGCAACTTGGGCTCGTTGTGTTACACTCCATAAATTTTCGGCACATAGATGGCCTATTCGCGTGTTGGTTAAGAGTATTTGAAAGCCATACATGCTAGAAAAGGCCCGGGAAAATCGGACGCGCCAAGTCGGTGACACGTCCTTGAACAAAAATGCGACTTATAGATTGCATTCTAGGAATGCAACATAAAATCGCATTCCGGGAATGCGACTTATAAATCGCATTCCCTGAATGCGACTTATAAGTCCCAAGTATATAAAGCCCAACTTCGATTTTTAAGTGACTTATATCATTTGATATTTCCAGAATTCGTAAGAGACAAAGAGAAGACGAAGGAGGTAATATATTATCGTTTGATTACGCTACCAAACGTAGTCCCAAATTCTAAATTAACCTCAGGTACCGAGGTTTTAGCAGCAGCGAGCATTCCTACGAATTTTATTTCGTGAAATACGGCTGACGAATCGTCGAGCTACCGGACTAAGGTAAGTAGAATTGCTCCAAACTAGTGTCAATGTGCTCCTAGCTAGTAAAGTGGATACTTCTCCCCTTTGGACTTCGAAAAATAGCAAGTTTCTGATCGTCTTTCGATAAGCCTAAGTTTAGGCTATAAATATATCGAAAGTGACGTTGTCCTTCAAAATAGTGTTGTATTTAGTACTAATTGATGTGTATATGAATGCGGTTGGGAGAAATAGGCTGGAGTGCGGCGAGCCTCGTCGGCGGTCGGATAACTCGAGTTAAGGTATGTAAAGCAGTTTCCTCGGCAAGATAGAGGTTTTAGTCGTATAAATCATAGTAAACTCCGTAATTGAATTCTCAGAGCTGAATGTTGAGTATTGAGTAAGTTTTAGTAAATCGGGTTTGCGTTGCCGTATCGTATTCGATCCGAAAGTTAGTAAAAGCATGCACCAAAGGGCAAGTTAGCATTCCAGATTCAGTATAGCCTATTGTATGATTAGCAAGCATGTTGTAGAATAAAAAAGAAATAGATTTTCAGGAATAAGTTGGTAAGTAAATCGAATGAAGCGAGCAGAATATTACTGGCTATAGACTAGCCATCCCGAACCGGTTGTAGCTACGGGCAACCCATTCGAACGAATGAGATATTGGCTGATTAGCCATTCGAGACGAGATAGTATCCTAGCTACGAGATTAGTCAACAGTTAAATAAAGATTACAGAATCGGTATAATCAGTAAAGAACCAGTATAATACAGGAAAGAGATCGGAATAAGAAATCGGATTTCAGATAGTCTTTTCGAGTTAAACATGCTTGCTATTTATATGTGTTATTTGTTTGTTGAAACTTGATTGTGGCGTAAAAGGGCCCCTTATTGACGTCCTCGCCGCCCACAGGTTGGTAATCGTGTCGCCCACTGAGCGGGTGGGTTTACGTCACTCAAAGGGTGGCATGCCGTCCCGGCGGACGAAGATGGGGATGAAGCTTTCCCCATATCGGTCGATCGGCCTCTGAGTACCGACAGCTACTGTTGAGTTTGTGTCCAGGGTGCGTCAATACAAATATTCCCTGTTGAGTTTGTGTCCAGGGAACAGGTACAGTCTGTTACAGAGATAGCCTGTTGAGTTTGTGTCCTGGGAAACGGTCCTATACATTACGAGATACTGTACGGGAGTTCTTCGGACTCGGACACGATTATTTATATCGGCGGCTATGGCCCGAACCGGAGACCCAGGGGCCGGCACAGGAGCTCCTAGTGACGGATAGTGGAGTGACTTATTTTGGCTGGTTTTTGACCAGGTAGGTATATAGATTGTTTGCTTGCTTGGTGCCATCCGGCTTATGGGGGGTTGGTATTGGCTGCTAGCACTTTACTTGTATATCTATTTATGTGCTATATACTAGCTACTAGACAGCGGCCGTCGCGTCTACAGAGTACGCCTCTGCCTTATCGGTCTGAAAGCTTGATTAAGTTCCATGTCGGCTTCTTGGTCCAGCTACCTCTGTTATCTGGAGTACTAGTTATACTGCTCATGTTGATTGTATTATTTCGGTTGCTTTGCATACTCGGTACAGCCGGTGCGCGCCCGGTGGGGCTGGCACGTACTGCCTCTGAGGTACTCATAGACGAGGAGCGATCCTCATGATTCCAGCCAGCTATTGAGTCATCAGCTCTTGTCATCCAGTCGATTTCCAGAGGTGTAGCTCTTTTCCTTTATTGTACGGTATGGTGGAGTCGGGGCTTTGTCCCGATCGGGTTCTATTATTTTCATAGAGGCTTGCTTGATTATATATATTATCTCCTTGTGGTCGGTTGGGCCGGTCGTGTGAGGCCGTTCGGTTGTTTTAGCTGTTTAGTATTTTTGTTTTTATGTTGGCTGTGTGGGGCCATTGTTTGATAGTAGTGGTGACCTTGCCGACACGTAGCCCCTTCTGATATTCTTTTGTTGAGTTTCAGATGAAGACAGCATGGTGGCCTTGTCGGCCCGCATAGGTTCCTTGATATTAGAATGTTTCTGGTTTGTTGTTGATGCATTCACAGGTGGCTATAGGCCCAGTTGGCCGGAGGCTGTGTTCTAGCCGTTATATAGCCCCTTTGTTTCCAGGGAGCTGAGATGAGCTAGCCGGGCACCGGATGTGTCTAGGCCCGCGAGATAACGATCCAAGTCTTACTAGGGCATCGGTGCGATCCATACCCCCGGGCGGGGCGTGACACGTTGGGCCCTGACTATAGTTGTATCTGAGTCGGACTGAAATCTGAAATCTGAAAACTATAATCTAATCTAATCTGTAATTTGAAATATGAAATCGCACCACAGTAGCTCGACGGGGGTGTAGTATAGTCTTCGTCATTTTTGCTATGGGGAATCGGCATCCCATCTTCGTCTGTGGCGGACGGCATGTCACTAAAACAGAGCGACGTATCCTCACCCTCGGGCCGAGTCGACACAGCTATTAACCCTGGGGCGGTCAAGGAAGCTCTAAGGGTGCCCAAACCTGAGGTAATCATGTCTCCACAGATAGCAATAGGCACATGTAATATATATATATATATATATATATATCTTGGATTCGATAATAATATTTATGTTCGGTATTCTGTTACGAATCTCATCTTTGAAATGTCTTAAATCTGATACTGAAATATACTGAATCCGTAATAATATTTCTGGAATATTGTTGGGACTTATAGCATTCTTGAATTTCATGTTGAACACTATATTATATTTCTAACATGCTTACTAAGTTTCATCTTTTGAACATAATATACGACTTACGAAACACTCTCTTTTGAAATTGATGCTATTTTGCTATACTAGAACTACTAGCTTACCGAAGAAACTGGTTTTACATACCTCAAGCTGTCGACTTTCGATTACGGCGTAGCTCGGCTAGTATTCGGTTTTCTCCCAATTGTATTTATATTCACGAAAGAATAGAATTTAATTCTACTATTATTTTGGAAAGAAACCATATTATGGCTATACCTACTGCCTATTCTTAGAACATGGGAGAAGAACGGCCAGAAAGCTTCGCTATTTCTCGGGGTCTAGAAGGGAGAAATACTCATTTTAATGTTGGGAGTATATTAACACTAAGTTGGAGCAATTCCACTTAATTTAGCTTGGCGTGGCGATGGTCGCGGCCGAATTTCACGAAACTAACTCCGCATGAATACTCCCGGCAGCACATACTTCGCTACCCGAATTAGTCGAGTTTGGACTACGTTTGACGGTGTAAACGGAAGGAAATTTAATCAAACCCTTCGTTCCCCTCTCTGTTTACGTTCGTTTCACTTGAAATTATATGAAGGAAAATGATTTAAAACGAAGTGGGAGCCTTATACTTAGGGCCCTTAAGTCGCATTTGTCGAATGCAATTTATAAGTCGCATTTGTCGAATGCGATTTATAAGTCGCATTTGTCGAATGCAATTTATAAGTCGCATTTGCCTTGCGACGCTTCGACTTGGCGCTTGTCCGGTCTCTCCCGGGCCCTTTTCTGCTGCCGTATGGCATTCTAAAACTCTTAACCAACATGCGAATAGGCCAACTAAGTGTCAAGAACTTACGGGTGTAACATCTTCCTTATTTGCTATTAAATAAAAAATAAAACTTAGTAAATTATCTTAAAATCTTAATATTAAATAATTAAAAATATTTTTAATTTTTTTAATTTTTTTAATTTTTTTAATTTTTTTATATATATATATATATATATATATATATATATATAATTTTTTTATGTTTTTAATTTTTTAAATTTTGAATTCTCAAAAAAAATTATATATTTTTTTTGTTTTTGAAAATTTTTAAATTGATATTTAATTACAAAATTTAATTACAAAAGATACCAGATTACGCAAAATTATATTTTTTACAATTCATGGGAATTGTGGGGTTATCTTTGCACTTTTCTAGGAAGATAGATAAACATCGGTAATTACATAAAGAAATGCCCTTTTGTTTTTTTCCTTTTCTAATACTCTACTTTTGCAATCTTTTTTCTCTCTCACCTTAGTCCATCAATGCATCATTTTTTCTCGCAAACTCTGGTACTTCCTCATAGCAAATATATAGTTTTTGTCAATTCAAATCAACAATTGCACCCTTTTTTGGCTTCACAAAATTAGGTTGTCAATTTCGATTCTCATCAAATTCTTAGAAAATTTATCTATTTTGCATTTGATCGGGTTATAAATTGGTTATTGATGAATGAAAATACTGTATAATTTAATTTATTTGTATTTGTGATAGTTATTTATTTTTTTTAATAAAAATAGTATATAATTTGATTTTACATTTGTGGTAATTGTTTATTTTTTTTGAATGAAAACACTATATAATTTGATTTATTTACATTTGTGATGAGTTTTTTTTTTTTTGAATGAAAATAGTATATAATTTGATTTATTTACATTTGTGATAGTTGTTTGTTTTTCTTTGAACGAAAACACTATATAATTTGGTTTATTTACATTTTCAATGGTTGTTTATTTTTCTTTGAATGAAAATAGTATATAATTTGATTTTTTACATTTGTAATAGTTGTTTGTTTTTCTTTAAACGAAAACAGTATATAATTTAATTTATTTATATTTGTGATAGTTGTTTGTTTTTCTTTAAATGAAAACAGTATATAATTTGGTTTATTTACATTTGTGATAGCTCTTTATTTTTTTATTTTTTTTGAATGAAAACAATATATAATTTGGTTTATTTACATTTGTGATAGTTGTTTGTTTTCTTTAAATGAAAACACTATATAATTTAATTTATTTACATTTTTGATGTGTTTTTTTTCCTTTGAATGAAAACAGTATATAATTTCATTTTTTACATTTGTGATAGTTGTTTGTTTTTCTTTGGATGAAAGTTATTTGTTTTTTTTTTTGGATGAAAATAGTATATAATTTGGTTTACTTACATTTATGATAGTTGTTTATTTTTCTTTTGATGAAAGTTTTTTGTTTTTCTTTAGACGAAAATAGTATATAATTTGATTTATTTATAGTTATTTGTTTTTCTTTAAATGAAAACAGTATATAATTTGATTTTTTTACATTTGTCATAGAAAAAAATTACTTTTAAAGCGTTTAAAAATAGAAGTTGAGAGAGAATTTGTTGATATGATAAATGTGAATAAAAATAATTTAAGAAAAATATAAAAAAAGATAAGTTAAAATACTGCTTACGAGATCTAAAGTGTAAAATATTTAGCAAAATGTTGACCCAATCCAGACCTTATCAATAGACCAGTGCATCCCTTATTTGACAAGGTGTGCAAAATGTTGGCCCAATTTAACCTTATCAATAGCCCAGTCCATCAGTTAATTTCTGTGTGCATGTCTGAATTGCGGGTGTTAATTTTTCATGCAACTTCGCGCACACTTTATTCTTTAAATACGTTAGATCTTTAATTTTTGTTCTTCAAATAAATTGAATATTTAAGTTTTATCTTTTAACAATTAAATTTATGTCTGGTTGGATATAAATTTTTTTAAAACTAAAGTAATGTCCGAATATAACTTAAGAAATATTATGATACAAGAATATAAACTTATTTTTCGTAAAATAAATATTTATATAAGAGATAAAAATTAAAAACCAACAAATTATTCGACTTGTCTTATAATTCCTCCTGGAATTGGACGTTCCAGCATTCTTCGATTCATCGTTGGCTAAAATGAATATATTTTTATTCATATTAAGAAAAATAATAATTGAATTAATACGACATTTCTTAATAATTTCATTTGGTGACAGTTTGTTTGGAGGCTAATTGAAATGCATATATAATATTTCTAGAGTTGTGTAAATTAACGGTTAAATCAATAATTTGAACTGATAATTGAGTTATTGGATTAATAATTTAGGTTATTGGTTTAACGATTCGATTATTGATTTACTGTCCTAAGTTATTGGGTTATTGGTTCGGTTATCGGTTTGATCATTTTTCTTAACGGGTGAACTGATGAGCCGATAATAATTTATTAAATTATAATTTTTGCTTTCAATATATAAAGTATCATAGCAAAGAAGATGAATCGGGTGTCGATGAAAGTGAAGTGAGTGCTATTCAAATCTAAATTAAAATTGGTTGTTTTAGTTGGGCTAAGTTCTATGTGCTCTTCTCTTTTCGTCCACTTTTTTCTAGCTAAACATACTTATGACTTATCAATTTTTCATAGGAGATCTTCACGATTAATCCGATACCCGAACTGATAATGATCAATAACTGATTAATCGATATCTTAACGGTTCTTTAATGATTTAGCATGTCAAACCGATAACCGACAAAAAAAATTGATAACTTTCAAAATCGAACCGAACCGACCGATATATTTTTAAAATAAAAAAATTTAAAAATTGAAATTTGTAAAAATCACCAAAGTTCAAGTTATATATAAAAAATTAAGTTCGTTGAAAATACGCTAACTGCAAAGTATATTTTTTTAAAAAATTAAGAAATTGAAGTTAGTCGTAAAAAATAGCGAACTGCAAAATATTTTTCTAAAAAAAATTAAAAATGTTGAAGCTCGTTGGATAACAATTCTTCCATTATTATTATTCACATAAATAATTCACGATCCTCATCTCAACATAATTAGTGAACCGATTTTTATTTTATTTTGTTACTTCTGATAGGAGCAAAATCAATAATGAAGGTGGACTATTTCTTCTTCCTTAAATGTAAGAAATAATTTTGTCTGATGAATTCCCAACAGTGCAAGTGAGATCTATCAGTTAATTTCATCAATGGAGGGCTATGTGTGGGCAATCGCCGCCGGACTCAACGCTGCTCTTGCAGCCATCTCTGCCAAATTCTTCTCCTCCCAGGTGAAAAACTTTCATTTATTTTTCCTTCTTTACCCTTTTTGATTCTTATTGTGATAATTAGCTGTGAGTATTTTCGCCCTAGAAGTGAAAAGTCTCTTGCTTGGTATCGACCCAATTGGGAATCTGAAATATTTTAGTTGTTTCTTATTGGTATCCTCTCATTCCCACGAAAACATGAATCTTGATACAATTTTTAGTATGCTGAACAAAGGAGCTAAACAAGAGAAAGATGAACAGTGGTAGATGAATCCTGTACTCAATATTTTGTCCTCTAATTTATCTTCAAAGACTATTTTCTTAGTATTGGAATCAAAATGTTCTAAATAGAGCCGAATTGACGTAGGAAATTCATGTGGCGATGGACCCAGGGTTTGAAGTTTATGGCCTCCTAATATTACAATAATAACTGGGTTCATGGTCAAATTTATAGATATTTAGTAAATTTTTTAATTAATATTAATATTTAGGGTATGAACAAAAACTACTGGGTTCACGTGAATCTGTGACCAGGCCTCTATATCCACCCCTGGTGGCTTGGGTCCATTTGCAGATGACGAAGTGCCCCAAGTGAGTCTGAAATGAACCAGAGTGTTACTTTTTTTTTCCCCCAAGTAGACCCGGATTTGATGATATGGGATGAATTGAGACATTTATAGATCAAGAAAAGATGGATTATTTCGTGAAAGATTCCTTGATCTGGACAGGAAAAATCACCTTTGCTGTTTATACTGCTTAGTCTTGTCTGTATTTTGATTTGGACCCAAATGCTGCCATATTAAAATTATTAACTTATGTGTTGTGTGTATTCAGAATAAGGGTGGAGTCATCATTAGAGTTACGGGTTTTGGAAGAACCCGATAAGTTTGGGTGAAATCCTGTATTTGTATTGAAAAATTCATTTATTAAGTTTAAATTATCTTATCCAAAACCAAGTAAAAGAATTATGATCCAGAATCTTAAACCGAAATTCTTGATTCCTCCAACATTTCCCATGTTCCATTATAGATAGCTGGAAATATAAGTCTTCCACAGATAGATCTTGTAAAATCTATAGTGTTTGCATTGTGTTGAGCACTTGAAATATTATCAGTCATCAGTGGTAAACCTTTTCTTATATCATACTTTACATTCTTAGTTGGGGGAGGAGTGAGGGAGGTTGTTGAAATGGAAGAGTGGGACTATGTTATCTGTTTCGGTCTCTTTACATGTGATGTAAATTTTGTCAACTGCAAATTGGATTGATGCTTCTCTTGGAGTCATGTCTCTGGATTGATTATGTTATATTTGAATTAATTCCTAGTGTTCTAATTGTGTAAGTAATTGATCCCTGTAAATTAAAATCCTAGAGTTTTTAGATTTTGGGCTTAAATCTTTGCCGCACTAAATATCTAATGTCTATTATCTATGTAAATTTGCACAAGCATGTTATCTGTACTCATTCTTTGCTTCTGCTTCACTCTACCGCGGCAAACAATCTTGAACTGTTGGCTGATCCATGTCTTCTCAAATTTACAGCTGATTAAATATGGTTGTGTCATATTATTCAATGTCACTATGTGGGGATGCTATGTCAATAGCCTTAAAGCTCTATCATCTCTACAAGCTACTGTGACAAACTTTGCAACCAACTTTTTATCATCTGGATTGGCTGGATTTTTGCTTTTCAGGGAGCCTCTACCAATCCAGGTAATTTGTGAAATTTGTGCTTCTCTGTGTTTATGGACCTTAGTATGATCCTTCAAATTCCAATCCTTTTTCTTGTTCAGTCCCCCCCTCCTATTTTACAGAAGTCCATGTGTTGTTGTGCTGTTACATCTTGGAACCGATCACCAAAGCTGGACTTTTTTCCAACATAACTGGATTAACATTGTTGAGTTGTTGTTGGGCTGTTACATTTTAGAACATGTTAGTGTAGCTGAATAGCTTTTCCGTGATTTCTCTAGTCATAAATTTCATCAATTAATAATAAAATCAAAACAAGCCGACCCAAACCAACGCTCTCC
>JACEIK010000033.1:641503-655880 GCA_018107945.1 Datura stramonium | reverse complement strand
CCCCCTCGAAAGAGAAGGAACCTCTCTTTGGAGGAACATAAGACAGGTGTTTTCCTCCATTCAGCCATCTATATGAAGTACACAACGAAAAATTGATTAAGGGGTTGATCTTGGATCTTTGACTACAGTAGTAATCACCATGCAATACCTTAGATGTGTTGCAACCTTTTTTGCAATGCTTGGCTATATCATGACTTCACATTAAAGGTTAATCTGTAAAGTTAGTCCGAAAATGAATAATGTTCGAGCATCTAATGCTTTTACATCTACTAAAACTTAGATACATCTCCGTTAGTGTTGATGTTAGATCGACCTCATATATGATGAAAATGATGCTATTTGGTCTATTAATCTGTATTGCTTTTGCAGTGGTTTGCAGGTGCTTCACTTATTGTGCTTGGGGTTATTGTCTTGAGTAAGTCAAGCATTGAGAAGAAAACTCATACAAGTTAGATAGAGCATATCTGACTGTTTAACTTTGATAATATTGGAGTACTGGGCTTGTTCCATACTTATTTATGGTCAGCCAAGTCTCATACGGCTAAGAATCCTTCATGAGTATTTTATGCCTTTAATTGTCCATCTTGTATATCTCGTAATAATTTAATTTAAGTAATTTACCGTGTTTTATAATTTAGAATTTGATAATTGTAACATATTCTTGAAATAGCACATTTAAATTGAAAATTCGTGAGACTTACCAATGGTGTCTTAGGATTGAGAAAATGACAAAATGGCCACTTATGTTTGACTACAGGTATAAAATGATTTCTTAAATATATTCTTCTAACAGTTTTGGTTCTTCAAAAGTGAACATTATATCCGTCAAATATTTCACAAATTTATGAGTATTAGTAGATTTTATGGAATCTATGAAACAAAAAGATCCAAAGTAAGAAGAAAAAAGAAGAAGTCACGTTACAACAAAAACTACACCTTCACATGTAAGTTCATGGTAATTCTTCTCTTTTTTTTTTTTTGGCACAATTACTGTTAAATTTACTTGTCCCGATTTCAAATGGATGGGTCATGCAGGCATCTACATTGACTCTACTCAATAGGAGAATTTTTTTTGGAATATTACATAAAATACTCAAAATTCTCATTAATTTACACAAATCAACAATATTTCAAAATAACAATAAAAGTTTCCCCAAACCTCGACTCTCTCAAGTTCTGGTCTAAATAGGTACAAGATCTCTAACAGAATACTTGACAAGACAAATGACACAACTTCGTCTGAGAAGAAGAACACGAAAGTTGATGCTGAGTACACCACTTCAATCAAGAAACTTCAAAACCTGCTATAGCCTACACCCAAAAAGGTGTAGCAAGGTAGTATCAGTGTACCACACATACCGATAGGCATCATTGGCCGACTAGGATTAGTTCACATAACATCATAATAATCAACATAAAATCGACATTAATAAATTCAGCAACTACTCCGTTTATGCAACAATCTACTAAGTTTATTAGATATGTTACCGTTTCTTACGTCTCATCAAGGTTCATGAAATTATCCTACCCCCTACCATCCGTTAATCACTCAATCTACCACTCTCTTATTAGATCGCTACCGCGGCGATTTGCCCGTTGCAGCGGTACCCAAAATAGTTAGTAGCCCAATGTCCTCTAATTCAATTCTATCTCCATTTCCATCATGTAACTTTATAGAACGTCTACCTTTTTTATCAGCTCACTATCATTGACCAAGTCCGTTTCTATCATTTATTAACCTATTTAATTACTTACGGGATTTCCTGACCCTCTTAACTTAGTACGTTAAATAATAAAGTTAAACCCGTTGTGTCTCACCGTAATTCACTATCTTTTGTTAAACCTGTCACGCTACCTTTTGTAACCCACAACCACTTTAATCAAACATTCAATCACAAATACAAGTTAAATAACTCAAGGACACACAAGAAAAGCATCAAAACATACGCTTGCTGGGTGACACTGATAGAAAGAAAGGACGGGGGGCAACCATGCATGGTACTTCTAGACCCTGTCCCGACGATGGAGTCAAATCCTCCACGATCAAATACACATACATACCTATTTCTTCACATCACAATTATGTCATATAGTACCATACCTATACCGTAACTTTATGTATTGCGTTCCTATCATGTCTCTCACCTTAACCCGAATTATGTCGGTTTCACACTTATATATCTGTACCTCCTCATTATTGCAGCCGTATGTATGTCATACCATACCCGCACAATCTCTGATCTCGCAATCATACCATCGGTGATATGCCAGGCACACACCTCCTTCACATCATTGTACACACATGTCAAAGGGTCTTATGCCTGCCCTTCCAGTCATGACCTGCAGGGGACTTCAGAAATCCATGTTTTGTACATCCAGCCATATGAAACCTTTATCATACTTGTATGTGCACTAATATTCATACACCTAGTCGTATGGTCTTTTAGCCATACCTATTTGTGTACTTCCTCATACTGCTCGCCCGGATGCTCATCTCAGGACGAGCCACTCATATCTCGAATCCTCATTCAGAGTCTGATCATACTGGTCTGCTCATCCAAGTTTTCTCCTTTTGGCCCCAGGCCTCGCATTCACAAACACATCAATGACTTATCTTCCCACTTTACATATTATTTTGCTCATGTATTCGATCCATATAGACTCACCCCTCAATTTTGGGACCATACATCATAGCGCAACAATCAATAAATCACAACACACGACAAAAGGCACATATCAACAATTATGATAAATTGCCTACTTCTGAGCCCAATTCTTAAGTAGATAATTATAACATCAATTATATCCATAACTTTACAAGGAAATGCAACCTGGCCTGCTCGCGCGATTAGGCTCCGCTGCAGCGACATTACTGCCGCCACAACGGTCTCGCTGCAGTGGTTCCAAACTTGCTGCAGCGCTACTGTTCGGCAGTACTTTGACCAGTCTCCTTCTAGTTTCCCATGGATCGTTTCTTGAAAATCTCGTGACTCGTCTATACGCCCACTATATTGGGACAACATCATATCAAATTTGTTTCAATAATAGCATTTTACCAGGGTGATCATTACCACAACTAATATCCATAGACCAAATTAACACATTATCATCCACAAACATACATGTCATTATGTAAAGTCTAACTCCTCTAATTCGGGAGTCTTAAATCGCATCTCAAAATAATTATAGTCCACCCTTAAATGATTAGTTCCCACATTCTATAAACATGATTTCTATAAATAACCTTTCAAGATTACAATTCAGGAGGAAGGACTATAAATTCTATGTTTGTATATAAGTATCAACAAACAGTGCCGAAGATCCTTCCACATACAATCAATTCACTCTCACATACACCCTCACGCATGGACTATTTTTATTACAATCATAATCTATGGGTTTTCACATTATGTGGATATCACCATCCCTTTCCTATTTCTTTCATCCTCAGACTCTTACCAGTTTTAAATATTCAATAATTTACTCAAATTTCGATCCTACCCATCGAAAGCACATCAACTATATGCACATATATGCTTGGCTAATTAAAATCTAACACGAAAGTGAGTAAGCCACACCCTACCTGGACGCCAAACTATCGTCGATACATTCTCAATTGCATGCTTGCACTGATTCTTGAGTTCTGGCGGAAATTCCTAGTTATAGAGGATGAATCCCTACCTGTTGCTCATTTTCTTGTTCCAAAAGTCTATTTTCTGTTCTTGGACGTTTTTATTAAGCCCTTTTTGAGAGAATAGGTTTTTAAAATCTTAATTGGAATAGGATTGTGGAATTCTGGTCCGTGTCACCTGCTGCAGCGAGACCAATTACCACCGCAGCGGTTTCGCTATGGCGGAGGGCAGCCTGCCGCAGCGGACACACGCCTGGGCCCACCCGATTGTGACTCAACCCATTCGAACTTGTTCGTCTCCCACTCTTTATTTTTCGGGGGCTTCGTTCCAAATATCAAAATTTTTAAATTCGCCCACTCTCAGGTGGTCCGGGTGTTATAACGGGCGAGCGAGTCGTTACATATGTTTATTAAATACTTATTTAACAGAGACCAAAAGGCGCGCATTTTGAATAAATTTAAAAAATTAAACTGCTCGGAAGTATATATTTAAGGAATCACTTTAAATCTACTCTTGTGTTCGGATTCATTTTATAATTTTCTCAGTCTTTTAAAACAATGGTATCAATACAATGAAACGATTCACAAAATTAAAAATCTTTTACTATACCCCCTTAGCCCCAATTCTAAAAAAGCAGAAATTTCCAAATGCTTGAATGGCGTGTGATTAGAATTCACTTTTTTACATGGAAAGCGATCTGTCATATTTAGGTGATATAAGTGAACGTTGAGCTTTGGAAAATACTCAATTGGCAAAAAAATGTATTCCAATCCTCTAGCAAGCAGCAAGAAGGCCAAAAGACACATAAAAAGGTTGTCTTTTTCTACTTATCAGCACAAATCTCAATCTAAGCTTCCACTCACAGTCATGGCTTTGCAGTCAATTTTCAGAAAACACTATACATATAAGAAAAGTGTATGAGTACTGTAACTACTACTAATATTTTCCCAAAGGGTAATAAAGAAACTCAAGAAAGAGAGAGGAAGAAAACAAAAAGATGCTGGTATGGGTGGTGGTGTTGGTGTTGACAGGTAAAAGATAAAATTAATTGGAAAAAAAAAAAAACCCTCCCAAAAAAAAAGAAAAAGAGTTGATGGGTGATGTCAATGTGCGTGTGTACTCTTCCTCTTTGCTCTTTCTTTCAACTACTGCTCTTTCTTCACTGATATTTATCTCCTTCAAGTTAGGGTTTTGAATTTTGACCCTCTTCTCTCTTAATTTTTCTTTTTTCAATTATGTACAGCTCTTCTATGTAAGTTTTACATGTAGTCTTTTAACTCTTTAATGGGTGTATATGTTTTTTTTTCTTCTGTTTTTTACTTTTCATGTATTTTGTCGGGCAGTTGATAGTTTTTCATTGCTAATTGAGTTGGGCTCGAATGGAAAATCTGAAGCTGTAGGTTTTGATGAGTGTTTCAGCTTGTTTATGAGTTGGTTTGAGCTTGAATTTGGATTGTTAATTGTTCTTGACTTGCTTCGGTTTTGGGGGTTTCACTTATATGAACTGGGTGTAATTTGTTTCTCAGAATCATGATTAACTGATTGTTTAATTGCTGCTGAAGTTCATTTTCGTTTCTGTTTGTGTGATTGATCTGCAAGATTTCATTTTTAAAGTGCCCATTTCTGGCTTTGCTATTTTTTAGGTTGTAAAGATTGATTCTTTCTATGCTGAAAAGAGTTGGTTTTTTTAATGCTTTAGTTTAGATTAAGTCAAGGCATTGTCTAATGAAACACTTATTAGCCTTAAGACTTTTCCAATTTTTTACTACAGAGCGTATGTCATTGAGCCAATACAGTGAGCACTTTGTAGCTGGAAGAAAGAGCTAGTAGAGTTAAGCATGCTTTTAAGAGATGATCATTGAGCTCTGGTTTTTATTCTCTTCTTTCTTTTCTGTTGGGGTGGGGGTGGGGCTGAGCTACTCTTTAGGTTAAATTTCTCGTACAGAAATTCTTAAGGCGGACTGACTATTGGCGTTGGTGTAAGTATTTCGTTGCTCTGTAGAATGTTCCAAAATTACAGTAAAGTGGATGAAAATGTAAGTCCATGGTAAGCTGTAGTCATGGAAGATAACTAATGACTATTGTGTTTGTCCATCTCATTGCAAGTCTTTTAGCAAGAGGAAAAATTTACTATTTTAAATTGCATTACCTGTTCCTTACTTCCAGTCAAGAGGAACAAGTTCAAGAAACTGAAATATGTTCCAAGTTGATCATTTATGTTTGGTGAAGAGACAATGGTCATTGAAAAGTATGTTCTTTCCAAGATTATCATATTTCTTTGAGCAAATGGGCAACACAGAGCTTCCATTTTTTCGTACTGGCCATCGGTAGTTTGCTATGGAGTTAAGTTGTATTGATGGAATCACTTTGTCGCAATCAATCAAGAATTATTAGCTATGGTTCAATGTTGTTTCAGAAGTGAATATTGCAAAAATTCTCTTTTCCATCTGTATTTTAGCTTGAATTTCATCTTGAGATCGGTTATCGATGACATTGACAAGATGAAACAGTGCTAAGCTTCTTCCCTTTTTCTTGAATAGATATTCTTTCTACGCTTATTTGTTTGTTTGTTTCCTTTTTCTTTTGTCAGAGGAACTTAGATAACTTAGCACCCACAATAATTTTACTCGTGCATAATTGGGGATGATATCTTCTTGGCATCATAGAATGAGTTAATCATGCCGGTTTAATGTGTTAAAATCTCTATGGAATTTGTAAAATTCGTGGACCTTCTGTTGGAATAAGGGCAGCCCAGTGCACTAAAACTCCCGCTATGCGCGGGGTGCGGGAAACGGCCGGAGCACAAGGGTGTATTGTATTCTGCAGGAATACTTTTAAAAATACTTAGGCCTAAAATACCCTCATCCCGGATTAGCTTATTCATATTTGTTCTGCCTTTCAGCAGCCTATTAATTAAACTTTACACGTTTTATGTCTTAACTCGGTTGAAATCTGCTTCTGTGATTACTTTAGATTGTCATAACTCATAACTAATCTGTGCTTTAATTTTCCCCTTTTGGGATGGGCATTAAATTATTAAATCTTTATGTAAAATCCAGAATCCGGATTATTTGTCTGGACCTCGACCTATTTAACGGCACAAATATGTGGATTTCTACCATCACCAAACCGTTACAAATCTTGTGTTCTTTTCTCATCTCGGCTTCCTTATGTTTCTCTCAAGGCCGGTGGAGCTAATGGTGAGTGTTTGTCTTTCAGGTTCTTTATGATTCAGCCTTGATTAAGCGAATGCAGGTCTGAGTCTATTGGTAGTTGGTAAGTTTGTCTTTGCTGGATTCGTTAATTAGCTCAAAGCTCTTAATGTATGTGTATGCTTCCTGAAATGGAATGGATTAATTTTATTTGGATGTTTTCGCTTTTTGCGACTCTTCTATTTCCCTTATTTTCTTCTGTTAAGAGCATTTGAAGGTGAAGGTTTTGACTGTTGATTCTTGTTGCTCATGTGTTCTTTAATTAATTGAGAGATAAGATGAGAGAAAAGGAGAAAATGAGAGGTTTTAGCGTGAGAAACCAACAATTGTTGTGGCTGTGTTGATCATCGTTCTTTTTCTTTTCCCGATATTTTCATCTTGGCTTTATACTCTTGTACTTTTCAAACATGTTTAAAAAGAAGCTTTTCGTGGACCTGGATCTATAGGAAACAACCTCTCTACCCGCAAAGGTAGGGGTAAGATCTGTGTACATCTCACCCTCACGAGACCCCAATTGTGGAATCACACTAGGTATGTTGTTGTTATAATCAACTTGAAATTGAAAGATCTAATGGAACCCTTGTAATCCAAGGGAAACTGGATATAGTTACCACAACGGAACGCAAAGAAATTGGATATAGGTACCAAACCGGGACGCAACCAGTATAAAATACTTGTGTTATGCACTTTATTTTTTGTCTTAGATATTCAGGGACGCTATCCTCGTCACAAAGAAGATGTGGCCTATCTGATTTTCTTAATTTTGGCTACAGGGGTTGGTTTTTCCTTGATGAGTATGTCAGTTTTGTCGCATTGAAGGCTTACACAGATTTTGACATTAACTACCTGCATATATCATATGACATGGATGACAGTGGGCATCGTGATAATGGAAGGCACAAACCGCCTCAGGGTCAGGTATGTAGCAGCAGTAAAGTTGATTGCTCAAGTCCAGTTTCTTAGTTTGGATCTTAAGTATGATTCCCTCATGTTGTAACCAGAGGTGGATATATGTTCAATTTTATGTTATTACCACTGATAACTGAACCCATTGAGGGGTTCAAAATGTCCTATTTTGTTGAAACTTTAGTGATTTTTCGCGCACACGCACACACACACACAAGCTCCGTGTCAAAAATCTGGATCCAGTTGAACCCATAGCTTCTGATCTACATCCGCACACTTTCTAACTAAAAAGATGCTTCATTGAATTTTTGGAGAAGGATCAAAATTGTTTAAAATTGTTTTCCTTCCACCTATTGGACCCCAATTGCCCATAATGTTAATTTTCGGGTTAAAAATGCTCCTCCTTCCACTTATTGGACCAGAATTCCCCTTTATGATTAAAAATGTTTCTCCTTTTAATGGAATTATGGAGTATGTGGGTTTTAATTGAATAGCTTGAACTGGTGCTACGTTTTCCATTTTTCAGTGGTTGATGCAACATCAGCCATCAATGAAGCAGATAATGGCCATCATGGCAGAAAGAGATGCTGCCATACAGGAGAGGAATTTGGCCCTTTCTGAAAAAAAGGCTGCCTTGGCAGAGCGTGACATGGCTATCCTGCAGCGGGATTCAGCAATAGCAGAACGAAATAATGCCATCATGGAGAGGGATAACGCCATTGCTACACTTCAGTATAGAGAAAACTCGATGAGTGGTGGTGGTCAAATTGCCCGTGGAATGAAACACATTCACAATTCTCAACATGTACATCATCAGCCACATATGGGAGAACCAACATATATGAATGAAGCCATACCAGTTCCTCCCCCTGCTCCGGAGCCCCCAAAGCCCCGTCGGAACAAAAGAGCGAAAGAGCCAAAGGCAGCGACAGGTACCAAGAAGACTCCAAAGGCATCAAAGAAAGTAAAAAGGGAAACTGAAGATCTTAACCAGACAACGTTTGGCAAGTCTCAGGAGTGGAAGGGTGCACAAGAAATGGCGGGTGCAAGCGAGTTAGCTGTGTCAAAACCTGACTGGAAGGATCAAGACCTGGGGCTCAACCAAGTTGCTTTTGATGAAACAACCATGCCAGTCCCAGTTTGTTCCTGCACCGGAGTCTTAAGACCTTGCTATAAATGGGGAAATGGAGGCTGGCAATCTTCTTGTTGCACGACCAATCTGTCCATGTATCCACTACCAGCTGTTCCCAACAAACGACATGCCCGGATTGGTGGTAGAAAAATGAGTGGAAGCGCGTTCACCAAGCTGCTTAGTCGCCTGGCAGCAGAAGGCCATGATCTATCAAATCCAGTTGATCTTAAGAACCACTGGGCAAAGCATGGGACAAATCGCTACATCACCATCAAATAATGCTTCAAAGTCTTCAACCTAGGAGGGTGTACCTAAATGCCATTTACCTATTATGTTTCCGTTCATCACATTCCTTTAGCCCCTATGTAAGTTTGCCGTCGTCCTAAAGTGTCAGCTGTTTAATTCATCACCTGGATTCCGAGTTGGATCAACAGGAGATAACTGTAAAGAAACGCTGTATTCAAGGCACTTTCTATTGCAAGAAACGTTGATGTTAATTTATTGAATGTCTAGTATGATGGTTATATAAGATGCTTGCCTCTGTTTAATAGTAACTAGTTTCTTGCCTCATCTTTTCGAAATATCGTAACCTCCAATGTCAATATATTCCTGGCGGAATCTGTATGTATGTTACACCCCGTAAAATTCCCGACACCTAGATGGCCTATTCGCACGTTGTTTAAGAGTTTTAGAATGTCATACATGCTAGAAAAAGGCCCGGAGAAAGATCGGACAAGCGCCAAGTCGGCGCGTCGCAAGGCAAAATGCGACTTGTAAATCCAATTTATATATAAAGTCCCCACTTCGGTCCATCTCATTAACATCAAATAATTTCCGAAAACGTGAGAAAACGGAGGATACGAA
The DNA here is from genome assembly GCA_018107945.1 of Datura stramonium. Classification (NCBI taxonomy): domain Eukaryota; kingdom Viridiplantae; phylum Streptophyta; class Magnoliopsida; order Solanales; family Solanaceae; genus Datura; species Datura stramonium. The sequence continues at coordinate 646,134 of JACEIK010000033.1, read as the reverse complement.
GGTTTTGGTAATTTATCACTTGATTACGCCGTCAAACGTAGTCAAATTCAAATTAACCTCGAATGCAGGGCCTTAGCCAATGAGGAGCATTCTTTTGTGGATTTAGTTTCGCGAAATTCGGCCGGCAAATCGTCGTGCTCTTAGGAGCTAGATAAGTGGAGATTGCTCCAAATTAGTGTCAATATACTCCTAGCCTTAAGTGAATGTTCTCATACGGACTTTAGAGAAACAACAAGTTTTTGACCGTCTTTCGATAAGCCTAAGTTTAGGCTATTAATATATCGAGCAGCGTTGTCTTTCCGGAATAGTGATGTATTTAGTACTAATTGACATGTATGTGAATGCGGTTGGGAGAAATAGGCACAGATCTTGTGTAGAGCCGTCCAGATAGTCGGATAACCAGGGTTAAGGTATGTAAAGCCGGTTTCTTGACAGCAATAGCTTTGGCCTTGTATGTCTGAAAGACTCAGTGGAAATTCCGGAGTTGAATGATGAGTATTGTGCAAGTTCGGTAAGTACGGTTTGCGTTGTTATATCGTACTCGATCGAAAGTTAGTAAAAGCATCGCCAAATGGCGATTAGCACTCCAGATTCGGTATGCTTGATGCTCCGATTAGCAAGCATGTTTTTAGAATAATAATGATACGGATAATGAGAATACAAGTTAGTAAAGTAAATGAGATAGGCAGGACGGTATCTGACTCTGATTAGTCATTCATACGAGATGATATCTTGCTCTGAATTAGCCAAAGCTGACCCGGATAGTATCTTGGCTACGAGATTAGCCTTGCGAATGGGCAAAATGCAGAATCCGGTATCGCGGTAAAGAATCGGCATAATACGAAAGAGATCGAATAAATCGGATTCGGATAGTATCTTTTCGAATTTAAACATGCTTGCTATTTATGTGCCTATTGCTTGTTGAGACATGGTTGTGTTGTGAGGGCACCTTTTGAGGCGTCCTCGCCTTGCAGGTTGGTAATCGTGTCGCCCAGCGAGGCGAGGTGGAGTTTACGTCACTCAGTGGCATGCGTCCCCGGTTTGGGCCGAATGAATGAAGCTTTCCCCATATCATTTTGGCCCGCATTATTACACGAAAGCCACATTGTGCGACTAGCGCCCGGGGGCGGTAAATTCATGCATGATTATATACGAAAGCTACGGTGTGCGACTAGCGCCCGGGGGCAGTACGGATGCGGTTTCGGATGCGGTCTGATGCAGAGTCTCGGGACTCGGTTCTGATTATTTATATCGGAGATGTGACTGCCAGGAGCCCAGTAGTAGAGTGCTGGTAGTTAGTAGATGAGTGGAATGACTATTTTTAATTTAGTTTTAGCAGGGTAGGGGTATATAGGCTGTTTGCTTGCTTGGAGCCATCCGGCTTATGGGGGGTTGGTATTGGCTCATTGCTTTATATATATATATGTATTTATGTGCTATATAGTAGTTAATATACAGCAGGCTGCCGCTCTACAGTGCGCTCTGCCACCATCGGTCTGAAGGTTGCAGTCCGACTTATATGTCAGTTCTTGATTCGGTTATCTCTGCTATCTGGTGCTAGTTATGTTATATATTGATTGTATTGATTGCTTTGCATACTCATTGCAATGATACTTGACACCCGATGAGGCATTTGCATTACTTGCGCAAGTACTCGCAGACGAGGAGCGATCCCTCGTGATTTCGGCTGACTATAGAATCATCGGCTCCTGTCATCGGGCTTGTATTGTATGAGTAGTTCTTTTTTCTTTTGTTGTACGGTATGGGTAGGTCGGGGCCTGTCCAGTCATTTTTATCGGTACTCATGAGAGGTTTGCGGTGTATATATTTATCCTCACAGCCAATTCGAGTTGAGCCGGTCGTGTGGTAGGCCTTTTGTTCGATTGTTTAGCATTCCTGATTATATTGGCCATGTGGTGCCATAGTCGATAGTAGTGGTGACCTTGTCGGTCACGTAGTTGTTGATACTCTTTTATGTTGAGTTTGAGATGACTAGACGACGAGCCTTGTAGGCCCTTAGGTTCCTTGTTATGAGTATGTTGCGGTTGTTGTTATTACGGGCACAAGTGGCTATAGGCCCGGTCGGCGGGTTTGTGTTTGCGGCTAGTTATATAGCCCTGTTTCGAGAATCAGTAGAGCTAGCCGGGCACCGAATGTGCTTAGGCTCACGGTTAGGTCCGAGGTCCTACTAGGAGCACCGGGTGCAGTCATACCCCCAAGGCGGGGCGTGACAATGTATACGTACATCCATCGTGTAACATAAAAGTAAAAATCGAGGTGACCTAGCGGCTGATCGACGATACATCTTCGTAATGAAAATAGAGTGAAAACACGCGAGTTGATCCACAATGAGTATTAGGTTAGAGTTCTCAGGAAGACCGCCCTAAGATGCAAAGTGTCGATCCTCTTCTACGTGTTGAAGTGTAGTGTAGTGTTGAGAGATTTTTGCCTCATAAGTGAAGCATGTGTCTTATTCTCTTGATTTAGTGGTGCGATAAGAGAGAGTTTAAACACATCTTGCTTTCTCTTGTTTGGAGTTCAAGAAGATAGAATAACCTCAAACTCTTTTCTCTTAGTTTGAAGTTTACATATGAAATCCGTATAAGGTATAACATACACATTCCTTTTTCGAGTCTAGAAGTTTTTTTTTCCTAAACACTATGTACTCATTAGATGAACATTACCTCTACCTAATATTCCCTTCATTTCATTTTAGTACTAGATACTAAAAATAGTTGTTTTGAAATTCAAGAGATAATTCAGCGAGTGTTTCTCACCGATACGATGCGTACGATGTCTCAATTCACCCAACACGATCATCAGGGGTGAACAAGAAAATTAGGGATCGGATGCGGGCGAAATTTCCGCCAATGGCTGAGATGTTGATCGTGAGATGTTCAGTCGACTCCCTCCCCCTTTGTGGGGGTCCCGACCCCTACGAGTGAGCAGAAAAGGGAGGAGGAAAGAGGCCCTGGTGAACCGTCATAATCCTTCTTGATTGGGCATCTTTCAGAGAGGAAACTGCATATGAATCAGGCACACTCTAACCCCTGAACTTCCCTCCTAGAGGCGGGTGTTTTACTTCCTGCTCTTTGTCCATTCGGAGAAGAAGGTCTGAAAGGACAACTCTTAATAAGATTCCAATTGAAAGGGATGTAGCGTAGTTTGGTAGCGCTTGATCATGTTTTTTCAATTCTATTCTTAGTACTTAAAGTCGTTCTAAAATGTGAAAAGAATTATTATTGAATGTTTTCAAAAATTATTAGAGTTACATTAGTTAAATTTATTATCCCAATTTTTTTTTTTAATAAGTGTATAAATATTATCCTAACCATTTAAATGAAATAGAGAAAGTACAATATTATACTTCTTTCATTCTACTTTACATGAAATACCACTATTTTGGGAGTCAAAAAGTTATTTTCCTCTTTCCGAAGAGGAAAATACACATTTCCCTTTCTCATCTCTAATTTTTCCTTTCTAACAAAAAATGATGATAGTTTCAATGATGATGGACTTTATTGTTCGAGTAGACACAAAGTGAAATTCCATAAGATTAGACAAAAAATATTCCACATGGTTAATTTTGACTTGGGCCGGCATGAAATGCATAATTTCACACACCATTGATTGGAATAGAATTGTTAATTGCCAATGAAATGCATGACAAATGATAGCAAAAATTCTTAATAGGAAGCGTTTTTCTTTTAATAAGTTTTACACTGTTATGATTCATGAATTTAAATACATGTCACATGTTATTCGCTTTGGCTTAATTTTACGGTTTTTCTTTTTTGGATTTATGTCGTAATCGAATCAAAAAGCATGCATATCGCGTGAATTTATGTTATGACTTATTTTGTATTTTTTTTTCTCTCTTTTGATATGAGATTCCCTTAAAAGGTAATAAGTATTCCTTCTTCAAGAGCTTGCTAGTCTAGAAGCCAGTCACCTTTTTTCCAATCCACCCTCTGGCACACACAAGACTGCAAATTCAAAATGGCGAGCCATCATTTAACTCTGAAAAAATAAAAGAAAGAAAAACATTTGCGTTAAAAGGTGCGGTCTAATGGTCAATGAAATGAGTTGAGAACGACGAGATTTCAAATTCAAATACCAACAAAGACAAAAAAAATATTACTCTCTCCAGATAAATTTGTTTGTCCTACTTACCTTTTTATTTCATTTCAAAAAGAAAATCTATTTTCATTTTTCGCAACTCTTTAATTTCAATTCACATGGCATGTTAAGACCACAAGTTAAATAATAAATTTGAAACATTCTACATATCTTTAATTCAAGATCATAAGATTCAAAAATCTTACTTCGTTTTCTAAATTTCTTGTCAAATTAAAACCAGATAAATAAATTAAAATAAAGAGGATAGATAATCATTTTCATCTATCCAAACCTTGATGGATAAAAAATTATAATAATAAAATAAAATAAAGCCTATTTAATAAGAAACACTTTCTTTTAACAAGTCACTTAAATTAGACTAGAATTCAAAATATGAAATGATTCTATTCTATTTGTTCAATTTAAAAAATCAAGAATAATTTATCACTTAGTTCCTGATTTATTTTTATAATGAATATCCTATACATGTCTCAAAGCAATAATTTTATTAT
>JACEIK010000033.1:606663-630888 GCA_018107945.1 Datura stramonium | reverse complement strand
TTTAATTAATAATAATTGATCAAATTTAAAAGGAAAATTTTTTTAAAATTATCAAAATTCAAATTTATATTTTAAAATTTTTAATAACTCTAATTATATCTGCTTTTTTTAATTTCAAGACTTACCTCCATTCAATTTTCTCATCTTTCAGTGTCAATAAGACGACGTTGTTATCGGCCTCCATGACCCAAAAATCCAATTATCTTCCGAGTTAGTGGCTCAATCAGTTGAACTTCTCGTTTCCAGCTATAAAAAGTTGTTCTTGCAGAGCTGTAGCTAAAGGGTCCGTCAGCTCGTTGAGAACTCAAGAAAAGGTTTGATTTTTCTAATTGGGTTTTTCTCTTATCTGAGTTTGGAGTTTCAACTGTGCATAATTTCTTTAAACAGTTCTTCCTTTTATTTCTGTTAGATTTTTATGCTGGAGTCTCGTTTCGTTTGTTTAGGTGCTTGAGGCTCTATGTCTTTGAGAGTCAGACATGTCTATGTATTGCAATGATCAGACATGTCAATTTGCTAGATGGTATATTTATTACAGTAGAAGTGCAATGTAGACCTTCTTTTAGGATAACAAGAAATTATTATAAGCAGAATTTTTAAAATTTCAGTTTCAACGAGTTCATATTTGAGCTAGACTTACTCGGTAAAAAATTGCTTGAATTATATACACTTTTTATTCAAAGATGAAAAAGTGAAATGCTGTTGAAATGGCAGAAGGTCCATAATGTTAAGGCGGTGAAAAAATATTATTCTGGTGAAGAAAAAGTGCTTCAATAGATAATGACTTGGCATTTTTCTGCCCTCTTGGTTGGAATAGGATCATTCTTTCTCACTTCTCTGTTGTTGCTGGATGCCTATTGGAATCTCTGCAATTTATTGAACATATGGGCCAATATAGTGTCTATTCTTGTACCCGCCAAAAGAGGAAAAAAAGAGAGATCTTAGTCTGTTGTTTTGTATTGCTAAGTTCCTAGACTAGGAGGGAATTGCTTAGTTGCAGATGCTTTCGTGGACAATATTTGATTCACCATCTTGCAACATATGCATGCTCTGTGGGAATTGATAATGTAAGAGCTGTATCATCTGCTGGTATAAGGTGCAAAAATTAGAAGGCTCATTATGTTACCTGAGACATTAGCTTGCTCCATAAATATGCATGACCGTTCTGCAATTTTTTGTTGTACAATTTCATATCTAATGTGGAGTTCATCAGTACTCAACTCATCTTATTATTGACTCGTGGGGTGATGAATCTTTTCTTTTTCTGGAGTAATTATCGCTTATATAATTTATTGACTTTGTATCTTTTTAACTTCTCAGGTCACAGGGATGTCTTTTGATCATTCTCAAGATCTAGAACTCTCAAGTTTATCGGCTCTATGCCCATTGGATGGTCGTTATTGGGGTAAAGTCAAAGAATTGGCTTCGTTTATGAGTGAGTATGGCTTAATTTGTTTCCGCTTTTTGGTTGAGGTGATTACTTTTTCCTTTTTGACTATCTAGCAGTAATAAATTANATAATGAAATTTTGATGATGTCTCTTTTTGTTAGATTAAATGGTTAGTAAAACTGTCTCAAATACCTCAAGTCATTGAAGTTCCAAGCTTCTCTGAAGGAGCTCAGACATTTTTGCAAGACTTGATTGACAGATTTAGTATGAATGACGCCTTGGAAGTTAAGAAGATTGAGAGAGTAACAAACCATGATGTGAAAGCAGTGGAATACTTCTTGAAACAAAGATGTCAATCACATCCGGAGATAATTAAGGTATAAATAAATTCCTGTCATACTTTTCACATGCATGTTTTCGCTATAAGTAGGAAATTAGAGCTAAAAGATTTATATGAACGTTGTCAACCCCAAAAAACTTCATTTTGCACATGCAAGTTCCTATAGTTTATTCCTAGAGGTGTCAAATGGGCTGAAATAATAAATGGGCGGGTCAATGATCACCCCAAAACTTGGGCGGGTCATATTTTCATGGGCTAATTTTGACACTCTTGTTTGTCCCTCTTTCTGTGGTAGGTGCTCGAGTTTCTTCACTTTGCTTGTACATCTGAGGACATCAACAATCTTGCCCATGTGTTGATGCTGAAAGGAGCTTTGAACACGATCATCTTGCCAGTCGTGGATGAATTGATTAGAGCAATATGTGACATGGCCACAACACATTCTTCTGTTCCTATGCTTTCTCGCACCCATGGGCAGCTGTACTTTATTCCCCACTGTCCTTTAATTAGGTGTATTTTGAATAAATTTTGATACAAGAAGCTTAACCTTTAGAAAAAATGGTGGTCATATATATCCTGAGTGACTGCATAATCTAGTTTGCTTCTGATAATTTTTGAACAACAATTTTTCTAGAAAGCATCTTTTTACACCTTGTAGCCAGCTTCACCAACAACTCTTGGAAAGGAAATGGCAATTTTTGCTTATCGATTAAGTATGGAGAGAAAGGAGATTTCTCAAATAGAGATGCTTGGGAAATTTGCTGATGCTGTAGGAAACTACAATGCACATCTAGCTGCATATCCTGAAATAAACTGGCCAGAAATTGCAGAAGAGTTTGTCATGTCACCTGGATTAAAATTCAATCCATATGTTCCTCAGGTTTGTTTTTTAGACTGATTCCTTTTGATTTTTTAATCAGCACCATGTTAGGTATACTTTGCCTTTCTTTTTAATTGTTTGTATTGGATGTAGCATATTTCATTTATAGCGGAGCTTTATGCATTATTCTAACTAATGCATTATGCCTGCATAACTAATCTCTGCATCACTAATAGTCTAATACTTGCATAAGTCTAACCAGAGCTTCGGGTTAATGATCCTATCTCTATTATTGATGTTCTAGACACATTATAGATATAAAGATAGGACTCTTATGTAAATAGGGGATCCCATTCTCTTGTATTGTTCAATTGTTCAAAGAAATATACAAAATTTACCAGTTTAAAAAAAAAAAGACTTTCTGAATGAGTGCGTAATCAATTTAGCATTACCAAATTAAAAACTGTTCTTCAACTTCTGATGCAATTATCATTGTAATGCAGATTGAAACTCACGACTATATGACCAAACTTTTTCACTCGATTGTCCAGTTTAACAACATTTTTGTTGATTTTGATTGAGATGTTTGGGGATACATTTCTCTGGGTTACTTTAAGCAGGTAACCATTATGTATTTTAGATATCTTCTAGTATTATATTCTTTTGCCAGATAATTGAGTTCATAATTTTTTTAATGTTATATAGACAACTAAAGCTGGTGAAATTGGGTCCTTCGACAATGCCTCACAAAGTAAATCCAATTGATTTTGAAAATAGTGAAGGCAATCTTGGAGTGGCCAATGGAGATCTATCCCATTTGAGCACTAAACTACCTATTTCACGCTGGCAGGTATATCTAATCTGATTTGCACCTTGTACTTGTGATGGCCCCTTATCTTAGGTCCAACAAGGTCCTTTAAGTATCACTTGAGCAGTTTTGGTCCTTTAAGTTTGTCAAAACTGAGCACTTTTGGTCTCCGTAAGATATTTACCAAACTCTGTTAAATTTTAATCAGAACTGTGAAAATAAACAATAATTAATGGGAACTCACGTTTGGAAGTATAATATTTGACTTTATGTTATTTTTGGTCTATTTCAAGAGTCAGATGCAACTTTTTGTGGTGAAATTTCTATTATCTTTGGCTTATTTCTTGTGAATGGTATAGTTTTTTTATGTTGTGGTTTCCGAGATTTTGACGGAGATTTGTTGTGTTTTCGGTAAATTTTTTTCATAACAGTTCCAACTATATTTAACAATGTTCGGTAAGGAGACCAAAAGTGCTAACTTTTGGCAAACTTAAAGGACAAAAACTGCTCAATTGATACTTAAGGAATTTTTTTGAACCTACTATCAAAGATAAGAGACCATTTTTGTCATTCTCTTTAAAAGTTTGAAGCCCTATAAGACATAGGTAGAAGCATATTTAGAGCATGTCAATTTGTGGGTTCTTCCCCTTATTATCCGATGGCTTCATTGTCTTGTTCGTAAATTTTTCCTTATTCAACAGTTCTGAGAAACATGGGAGTAGGACTAAGATATTCTCTTCTAGCTTACAGAAGTGCTTTACAGGGAATTCAGAAGCTTCAGGTAAGCAGTACAAGTTGAAATGCTACGGGATTAATCATCTCTCTCTGCATGACTTGCAATGTTTTCTAGTGATGTATGATCATATACATCTGATGTTTGCTTGCTTCGACAAGCTAGAATCAGCAGTTATTTCTTTTTTAGTGCATTAATTGGAACCTATAGAAAATCCATTTTGCCTGAGAACAAGATGTTTGACTAGGTAATCAAAGTATCATTCTGGAGTTACTTTGTCCTGGTCTATGTTAGATTTTTTTTTTTTATGTCTATCGGAAACAGCCGCTCTGCCTCTGAGCTGGAGGTAAGGTCTGCGTACACTCTACCCTCCTCAGACGCCCACAAAGAGACCCCACTTTATGGGATTATACTGGGTATGTTGTTGTTGATGATGATGTCTCATGTAATAATGCTGTTAGTGAAGTGGGTTAAGAACTATGAGGTCTCAGGTTCATCCCAGTGGAAACAAAAATACTAGGTGGGTTTTTCCCATTTGTCAAAGCATTGGGGGATAGAGTTACTCAGTACCTGTGCCGGTGGGAGTTAGCAGGTACCCCGTAGAATTGGTCGAGGTATGAGCAAGCTGACCTAAACACTACGATTGTCCGAAAAAGAAAGGACCACCGCAACAAATTTCATTCCTAGAGAAAATTGCAATTCGTATAAGTTAATCTGTTATCCTTTCTCCAGTATTTCTAGGCACAGGTGGCTGCCAAATGCTATAAAATTTTCTTTTCCCATTTTGTCAGTCGCTGAAGAAAATTTGAATGCAGTTTTTGGAGAAGTTTCAGGGAAGGTCAAGTTTGAATAACCTGTATTCACATACTCATGCTGAAGTATCAATTTTTTTTTACAAAATTGTTCCGACTTACTGACTTGTCGGTTTATAATTTAGGTGAATGAAGCTGCTCTGGCGGAAGATTTAGACATAACATGGGAGGTTCTCGCCGAACCAATACAAACAGTATGCAACTTTTGCTTTATCTGGACTCCTTGTTGGTGTTGGTCAGCCTGAGAGTCCTGCAATTATTTTTTATTCCAAATACAAGTTTCTGGTTTCCCTGAAAGATTAGTCGTAATGCTGGTAGTGTTACTAGGATATGTTTCAAGGTCTGGTGTTTCGGAGAAACGAGCACCTAAGCTACTGGTCTTTCAAGAAACAGGCGTATAGCAGTACACGTATAGTTGCAAATAAAATTCTTTAAACCTATCTATTGATATACAACAATATCTCAATCCTAAGAAAGTTAGGGTCGGCTATATGTATCATCACTGACAATGTTGTTCTATTTAAACTCATCTCTGATAATATTACACTAAATAAATAAATAAATATAAATAAAAAGGTCTAGGAGTTCTCTATGTTTTCTGTCGGCATAAAAATCTCTGGTAGGACTAAAAGACTTGTAGAAAACTAGGACCTAAAGTAAACGTAACACGTATTTCCAACTTATTGGCATCACCTACATAGATCTTTTTCTTCCTTTGTATTTCATTTTTTGTTAGATTTGCATGGATTCTGAGGAATTGTAGGTCTTCCGAGACAAGTTTCTTAGCCTTATCCAAATTTACTGTCCAACTGGACTAGTAAGTTCTCGTCCCCGACACCCACTTTTCTTGACGAATATTACAAAGTCTATCATATCTCTTTTTCTTTGGTATTTAGGTGATGCGAAGGTACTGTGCCGAGGAAGAGCTGTGAACAAAGAAAGCATTAGAGAGTTCATACAGAACTTGGATATTCCAGTTGATGCAAAGAACCTTTGCAGCGCTCTATGGCGGATGGAGCATAGAGTCGACGAGTTCAACTGAAATTAACATTTCCAACACAGAGTAAATATTATATGTGAAAAATTACTAAAATTTTAAAAAATATGGAATTTTACAATAGCAACAACTGATTCAGTGTAATTCCACAAGTAGGGTTTGGGGAGGGAATTTTGATCGCTTAAGTTTAGAAGTGTGATAGATTCAGTAGCATAAGCCTAAATGTTTGAATCCATAAAATTTAAATTCTGGATTTGCATCTTCTCAGTGTTGTTTGCATGGAAGATGCAACTGAAATATGTTGATGAGCAGATGCAGAACCGTTTGAGATTTAATGACAACCATTTTCTGGCTTCCTTTTCTTTTAAAACCATTTTCTGGATTCCCTTTCTTTTATAAGGTAACAATTTTATTGATATGCTCAGTCTAAAAACCCAGTCTCCTTTTCCTTACATCTCCTTGCTAAATTTGATATGGTAACAGACAATTAGGGCGTGTTTGGATCAGGAAATTTGATCCCATGTATTTTAAGTTATGTGTTTGAATGAAGAAATTCTCCTTGCTAAAGTTATTGATCTTATATACTTTGATATTCAAGATGTATAGATATGCACCTAACCCATAAAGATGGACATTTATTACTTTAGCTATCTGCTGCAGCTCTGCCTGAGGCATCAACTGCGGAAGTACAGCGTTTAAAGCTTGCTGCTGGGGAACTTATGGAGGAAGGATGGTTGCCTAATGGCATGACACAACAGATGCTATTGAAACATAATATATTCCAGATGCAGCACCAGCAGCCTAGTCAAATCCAACAATTATCTGTCTGCGGCTTCAGCAACACCTGCATCCACCTAGTGGGCGACCATAAAAGCCTTGAGAGAAGGTGAAGATAATCTCTACATGAAGCTAAAAAAGTTTGTTACCGTGGCACATGCTGCGCGCAACGCTGAGAAACTCAGCTTTCAGATATAACTGGTATTTATATAGGTTTCTTATGTGTGTCTGGTTACTGTTTATTCTATATGTAGTGAATCATTATTTTGTTCATTTGAAATAACTGTTACCAATTTGAGCCAATGTTTTCTCCTATACTGTTCTCTAGTCCTACAGAGGAAGTTTAAGCCTTTTTACCCGGCGATATTCCATGTTAACTTGCACTTGCAATCATTTAAAAAAAATACAGTGAAAGATGAAAAACACACTTGAATTATTACAGTTTTTTGAGTTTTTGCCTGAGCTATAATGTGTATTCTTTTCTTACCTGAACGATGTGATGTCTCAGGTTAGGAAAAGTGAAGATCGATTGTTTTAGACATTGCATATCAAGATAGTTAAGATATAAAAATAAAAAAATCGTGATACTTTATATGCGTTTCTCATCCTTTCATTCTAAAATGTAGTAGTTCTATGATGTATGGCCAATTCTCCATGTCATTTGTTCAATGGGACTAACACAACTAGACAAATAGATCATAGTAATCAAACAATGTCACCCCCTTGTACTTCTGTCTTGTCTCCCACTGTCCATTCTTCTTTTTGAAGAATGCAAAAATTAAAGTAGTTAAAACTGAAAAAATACACTGTTGCATAAATATCTCCTATAAAAAATTGCATTCCAAGAGAATATTAAGTAAGCAACTTACTTTGATATATAAGTATCACAACTTCTTTTCACAATTCGAATACGAACCTAATGACATAATTATAAGTTCATTCAAATAATTTTTGACTTATTTTTAACATTTTAACTTTAAAATAAATATTTTTTAATTTGAAAACACTTAAAATAAATTAAATCCAAAAATTATTACTGAAAAATGTGTTCATATATGATCATTGTAAGTTGTAACTGATAAAAAAAAAAAAAGGGAAAAATGTGTAACGGATAATTCCAAAAGGAGAAAAAGTACAAAATAAGGGCATATACCCTCCACTCCCCCCTATTTTAAAATACCTCAAAATTCTCCAGCGGACAAAGCCCGCGGGAACCCTTAAAACCCTACGGCACACATTTTATTACTTTTAATTTTTCTATTTTTAGTTAAAAGAAAAAACAAAATTAAAAAAAAAAGGAAAAAAGCTTACGACTATAATTATCCGTTCCAGCAATGCAGTATTTCTAATTTCGAATTTTCGACCCACAATTTTTATTAGACCAATAATAATAAAAAGTTTCACATTCTCGGAATACACAAAAACAAAATCTCCTTTAAATACTCTCAGTGGTGGTTTGTAGGGTTTCAGATGTTTTCTTTCTGAAACTACTATCACTTGTTTTGCCGCCGATTCCTTTCGAATCTCTGTTTTTTTTCCATTGATCGTCGGGTTTTTTGCTGTATTTCAGGTTCAGTTTCAGTTCGATCTGTTTTTTTTTTTCATTGTACCTTCTTCATTTTTTTTTTGAAATTTTTGACCGTTGAGTTCGCCGGAGATGTCGGAGGTGGAGAAGACGGTGGAGGAAGAGAAGAAGGAGGAGGTGGTGGTGAAGGGTGGGGAACTGCTGTTTTGTGGATGTACTAGTTGGGATTCTGTTGGTCGCCGGAAAGGTTTGCCGGAAGGGAATTTGGTTTCGCCGACGAGACTTCGTCCTCTCGTTGGTGTCGACATTTGTTTTGTTGCAGCGGGCTGCGGTATACTCTTTTCTGCTCTTTTTTTTTATAGTCTGGCTTAGTCGTCTAGTTAGATTGTTTAGAACTCAAAAAGGTTAAAATGTTGTGGAATGTATGTTGAGGGTTCATATAGTCCACCCTAATTAGTGAAGTAATACAAAGTTGTTGTTTTGGTTGTGCAATTATGTTATGGAAGTGTCCTGTGAAGTCCCTTTTTGATTCTTTTCTTTCACTCTTGGTGGAAATGCAGCTTCTTGTCATTGTGTAGCACTAGATACTGAAGGCCGTTGCTATACATGGGGAAGGAATGAGGCAAGTGTGTCTTGTGTGTTCATTGTTTTGTTCTTTTGCGCCTTTTTGTGCTACTTTCTCGTTGTTGTAATGTGAAGTGTTGTGGCTTTGCAGAAAGGGCAGCTTGGTCATGGAGATAAAATTTCACGTGATAGACCAACTATTGTTTCAGAACTATCCAAGTAAGTTGTTCTTGGTTTGTATCCTCCATCAGTGGCAGATATAGTAGTAAAAGTTTCAAAATATGTACCAAGTTTAAACCCATACCACAAAGGAGTAAAGGGTGCATAGCTATGCCACACCCACAACTTAAAATCCTAAATTCAGCTCTTTTTTCTGCTCATAGTTATTTGATTCTCTCTTTTTCTTGAAAACATTGAGACAAGGTCCTACCTTTCTATTTTATTTACTTAAAAAAACCCTGCCATTTTATTTTCTTTTGCCATTGATTAAGGTCTATCATGCACTTTTGCAAATGATTAGCTGCCTCTGTAGTCCTTATTAAAAAAAGCTGCTTCTGTAGTTCTTATTAAGAAAAGCTGCCTCTATAACCATGAGGAAATCAAATTTGATATTTATAAGATGTCATCAAGCTGCAAGTTTCTCATGCATAATTAAATGAATGGTTATGCCTCTTGTCTGTGACATGGAAAATTGAAACAGGATGCTTTGGGTCTTATAAGAGATAGGTCGATATAATTATTTTAGCAAATACGAGAGGATTTCAAATTTGAAGTTCTAATGAGGGAGAACCACAGAAGAAAATATTGAACCAATTTTCTTGCTTCCTTTTCTTTTGTATGGTAATGGTTTTTTTGATGTGCAAGGGCTAAAACCCAGTTTCCTTTTCCTTGCATCTTGTAATTTTGACATTGTAACATACAGTTAGAGCTTGTTTGGTTAGAAATTTATTAGTGTGAAATGCTCTTTTCCAAATGACTTTGTCCCAAGGGACCCTTCATGTATAATTTGATGTAATGAGGTACACATAGTGAGTTTTTTTGATAACCAAGAGACTCTGGCACCAGTGCTGTATCGTTTGAAACTTGGTGGGCAATGGGTCCACCCCTATAGCCTTACCCACTTAAAACCGGGCTTTTGTCTGCGACAGTTTGAACCAGTGATGTGCGCCCAACCCATAAATTACGCATTGTGCTCTTCTCACTTGACCAAAGCCTTGGGGCAATGCATGTTTCAAGGGTACATGTAAAGTGAGATTGAAAGAAAAGAATGTTCTGATGGTGAATATTCTGATAGACAGTAATGTTTGGTTTTTTGACTCAATTGAGTTTTTATATGCTTCCAATATCCTTCTTATATTCCCTGTACGGTTAGCCTATTTCTCCTGAAACCATTATGACTATCAAGTATTTATTTCTGGCATCACTTAAAACTTTTTTGTTCCAGGTATAAAATTGTTAGAGCTGCAGCTGGAAGGAGCCACTCAGTGGTAGTTACTGATGATGGACAGTCCTTTGCTTTTGGTTGGAATAAACATGGGCAGCTCGGTATAGGCTCTGCTAAAAATGGTGAGTCCCTTTGTTACCCTCTGTTGCTCCTTACTTTCTCTGTTTCTGACTCACTCGCACCAAAGGAAAAGACCTGTTAGTATATGAAATGTTGTTGTCTCAGTTGCAAGTACATTACTTCATCTCCCTATTTGATCATGCATTTCTCTTCAGATATGACCTAGGTCACATGGATCCTTCATTTATTTTTATAACTCATGTTGAAAAAGGAGTAACAAGTGTATGGATATTTCTTGTGGATTCATCAAATTCATTGAAAGTTAGCAAAAACCTAGATGCACATGTATTGGATACTTACACCCACCCGGCAGTAACACACATTTTTGCATCTTGACGCCTACACTAAAGCGCTAACTAAGCAACGCGAAGCGGACAACCTGGTTTTCACCAAGTTTCAAGGTTTAAGCACACATTAGACGAACCTTTAATAAAACTAATCTAGTGTAGGAAAGAACAAGAAATTTATCTTGCTATTGTTTCTATTTGTTGCTATTGCCTCTTTTTCACTGTTTGCTTAGCTGAGGGTTTTAGAAACAGTCTTCATACCATCTCTAAGGTAGGGGTAAGGTCTGCGTACACTCTACCCTCCCAGACCCTACTTGTTGGAATACACTGAGTTTGTTGTTGTTGTAAGCTAGTGTAGGATCTTATTGGAAAAAAATATAAGCTAGTGTAGGATAGAACCAAGAATTTTCCTTAAGAAACCTATTGTCTTAATTCCCTAGCAATGAGTCCAGTGGTTTCTCTTGTCTTTGGTTGTTTTTTCTTTCTTTTATAAACAAATTAAGATCATCATTTTTTTGTATTGTTGCAGAAACTGAATCATCTCCAGTCCGGTGTGCCGTCACTGATGTCAAAACTACTGCTTGTGGGGCTGATTTTACTGTGTGGCTAACCTCAGTTGAGGGAGCTTCTATATTGTATGGTTTGTAAAGTTTTTACTACATTGATAATGCTGAGTACAAATAAAAGATTTTGGTAGTGGCATTTTCATCTCCTACTTTCTTGCACTCTGATTTTCATGTTATTTCATGGCTTCTAGAACTGCTGGTCTGCCTCAGTATGGTCAGCTTGGTCATGGTACTGACAACGAGGTACACCTTATGAAAAAGTTTCAGTTAGTTTTTATTTTTATCTTCTGTAACATGGACAAAGACTTCCAATATTTTCTTGTTATATATTGGAATTTCTTGACTTCACAATGTTGTATAACAATCTGAAATTGCAATATTTCGTAACCGGCAACAATATGTCATGATAAGATCATCTGTTCAATTTAATTGATAATGATGCAGCTTTGGTGATACGTTTACATAAATTGAAATCACAATTAGAAGGCAATTGGATGAGTATAGTTGTTGTCTTCTCCAATCTATCTTATTCAGTTCAATGCCTTTTTGTCCATTGCAATATAATGAGCTTGTTCTTTATGCTAAGAGAGTGGAAATTTTTACCATGAGGCCTACCTTCTAAATATTGACTTTTATATTTCCCCTTCAGCCTTGTTCTCTTGAAGCACATGAAGTTTCTCTATTTATTTTTTTGATGAAGTAAGGTGAACCCATTAAAAATGCTTTGTGCACATG
Source organism: Datura stramonium (assembly GCA_018107945.1). Classification (NCBI taxonomy): domain Eukaryota; kingdom Viridiplantae; phylum Streptophyta; class Magnoliopsida; order Solanales; family Solanaceae; genus Datura; species Datura stramonium. Next base: position 618,973 of record JACEIK010000033.1, on the reverse strand, counting down.
AAGTTAAGGAGAGATTGGTACACTCAACAGGCAAAATGTTTAGGGATACAGAATTCTCTATCGTGTGATCTGTGCAGCATTATAGTAGGATAGTTATTGAAGTAATTTTTTAAAATTATTTTTTGTCTTTTTTGTGTACCTGTTTTACATGACAATGATAATAGTCATGCTGATGTCGGGTGCTTATTGCCCTACCAAACCACTTTAAAAACAGCTGTCTCTCTGCCTTCTCCTTTTCTTGTATCCTTGCTCGTCCAATTTCAATTTTTACTGACATGCTGCTCACCAATCTGTAACATGTCGTTCATAAGTGATGGGCATAACACATTTTCTCACAAAATACTCGGTGTTATTCTATGTCTAAAAAAATCAGTATTGTTCTCCTTCATAGTTGAATGCTTTTATACTTAATATCATGCTTTGTTTCCTGTGATCTCGGATCTAATATTTATCCAAATCTGTAATCAGGAAGACCGTAGCCAATTTTTCCCCTTCCTGACAAGACCCTTGATGTTTGAATATGGAACTTATTGTAATAAAGGCATTGACACAATAGCATCTTTAAATTTGAATTGGGAGTTGTTGCTTTCTTGGATTGATTTAAGAATGCCCCGTACCATGCAGTATAATACCAAAGATAGCTCTGTGAGGCTAGCTTATGAAGCTCAACCCCGACCTAGACCTATAGCCGCATTTTCTGGAGAGACTATAGTCAAAGTAGCTTGTGGAACAAATCACACAGGTTCATCTCAACTTAAATTTAACAAATTTGTATATTGTCCTCTTCAAATTTGTTAAAGTGCATTTACCTTCTTTTTTTTCTGGATTTCAGTTGCGGTGGATAAGAATGGATATGTTTACACGTAAGTTCCACCTTAGCTCTTTTGCTTTGACTTGCCCATATGTTCAGAAGCTGATTTGTTCTTTCCTCTGTTTTGACAAACAAATACTAGGTGGGGATTTGGTGGTTATGGAAGGTTCGTACAGTCTGTTTCATATTTGCATATTCTGGTCTATGTTAATTGGACGTCTGTTGCACACCACCTTGTCTTCTCCGTGATCTTTTTGGGTCTTGTAAGAATAAACATAAACATGTTGATTTTTGTGGATAACAGGCTTGGTCATAGAGAACAGAAGGATGAGTTTTCTCCTCGACGAGTTGACGTTTTTACGCGGCAGAATGTCTTGCCTCCGGATGCAGTAGTTTCAGCTGGTTCTGTCAACTCAGCATGTACTGCCGGTATGGTTTGTCTTGTTCTCTTTACTGTGTTTCCATTTGTTTCGACATCATTTGCAATTTTACACCAAACTGTATGTTGCCTATATTCATATGAGATGACATCATATTGGTATCTTTACTAGCTACATTCTTTCATCACCTCTTTTTTCAATTTTTTTTTCTTCAAAAAAATTAATTTCTACAAGTTGCCCAAACAGCTCACATAGTAAGTTGCAGATGTGTATTCACATGAGTGAATTGCCTTCATTAAATGTATTATCTGAAGCCGACAATGATTATATATAGTGGTTCCTCGTTTAGTTATTGCTTCGAGAGAAGTGTGAATGTCTAGCTAGCTATCAACTTGCATGTAAAAAGTGCATAAAATTAATGCCACGTTATTTATGGGGTTTAAAATATGGATTATATGTGATAATATAAAAGTTGTATTATAGGCTAATCAACTCCATGTTAATGCTTAATATAACAACAATATACCTAGTGTAATCCCACAAGTAGGGTTTGGAAATGGTAGGATGTATGCGTCGAAAGTGGAGTATTTGAAGCAGTGTTGCAAGAAAATGTGACAAAATAGCAAGATACAAAGTAAATGAAGCAACAACAATAATACACATCGGAGAATAAGTAGCTACTTGATAACTAAATACTACTTCTAATTAGGAGGAGACGGGATGAGGCTAGCCCCCTGCCTCTCCCACATATAGTGCGGCAACATTTCGCTACTTACTAACCTTCTATCCTAATTCTCGACTTTCCTACCTTACTACATGGGGTCATGCCCTCAGTAAGCTGGAGTTGTGCCATGTCCTGTCTTAACCACCTCACCTCCCCCAATTCTTTACCCTACCTCTACCTCTACCTCTCCTAACTTTTGCTATGGCCAACCTCTCACACCTTCTCTTCATATGTCCAAACCATCTCAACCTCATTTCCTTCGTCTTGTTTGCCACGGAGGCCGCTCCCCCTTACCTTGTATAACTTTATTCCTAATTCTATCTCTCTTCGTATGTCTACACATCTATTTGAACATCCTCATCTCTGGTATATTCATCTTCTGAACGCCGGCGTTTTGACTGGTCATCACTCTGCCTAGTACAACAATGTTGGTGTGACTACCATTCTGTAGAATTTTCAAGCCATTGTGACACATTCTTATTGTATAGTAACTCGAATGCGAGCTTCCATTTCACCCACCCTGTTGTAATACGATGTGCAACATCATCATCAATCTCTTTGTCTCCTTAGATTATGGACTCAAGATACTTGAAGCTTCCTCTTGCATCGATCTTCACTTTCACCTCAGCCTCATGTGTTATGTCACTGAACTTGCGTTCGGAGTACTCTATTTTAGTCTAGCATAACCCAAAGCCTTTAGATTCTAGGGTTTTGTCTCCAAACTTTTTTAGCATATTGTTAACTCCACCGCGCGTCTCGTCCATCATACTATGTCATTTGTGAATAGCATACACCACGAAACCTCCGCTTGAATATGTTGTGTTAATTTGTCCATCACTAAGGCAAAATGGAACGGGCCAAGGGTTCATCCTTGATGCAATCCCATCATGACCAGGAAGTGCGCAGTCTCCTCCCACTGTCCTAACCCGTGTCTTGACTCAATCGTACATGTCTTTAATTGTCCTAATGTAAGCTACAAGCATGCCTCTAGACTCCAAATATCTTTGGAGGACCTCTTTAAAGTTTTATCGTATGCCTTTTCAAGGTTGATAAACATCATGTATAATTCTTTCTCCTTGTCCATATACTGCTCCATCAATCTCCTTATAAGATGAATGACGTCTATAGTTGATCGCCCCGACATGAATCCGAATCGGTTTCTAGAGATAGACACACTCATCCTCATCTCAACCATCATGTCCCAAACTTTCATAATATGATTTAGTAACTTGATATCCTATAGTTGTTGCAATTCTGAATATCACCCTTTTTCTTATACAACGACATCATTGTACTCCACCTCCATTCTTCTAGCATTTTAGCCGACATTAGACAACCAGTCAGCCACTCCATATCCACCTCGCGTCCTTCCAAAAATTCATTGGAATCTCGTCTGGGTTGGTTGCTATTTCCCCATGTGCGAATATCCCCTTAACCTCCATAACCTTTATGCACCTACAATATCCCAAATCTCTATGACTCTCGGAATGCTCTAGCTCCCTAACACGATGCCCCTGTCCCCTTCTCCATTCAAGAGCTTACAGAAATATGTCTGTCATCTCCATCTAATGTGTGCTTCTTCTACCAACACTTTTCTATTCTTGCCCTTGATGCACTACACTTGGTCCAAGTCACGGGCTCTCCCCCTCTTGCCTTGGCGAGCCTATATCCACTGTATGTTCCAAATATTAATGCTTAATATGTTCAATTAATGTCTAAATTTTGAATACTCTAAAATCAATCAGTTATGTCTTAATCCCGAATTAGTTGGGGTATATATCCTTCCTACATTCAAAAGATTTATCCTAGTTGGAGTATTTTCACATTGGTAACTTATTGCAATCATCCTTAATCTGAATTTGGTATTGAGTATGTTTACATAGGTGGAGTTAGTGGTTCTGAAGTTTGAGTAATCATTGGTGAATGGTCTTGAAAGGAAAAAAAAAACTTGCATATAGAAAAAAAAACATGATGCCAAAATACTCGACCCACTGTGATTTGGGTGGAACAACAAGAAATGGTACTCCTCAATCCCATGCAAGTTGGGGTCCATATTGGTCCAAGTAAGTTCATTCTAGACCCATTCTAACAGTTATTATAATAGTAGTAGTATTTAAATACTGTTATTGTTATTACTATTATTTATATATATTTAACTTAGTTTTCACTTTATTTTATATGATATGATGATGACGTTAGTTGAACTTAAATACAACAACAACATACCTAGTGAAGTCCCACACGGTGAGGGTATGGAGAGCGTAGAGTGTACGCAAATCTTACCCCTGCCTCATGGATGTAGAGAGATTGTTTGTTAGTTGAGCTTATATGGAGAAAATTATTCATATAGCCGGCTCCAACTTGTTTAGGACTGAGACATAGTAGTTGTTGTGACAGTAAAACTTATGTTTGAAATTTGCTCTGCAAGTAATTTGAAGATATGATCAGGCCACTTTCTACTAATTGCAATATGGTTGGCTCATGATTGACAATAAGCATCTATGACTTGCCTGATAAAATAAACATCTAGGACTTAACACTTCTAATGACGTTATCTTGTGCAGGAGGAGGACAGCTTTACATGTGGGGCAAAATTAAGAACACCGGAGATGATTGGATGTATCCTAAACCTCTTCTGGATTTGAGGTCTGTTCTTACAGCATTTGTGTTTCAACCTGTTTATTTCGCTTATGTAGTATTAGTGTAGATGACTACATGAGCTGCATGTGTGATAACTTCCACATATTTGGGTATTATTTCATCCAAGCTTTCTGGTTACAGCCATCTGCAATAACATCAATGAAGATGGGAGTTCAAATTTTCTTTTCCTTGTTTCTCGTGTTAGGGTGTGTCCACTTTAAAGTCCTAGCAGAGTCTATAGTCTTGTATTCAAGTTATGACATTCACTGTTCGTGTAGGCATGATATTTAAATGCGACTGCTTGTTAATAGGGTGCTGTTGTTTTCTGCACACACAATCATTGGCTTGGTTTATTTTAAGAAGGATATTCTCTTTCAAAGTCACAACATTTTTCTTTTGTCATCAAGTCTACTGGACTGATATTTGTATGGTATTCTGTATTTCTAGTGGGTGGAACCTACGATGTATGGATTCTGGCAATATGCACCACTTTGTCGGTGCTGATTCCTCTTGCATAAGTTGGGGCCATGCACAGTCCGGCGAGCTGGGTTATGGACCGAATGGACAAAAGTAGGTTTGGTTTATATCTAATGTCTTTTTGTTTTTGTTTGTTTACCTATGTGCACTTTGCTCCTAATTTATTTTGTCTATTTCTCTATAGATCTTCTGCAGTTCCTAAGAAGGTAGACATCTTAGATGGCATGCATGTTATCAGGTTAGTGTATTTCCGTTTAAAAAATAAATTTTGGAAGATGGAGTTTAGATCAAAGTCTGAGTCCTAGCATCTTCCTTTTTCTAAAGTGTTGCTTGCGGATTTGCCCATTCCATGGTTGTGATTGATAGGACGAATGTTGAGGATCGACTTGATCAGGTAATGTTATGGTTATATTATGCTAGGCCAATAATGATTCATCTTTAGGAGAATTAGAACATGATTTTTGCAGTTTATTATATATAAGTTGTTGGTTAGAGTGTAATAATATTTATTTAGATAATTTAGACCTTTCTATGACAGGACTGAAGAGTGTTCATTTTTTGTCTTTTTTTTTTTGTGTTTGGGGGTGGGGAAAGACGGCTGATACAGCATCTGGTTTGGTTTTCCGTGATTTATATTTATTTGCTTGTGTAAGTTATCTAATTTCTCCCATTTTACCTGACAGCTTGATGTATATGATGGCAAGGCTTCTGAGGAAGGTATAGCTCTAAGCTTCATCTATCTCCAAAGTTTGAGCTAATTGTAGGATTTCTTTGGGAAAACATACTTTGGTTTCCTCTGAATTTGCTTCAAGTGCAGTTGACTCAAGTAGCCATGGAATTGTTAATCATCTTCTTTGTCCTTGTGACCTTATTTGTTTTATCGACACTATGCAGGATAAGGTTTCATAATACATGCTATTTGCAAATGATGTTGTGCCAACTGACTAGTTCCCAAGGAGTTAACCAAGTTTCTAAGCACTCTCTACGTAATTAGGCTTTTGAGAGAAGTTGAAGCACACAAGTTTAACCCTAAACCCCCTAAAAAGAAGGGAGGTGAGTTGATTTGACATATGAAGATTTGACGCGTAGAACCAACTTTCATGGCTAAAGTATAGGAGAATATGATATTCTATTCTGAATATTATGATTAGGTGAAAGTGAAGGGAAATTAGATGGGTTTTTATGGTGCCTAGTACAGACATCAAATATGTACATTCAGTTTTCTAGGAACATATACTGATAGATGCAATATAACAAATAGAATAAAAAGTATGATTACTAAAGTAAAGGAGTGTGATGTGATAGGAAAACATCTAACAAGCTGAAGTCAAGTTTTATAGAACAGTTGTGAGATTAGTAATGCTATATTGGACTGAATATAAGGTTTGTAAGGCTCAACATGTCCACGAGATGAATGCCGTAGGTATTGATAACATTGGAATATTTGATAGAGGGGTCAAGTAACACATATAGAGGCTAACATAGAAAAGATCACTTGAGATGCTTTTGCCCCGTCTTGCGTAGGCCTCGAGATGTGTTGCCCATAGGTGCAAACTATATGATAATTCGAAGGTGCAACAATGCTTGAATTTTATTTAAAGTGATGATTGAAACTAATGAGCTAGACTTGAAATCGTGTTCTTTTTTAAAAAAGAAAAAAATTTACAATTTATCAAAATCAGTGTTAAAGTTGGCTAATAACAAATTACATGAAAGAATAGGAGTCATAGTTGATACCAACTAGTTTTGAACTAGTTGTTGTTTACTTGTGTTTGGTTGTTGTTTATTAGGATTTTTCTTCTCTATTCTGGTCAGAGAATAAAATTCTCTAGTGTTAGAACATCCTTAATTTAAAAGACAAGTCTTAAACATTAGAATAGTTGTTGTGACCTGAATATGAAAGACTGGACATAGACGATTCATATTACCGATTCAACTAATTTTTGGTCGAGGATTAGGTACTTTTGATGTGACAAATTCATGTTTAGAAAGCTCCATTTTAAACATTATAAAAAAACAAATTCTGTCAAAGTTTACCCAATTTGTTTCGTCAAGAAACCTTGCGAATAGCTCTCTGAGACTGTAATTCCTACTTGTGCTCAATTTGTCAGCCGGTTTAGGATTTTGTTGGTCATTTTGTTAAGTAAACACACATGCCAGGTGAAAGGCTCGATTTCTCTTGTTTGAACATGAAGATAGTTGGCAATGAAGCCCTATTTCATTTTACAATCACTTGGTCTTTCTTACTATAGTTGCAATCGGTCTTTTGCTGCAGTGGGGGCTGAACCTGTGAATGAATCTCCAGTTCCTCAAAAAGCTTCCAAAAAGGGGTCTGCTAAGGCACCTGCAAAGTCAAAAAAAAGGAAGAAGTCAAAAGATGCATCGGAATCTGAAGATGAGGAGGAGGAAAATAGTGATGATGAGAGTGATGATGAGAGTGATGACTATGAGGAACAATCTAATGGGCGAGCTAAGTCTTCTGGCAAAGGTCGAGGAAAGGCTGCTGGCAAAGCTACATCAGCTAAAAAGGGTGCTGGCCGTGGGAGGGGTCGACCTCCATCAGCAAATAAAAGCTCCCAGCCTGAAGGGAAAGTATCAACGGGTAAAAGGGGAAGGCCCAGGAAATCGTAAGAATACAACTTTCCTGCTCAAAATTCAAGTCTTCTCAAGATGATGGAATGTATCTTAATTCTCCATTGGCTAATTAGTTGCACTTTAACAAGTAAATCATTTTCGTCATTAATTCCATTCAACATTCTGAAACTTAGCAAGTGTAAAGCATTTGCGTTAAACTTGTAACCTGTATTGACATAGAGCATTGACTGAAAGACAGCCGTTTGTCCGAGTTTGTACCTAGTCAAGCTCGTTTTTTGGTGAAGGGAGAAAATGAAAGAAAAAGCCTATTCTGCCCGAGTGTCTGAGGTGTACTCTGATGGCTATTTTTGTTGCTAATTTACTTGGAACAAACAAGTCTAAACCGTTTGTTCAGGTTGAGCAAATTTGTGTTGCAACTGAACCAAATCCGTTCGGAAAATTCTATGATGGTTAGTAATATTGTTGTGTAAATAAACTATCTATCAGAGTGGTTTTTGTAGTTGATCACTTTATTTCGTTCTTACATCACTACTATGCCTCAATCACGAACAAGTTGGGTGTAATAGTGATTTATCTTCCTTTTATTTCCCTATTATACGTCTTTCTTGATCTATATCAGTGAGCTTGTTTGGATAGTCAAAAGACCAGAAAATTGAAAATGTTCTATTTTTCAATAACGTTGTGAGGAATTCTTGTAATGTACGTTGGAGTGATTCCAATGAGTACAGTTTAGTGTATAATAATTATATTGATGTGTGAGTTTTGGTCCCTACAGTTTTAATTGGGGTTGCTTGTAAAGTCAAGCATGGAATAGATAGCAGCTACAAGCCAAACGTCTCGTTGCTTTCATTTATGGAAAGCTAGTGACTACTTTTCTCTTTGTAGGGAGCAAAGGTGGGGGCCAAATTTAGTAAAGAAAGTGAAGGGAATTTAAGTTTTATGTCTCAAATCTTAGATCTAACTTCTATGTCAATAGTTCTACCAGTAATCTTTCATTCGAAAGCTATAGTTTTAATATACAAAAATGGAGGATAAAAGAAACCCTCTTCCAAGAGAGAGAACATGGAGGACCGAGTAAAAGATAAAATTGGAACGACACAGAAAAGATTATAGTATGATTCATGAGCAAGGATGACCGGTTAGAACATTGAGTTTCATTTCTCAATAAAGGGTTACATTTTCTCTTTTAGTGGTCATTCGTTCTTTTGATGATTCATAATTGAAAGAGGTGGTAGACAGTTTAAACTTCAAAAGTAAAGAGAGGCCTTTCGATCTGTAGGATAAACCTTTGTGCCTTAGAAAGAAAAAGCGCTCACCCTTTTTCTACTAATAAGGCAAAGCCTATGAGCCTATGATGCATTACAGCCTCTTGTTATTGTTACTGGGGTAAAGGATAAATATAATTTTTAATTTTGTAATTTAGGCCAGATGTATTTTTCCCTTGGGAAGTTGGTGTTTTTCCTGTGATGATTGATTTTACACAGCAGCATGAGAAGGAGAGTAAAGAAGAATAAGAAGGGTTTGTTTACTTTTGTGTAACTCTAATGATTGGAACTTTTCTCCATGTGCCTAAGGCCCACCACCCATTTTTATACAAGTAAAAAGTTTCATTTTTTCTGTGAGGAAACTTTGTCTTCTATTGTTGTACCTAAATGTCACTTACCCTCATATCTTCTCAAGTTGTCACAATGAACTTATGCTTTCAAAGTAAGCTTTAATTTCTCCTTCAATCTTTAGTCAATTCCATAACATTTACTGTTTAAGATAAATGGGACCTGAAAACACCATTAAACCTAATTAAAATCTTCAAGGAACAATTAAAGATGGAAACAAATTTTGGAAGTTTTCTTTATTTTTATTTCACTTTTCCTTCTTGTGGGGGTGGGGGTATATGGAGAGTGTGCTTGTGAATAATAGAGGAAGGCAAAGGTATAAAAAAAAAATGAAAAATTTGGTAGGATTAAAACCCACACACCCTTGTGAATAATAGAGGAAGGCAAGGTATAAAAAAAAATGAAGAATATTTGGTAGGATTAAAACCCCACACACCTATTATGTTTTAGCTTGGTCCTTCCCTTATAGTACTATGATCATATCTTTTAATCTCTTTCGTTTCAATTTGTTTATTTTATTTTGAATTAGCATGATATTTAAGAAAGTACGTAAAAGAAAATTTTTGAATCTTATAATCTTAAATTAAAAATATGTAAAATGTATCAAAACGTCCTTTAATTTTGTGGTCATAAACATGTCATGCGGAAAGTTGAAATTTAAAGAGTTGCCAAAAAGAAAAGAGACATTCTTTTTGGATCAAACTAAAAAGAAATAAAATGAACAAATTGAACCAAAGGGAGTATGACTGAATGTGTTACTTTTTACATTCATGATTCCTAGCGATACGTTATGAATGATCCATTGAATCACGGAGACATCTTCGAAGGGAAGAATTGACGAAACAAGCAAAGTTATACTCACAAATATTCATCAATTAAATCTTTATTTCATCATATTTTATTATCACTTCAAAAATTATCGCAAACACTCACACCTCCCGAACTCTTTTTAGTTAAATTAAGTTAAAATTAATTTTGTTTAACCACTCTTAACTGTTCATTAATTGTTGCCATCAATTAGCCTAATCCATTGGTGACAAAGGACAAGTTCCTTTCTTGTCTCACCTAAAAAGAATTATAATTATTTCTGAAAAAGATTCTGTTTTACACAAACTTATGTGTAGGGAAGAGAGACAGCATAATCTATTAAGTGGATTTTTTTTTGCTATTATTTTCTTGGATTATTCTAATTGCATCTTCAACCTACAAGTCTCTGTCTTAGCTTAATAACTTTTTTTAATTTATTTTCTAAAATTAGTATATTATGTACATAAAATAATTGAGAAGATGGACCAGTTTGCATTTTCTTTTTCCTATTTTTTCCTTTTTTATTTACACAAAGTCAAATGTATTATGTGTTCAATGTACAACTGAACATGGGGTAGGGAGTTTAATTATTAACAGGTTGCATTTTTTTGATTTTAGAAAAAGAGAAAATTATATATTTTAATATGAAAAACGGATTCTGTTAGCTAAATTTAGGTGAATTTGGATTATTTGGCTAATGACAGGGTTATGAATAAGATATTTTTGAAACGGAATATAAATTTATATTTGTGTGATTTACTAATAAAATATTTGTTGAAGCTTTTTATATTGCATTGTGCATTTATAAAGCTTTGTTGATTAAACAGGACATGACGTAATTTTAATTTATCGGGGACATGATTTCACATAGGAGGTTGTGAAGGACTATTGAAGAATGAAAAAAGTTTCGCATCGATGGTTAATGATGGGTGGTCTCCTTATATGGACTTGAGCAATCCTCCCCTTACAAACTAGCTTTTTGGGGTTGAATTAGGTCCAAAATTCATGTCTTTACAAGGACACTCACTAGGGTAAAACATTAACTATGTTGTTCGTTCCATACTATTAATTAGTTTTAGTATTACTCTTGTTATTTCCTGTCGTGTGATTTACTAATTTCTATTACTACATGTTGTTTCTTATACCCAACTATTGTATTATTTTATTATAGTACTGTTATATTACTATTTGTTGTGCTGTTACTATCTGTTGTTTCTTATACTTTCATACTCCCTTTTCTGAATAGCCTTGGACTGTTTTTTCTCGAGTTGGGATCTATCGGAAACAACTTTCCTACCTCTGAGGCAAAAGTAAAGCTACATATACTTTACCCTCTTCAAAACCCACTTGATGAGATTATACCGAATATATTATTATTGTGATAAGACAGAAGCGTATCGGAGGTATTATTAGGTCATTTTAATCAACCATTGATTAAAATAAGTTACAAACTCAGTAATCATTAAATTACAACTCATGAAGCTTGTGTTTATTGATGTATCGATAAGATCAATACCTTTTTATTTAAAATGTGATTTATCCTGTTAATCATTTTGGTTAAATAAATCTGATGAACATGTGTGTAGTCAAATGTACATTATTTCTAACCTCACATGCAAAATAAATATTAAAATTTTAAAACGAAAATCACATATTGTCATGTGCTGTCAATTGTAGAAAACGGGTCGGGGGTTCTTCTCATGTGCTTCGCATGTGTCGGGTAGCCTGTCCAACAATCGCCCAATGCAGACAAAAAACCTGTCAACAACTCGCTCTGTGAAAAAAACAATAAAATCTAAAACGTAATTCAACTTCAAAAGCTAATAACTCGTTCATCCAATCAACATGAGATATTTTAACACAATATAAATTAATTTTCTCGTATCATAAATATCCGGACTAAAAATCTAAAGTGAGAATAACATAAATCGAATTAACAATATTAGGTAAATCAAAAATAGCTAAGGAGTCAAAGTTTGATACCGTGCATTATAATCTAACTCAATCTAAAAAATTAATGCATTAGCTGAGAAAATTTCATTAACGAACCACTAATTTAAATTGACCAAGAACTAAAACCTTTATAATATTGTGTACATATATTTTAAAACATGTTAATTAATGGAAGTTGTAAGAGAATTGTTTTAAAAAGAAGTAGTAAATGGTTGTTATTAGGAACCCATGAAATGTAATACGTATGATATTTGTCTAAAGGCAAGCAATAAAGTATCCTCGTATTTGGGGGTGCAGTAAACGTACATTG
>JACEIK010000033.1:577102-587525 GCA_018107945.1 Datura stramonium | reverse complement strand
GGGGGCGAGTTTGATTTTTAAAATAAAATTGAGGGATAAAAACGATTTTGACCCATTAACTAAATAAAAGTGTATCAATCTCTAATAATTTAAACTTCTAAATAAGATGATCACACAATTCAATAAAATATATTATGTAAAATTTGAATGAAAATGTAATGTTATGGACATGTAGTTACAACTGATTGCACGAAATACCTACTACATGAGAAGAAATTTGTCTGCATTAAAATTTGAATTTAAGATCGTGTGATTCTCTTTCCACTTTTTTTTAGTGTGGTCTCTCAAAATTTAGTTGACATAGAGATGACTAACTTGAAGAAAGGGGGTTCACCTAAATCGTGCCGAAGAATTACATCATATAAATAAAGAAAAATCGGATTTTTTTGGTATATTTAATTTGCACTATTGAATCTCCTTGATAGACAGTAAAATTCTAATATAGTGGCGAACAAGGATGAATCCCTGGGACGCGAAAGTGTTTATCCAAACCCTCTCTACAAAAAAATATTTTTATTTTTTATGTGTGAATGTATATATAAATCCACCTTGAGGTTTTAAGCTTAAATCTCAAGCTTTACATTTGGTGGCGAAGGGATTCAAAAAAAGCTATATGCCATAAATTCAAATCCCAGATGTGACTTTCCTATTATTCTTTTGAATCCTTTGTATAAATTGTCCAGCCGCCCATCCTAAGTTTAGGGATGCGATCCAGATGTTNAGATGTGACTTTCCTATTATTCTTTTGAATCCTTTGTATAAATTGTTGGCTCAGCCACTGGTCTTTAACATATCCCTAAATCTCATAACCATTCACTATATCAAAACAATCAGCACAAACTCTTTTCAATTCCTTAGCATTCAAACAAGCTAATTTCTTACAAGCAAGATCACTCAACCTATAACTTTTTTCATTGGTATTCTTCTTTAGAATAATCTTGGCAAAGGGTCACAACCTAGTAAAATCAGCTTGGCTAATGCTACATTCATCTGGGAAGGGTGCACTGATCTTGTAATTCATGAACTTAGACAGCGAATCCAGTGATTTTTCTCATAAGAATGTTCACCATTTTCTTGAATCTTTACAAAAGGAAGCAGATGGTGCTGCAAGAAGGTTTTCAGCTCAGTGGCAATGTGGGGTTTGTAAAGATCAATGCTTTCATAGCCTAAGAGCTATTTCTCCATCTGGGCAAGCTTCTTTTTTTGGAAGAATCAATCTCTCTGGGGATCAAAGAGACTTTTACAGAAATGTTTGTGATGTTCTTTGTGTTTGTATGAAGAAGTTGATGGGCATGAGTGCTATGATTTGATCTGTATAGATTGATAAGACCAACTAAGAGGTATAAATCCCAAGAGAAGAGACCAAGAAGTTCCTCATTTTGTGCCTTTCTTGGGGGAAAAAAGTAAGAAATGAATTCAATTAGCCGGTGAAACAAAAAGTTAACTAAAATGGTGCTGCTTTGAAGTGTAATGTTGTCCATTTAGTTGATTTAGTTGAAGAAAGGGGTTCAATTGAATACCTGCCCGAGAACTTACAATATACAACTAGACTGACTATAAATGAAATTCTCTTGGTGTATTTTCATTGTTGAATCCCCTTTATAGAAGGGAAAATTGTAGTAAAGTGATTCAAAAGTTGCTATAGACCATAAATTCAAATCTCAAAGTGTGACATTCCTCGTTTTTTTTTAATTCTTGTAAAAATTGCTGGCTCCGCCACTGACATTTTAACATACCTCTGATAAGTCTCATAACATTATATCAAAACAACCAGCACAATCTCTATTCATTTTCTTAGCATTCAAACAAACTAAATTCTAACAAGCAAGGCCACTCCACCTACAACTTTTTCCCAGGTGAATCAGGAAAAGATTGTAAACCAACCTTCGGTATAGTCTTGGCAAAGGAAAACATCTGGACAGGGTTCCCGGATCTTGTAATTCATGAACTGAGAAGCAAATCTTGAGATTTCTCATAAGAATGTCCACCAGAAGCCACCATTTCAGTGATCCCAGTTCTTGAATCTTTACCCAAAGGAAGCAGATGGTGCTGCAATAAGGTTAGCAGCTCACTGGCATTGTGGGGTTTGGTAGAGATCAATGCTTTCATAGCCTAAGAGCTCTTTTGGGAAGAATCAACATCTCTGATGATCAAAGAGACTTGTTCAAGAATGAGTATTATATGTACAAGCATATGAAGCAAAAATATTTGTAGTGATAACAGAGAAGAGCATAAGCAAATTGAGAGCTGAAGAGAAGAGGGAAGCCCTCTTTGAATCTTGCAGTTCCACTAATTTTAGTGTAACAGATCCCATCTTCTTTCTCAATCTTGGTTTTGGTAGTAATTTTTGTCATTTGATCTGTATATAGATTGATAAGACTAAGTAGAATTTTTGAACTGTGGAAAGTTGTAAAAGTGATTTGCTTTGGTGATATTGGAAATATTTTAAAAAGAGCATTTCTTGGGGAGTTCCAAGTATACAAGTGATACCTTTTATTTTACATTCTTCATTTCCAAGTCATAATAACTTTCTCCATTAAGAAACAGCTTTTTGAGACAAACAAGATGCAGCTGAAAACAACTCCAATATGTGGAAGGGAAAGTTTGATATGCTAAAGCTGTTTTTCTTACAGAGTCAACACTCATAAATTACAACTCCAACTCTGCAAAAGCAGATGCTAATATAACAGAAACCTAGTAAATCATCTTCTTAAGTTGTTCAGACACATTGCATTTCATGTTCCATGCAACTAGTGATCAATCACTGTGAACTCATAGATCACTTGTTTTGAGCTCAGTTTGGAAATTCTGATGTTGAGCCATTTATGCCCTGCAGTCCAGCAGAGTTCAGTAGCTGCATTCCTTCCTCTCCCATCTGCTGGACTTCTGTAGGCGATAAAATTCTGATGCATCGAACACATCCAACAAATTCCCTGCAAGACAATCCCAATGATTTTAGTTGAACATCATACAGAATTTGTTTCTGGATTACACATTGTAAATTTATTGATCTAAGCAGTTAATAAGTCAAGTGGAAAAATGCATGTTGAAGAGGCAGAGAAATAAGGGATATCTATCAATTAATGAGGACATAGTATGAGCTTCATATCCAACCCCCTCCCTCTCCCCCGAATATGAGAGATATTTTGTCAAAGAGAACTTACTCCCAAGGATCATCCCCAACAAGAAGTACATCATTCTCAAAATCCACATATACCAACTTCCAGCCTGAGCCTCTAGAATCATTCAGCAGGCCCTCAAGTCCAAACATTCTTTCAATTTCAGAGCGCAGTTCATCATATGTTTTAAAACCAGAGACATCAATTGATCTTCCAACAGATCCAGCCTTTTGAATCTGTACACCAGTAGATCCAGTCAGATTACATGTAGAACAGTTGCAATCACAGTAGTAACAGAACACTGAAACACAAAGGTGTTTTGACCCTTTCACGACAAAGAAACGGATATATAGTCTGAGGAAACTAATAAAGAGTGCATATGCAAGGACATGTAATGAAAATGCAGAGGAAACCTCAGATGGAAGTGGCAAAATAAGCTGAAGAGACAAACAAAACTGCATATAACTCATAGTAAAGAGTTAACATCAGCTTAATATCTATCAACTCCAGAGTCTTTGCTAGTAAGATTGATATAGCATAGCTACTACTTTATTGCAAAGGCATGTCTCATAACCGCGACATATAAAATGCTTACCTTTGTATATGTCCGCACACGTGGGGCGACTTGCTGCCATGAGCTATTCTGCAAAAGATTACATTCATCAAAATTTACATTGCTTGATGATGCACCACCGGAGTTGTCAGCAAATTCTTGTACAGAGAAATTCTGAGAATCTGCCAGGCTAGCTGATGTAATCTGAGATTGAACATCTTGACTAGAACTGATGTTGCCTAATAGAAAATCTGAAGGATTCTGGAAATCAGTATGCTTCAAATTGCAAAAATCATCTAACACTGTGCTTGAAACAGAAGTATCAATCACTGTGCTCCCGCTGTTGCTATCAAAATTAAGACAACTATATATGTCACTTTGGTTATGGCTCTCCTCTGACAAGTCTTTAAAACCATATGAATCAGGTAGAAACTGCATGTTAGTTATGTCTAGTGGAACCTGAAGGTTTGTCTGGGAAAAGCACTTCACGTCATTCATCTGATGATCCCACAAATCCTGGCATATTGGAGCTAGTCCGGGACCAACAGTGTCAGGCAACATAAAAGACTGGTCATGCTTCGTCAAAGTGGAGGTCGACACGGGACATCTGAGCAATCCAGCAGCCGACTGAAGAGAGGACAGATTATTCCACTCATTATTAGTGGAGCACGGAAGGATATTGTTGGAACCAGCAGGATCAATTTGAGGGTTATGCGGAATTTGTGACTCCAACTGTGCCTGCATGAGCCATGGACTAGCTTGCAATTGAGGTATGCTGTTATGGTGGGAAGCTGTCCCATCAGTTGGAAGATTATGTGGACTTGCGGGCTTTATAGTCACTTTGTCTTCATTACACTGCCCTAACGACTGAAACTGATCTAACTTAGCTGATGAAGTACTAGTTTCTTTTGTTGGCTTAGAACTCATTCCTACAGTGTCAGTTCCTACTTTTTCTGGAGGTTGAGACTTTGCCTGCAGATTTTCTTGCAGCGAAGAAATAGAGTTCACAGCACCAGGTTGATTGAGGATGACTTCAGAAGTTGTTTCACTTTGTGCAGATGTATCTTCTACAGTAATTAGCTCAGGTTTTTGGTTTCCTGCTGCCTGTATTACATTCCTAGCTTCTTGAGGGAGCACAACCTTAATGTCTTGTACTGTGGGGACACCATATTGAAGACCAGTAATACCAGGAGGTCTTATCAGCATCTTCATTAGCTGTTCGGACCATAGGTTTGAGATTGAGGAACTTTGAAGATCCCCATATACATTTTCAGGAACACGCATGAAAGGGCGGTGCATCAAACTGTCCCACTCAGTTTGTGCTCCTGTTTTAATCATAAGTCAAACTATCAGAAAATTTGAATAAATCAAATAAAAGGAAGCTGTAAGGATCAACTTACCCAAAAAGCTAGACTGGTAAGGTCGTTTGAGGCCTGCAGTCAGGGAAGGAAATATGAAGAGACTTTCTGGTGTCTCAACTTCCCATGGACTAACTCTATTCTGCTTGTCTCCACATCCAGGTTCATCCCACTCTACCTGTTAATAAAAGCCGTGTCAAATTGATAGGAAACTGTGAAGGCCAATTAGCTTATATTCAGCAAAACATGATAATTAGCTGTAATCAGTGTGAAATTTTAATCACCTGAAGACACCGCCACTTGGAACCAGGCCATCTCAGTGGATCCAAGTCACTAATGCCACCAATAGTGCCCATATATCTGAAAAAGAGGACGACAGGACTTCAAAGTCAAATGAAGTGAAGAAGAAGATTAATTATCAGAATCTAATTTTAGCAGATCCATGAATCCAGAAAGAAAACTTACCTGCGTTTACCCGATTCCTCAGTTTCAAACATCATTCCAAACCTCATACCAACTGATAGTTGTGTGCTATAAACAGATTTTCTATATTTGGCCAAA
Source organism: Datura stramonium (assembly GCA_018107945.1). Classification (NCBI taxonomy): domain Eukaryota; kingdom Viridiplantae; phylum Streptophyta; class Magnoliopsida; order Solanales; family Solanaceae; genus Datura; species Datura stramonium. Next base: position 581,934 of record JACEIK010000033.1, on the reverse strand, counting down.
GGAATGACAAACTCTGAAGGGCATGCCCTGTAGAAAAGTAAGCTCCTAGTTATAACAAATATATAAGCAAGTGGCTAAGCAAATAGTCAAATGGAGGCTGAACAGTAATAGACCAAGACTACAAAAGGGAGGATGCGCAGATTAAAGTTAAATATAACTAGTCAAAAACATCAAGGAGAAATCCAAGGGCTTGAGGGTTGAGGCAATCTCACAGCTATGCGAAGTCTGAAAATGGAAGCTGGCTTTTTAGACATACCTAGGATTGTAGAATATTGTGAATGTGCTTCTATTAGCAGCAGCATGGGCCGCAGCTGCAAGTACGCCAATATGCATACTATCAGCAGACAGAACTGAAGAGGGCAACGAGGTCTGTTGACGGTTAGCACGCCTCACTCCCAGCAACAACTGTGACTTCTCATCCCTACAGCAATAAATTCAAAATATGAATCAGCAGTGCGACCTAAGTGATACTTTCTTGCTTGCTTGCTATCAGAATGTTTGGAACTTTGTGAAGTCTGATTAGCATAACCACATTTCTCAACATTGAATAATTCATGCAGCTGCAACTTTCATTACTTTTTTTTTTGCAATACCTAATAAATAGAACAGAATCACCGGCTCTAAGGCGTTTTGCTCCAACAAACATGCTCCATCCAGTTGTGAGAAGATGTCGCTTTGGCTGCCCTACAAAAAAAGACAAACAGGTGGAAAAAACATTAAACTGATGGCCAAATGAATCATGAAAAGACAAACAACTACAACATCAAAGCAAAACAAAAGAATAGAATTTGTTACAATCCAATTTCAGCATGCTCACCGCGGTATATGTGACGGAATGTCCAAGTATTATCATGCAAGTCTCGTACAACAAGCTCTTGTGTTGGAGGTTGCATCGAATAATCCTAAAAGAGAAAGTAAATACAACACAAAAAGGCAGGGCAACTTTTAAGTCTTATTTTTCTTTCTTTTGGCAAAATGCAACTCATTCAACAAAACATAAGTCTCACCAAGGGTGGGAAGAGCTTTTCTGCTGCTCTTCTAGGAACAGAGAATCCACCATGTGTGCTAGTATCACTGGCAGTCAAAGTTTTGCAAAAGAACTCAGTTGGATGCTTACTAGGCTTCAGTCCAAAATCAGGAATGGGGAAGACATCTTTCTCCTGACCAAAAACAGGTATGAGGAAACAATTTCAACATGTTTTCAATAGTAAAAACATCCTTCACCTCCATCAGTACATTGGCATCAGTATTAAATTTTAGCATAAATAATAGATCAGAACACTTACAGAATTCACAGGTTGGAGGCTCATTTGTGCATAGATCTCATCTGTCTCCTTATCCGCCTATTAATGACGGTACAAACCAACAACGGTATGATATCAGACCAACTGCAGAGATTACTCCTATACAATTTATTAAGAGCAAATATCTTAAAAGCACATACATGTAGGGTAACATTGTGAACTTGACACAACAACTGAGAAGCAAGATTTGGATAATTAGGTATCTGTGAAGTTGCTGTTCTATTTGTGGAAACCGCCACCTGTTGCAACAAGTTAGATTTTTATTAGCTGCCCCAGGAGATGGTGTTATGTCAACAACCAACAAAGCACAAGCTGCGAAAGGACAGAACAGATGACTATTGGACAACTAAGTTTCATAAGAAAAATTTAAGCACATTCCTAACAGGTTTGAACTCTGTAACAAATGGGAGGCCTTCTTCTTGGTTTTCCTAACTACATAGATAGAACTACTGGAATACTTTTTCCTGGATATGGTCATAGTTGCTAATTTAGAAAGAAGTCATGTATGTTTAAACAACGAAACGGAAATGCTTTACTAAGAAATCAGCATAAAATGTTAGTAAGCCCATAACTACAACTTCATTCAAGTTTAAATTCAACTATACAGATTCGCAACTTATTGTATGATTCTCTTCAACATTTTAATAGGACAAATTGCAAAGGTTCTCGGAACAGGACAATTCCCCTGAGAACATTTGTTTGAACTAGCAGGATTAGAGAGTGTTTACTTGGACATAACAAACAAACTCATATATCTGTGAAAACTTTCAAAAAAAGGACTGGCATATTAAGTACATTAGTTTCTCCAATTCACCCTGAAAAGACCACGTCAAGCTGTTTGAATAACTACAGTAGAGCGATTCCATCTTACATCAAAGTAAGTCAAAGGTTGCAAATTCTGACAATTTTGAGTTCTTGAATTAAGGATAATACTCTAGCCTAATAATGTAAGCAGGGAATGCACAATTTTGAAAAGCAATGCCAATAAATGGTAGTACCAAACAACAATAACAGGAAAAAGACTAAACCTGTTCGCTGTGCCCCTGTGGGAAGTAATACACTAGGCTTCCAACCTGAGGCAAAGTTACAAGTGGGCCAGCACAAGCATGCCACAACTCCGAACTAATTAGCTTCCTTGCTCCTATATTGCATCAAGATTCAAAAAAATATGTACGTAAAGACTGTATGTGATTCTTTAAAAAGGAGTTTGTGAGTTCATAACTGTTAAAGCTAGATGGTCAGTTTCAAGATCAATTTTTATTTTTGCCTAGTCTAAGGCTAGCTCTTATACTGGTCCAAAAAGTTCATGTTTATGCAATGAACAAAAAAAAATCAAGAATTGACAAGCAAACTGACCAGTATGATCCTGCATTTCTTTCAATAATTTCATTTCCTCAAGAAGAGTATGTGCTCCACTGACCAAACTTCCTGGCTTGCTCTTTTCTTCAGCAGAACCCATAAAAAAAACCTCAGTAATTTCCTTTACTTCAACCCCAAAAACAAAACCAAAGAACCCATCTTTGCAAAAAAAATCCAACTACCAACCAATCTGCAAGTCAACAAGATGACATCTTTCCTAGTCCAAACAACCAAAAACTAACATAACTGCCAACCCACTTAAGGAAATCACATTCCACGTCAAGGGAACGTGATACTCATAATGATTCTCCAGAGGAATGTAAACATACTAAAGGACATGACAAACATTTTTCTTGGAGAAACTGAGAGAATAAAAGCCAAAGAAACAAAGCTAAGAGAGAATCTAAGTTATTATGCAAGAAAACAATCTAATTGGACAGAGAGCATGCCCAAATAATCCAAAACCAAAGAACAAACACCACCCTGCAAAAAAGGTCTCTCTGCAATCTAAGTGGGCCTTACTCTCCATCAACACCCCATCAAAGCAAATAGTTTCAAAAAGGAAAACAAATTTGCAAATTATAAGGAAGAAAAGACCAAGAGGGGTCAGCTTATTTTTCCATCAAAGCACGCGGACCAAAGCATGAGGGGTCTCAGCTATCAATTCCCTTTGTGTAAAAAAAAAAAAAAAAATTTTCTTTATCATCAAAAGAAACCGACCTTTCGATGAAAGTGGTCATCATTCTGATTCCTCTCTTCTAAGCTTTACAAATAGAAACCCCCTTTTCTCTCTCTCTTTTAAAAATATTTTTAAAAAAAAGATTCATTTTTTTCCTTTTCTCCTACTCTGCAAAAACTGTTTCTTGAAAGTAGAAAGAGTGTTGCATGCTCTTATCCTGTGCACACACTTTCTCTGTATATATTTTGGTTGATTCCGTTGCAGCTTTAGAGAGACTCTCAGAGAAATTTTGCAGCTAAAGAAATGAAAAGGAAAAAAAAAAAAAAAACTGAGAGGAGGGAAAGCTAAGCTAACACGAAATCGTACTAATAACACTTGGGACGAAGAAAGTCAGGAATTAAATATATAAAAATAATAATAAAGAAATGAGAAAACGTACATTGCTTGCTAGCTTTTACACAGTTTATAGAAACATAAATAACTGAACCCATATTATGTGAACGAGGAATTAATTAACTATACTATTAGTAGTATAATCAAAATATTCTCTTCTTCTTCCTCTTTTTTATTTTTTATATTTAAATCAAGAAATGGAGGGAAGAGGATTATATAAATTATGGTCATTTGTTTCATCGCCGCACTAATTTTATTTAATGTCGTATTTTGAATCTTACAAATATTTCATACACACGAGGGTGAAGCTACAAGTCCGAGCACGGGACACAACAATTTTAATTCATATAATATATTTGTATTATTNATATATAAGTATAGATTTAAAATACAGTTATTATCACTTAAAATTTTTATTTTAAAATTCAGAATTTATAAAATTAAACTTCTAAATTCACCATTAAGTACACATTCTTTGTTGCTTCGGAGCATTAGAATTTGAACTTGATTTTAACAATCTTTTCATAAGTTATGCAATTATTAGTCAAACTAACTGAAATTATCCTCAGAACACTATGCTCTCTCCGTTTTAATTTGATTCTTTAATTTTTTAATTTAAGAAATGAATGATAAGATAAATAAATTGAGACGGAGTGAGTATTATTAATGCATATTTGGATATAATAAAAACAAACAAGTCCTTAGGGGTCGTAAATTTGCATTTATATTTCTGATGTGGAAAAGAAGAAGAAGAAAAGGGAAAGAAAGTGACAAAAGGGGAAAAGGGTTTGGTGTATTTGGTACTCTATATAATATAATCTCGACGTGGGGTTTTCATTTTCTCTCTCTTTTCAGTCATAAGGGTAAGATGGGGAATTTGCTTTATCCGCTAGACTTATTTGACCCGTTTCCCTAAACGCGTGTGCTACACGCCGTCGGCGCATGTTAGCGTGGAAAGTGCTTTGGAGGATTCACTAGGAAAAGATTTTCTTTTTTTTAATTTTTATTTAAAGAAAATTACAAAAAGTGCTAGAGATATATCATGTAAATTTGTATTATGTTTTATGAAATTCATCTCTTTTCTCTCGTAATGTTAT
>JACEIK010000033.1:538197-574916 GCA_018107945.1 Datura stramonium | reverse complement strand
GTGTTTTTAGTTCTCAATCTCAAAGCAAAAGGATAATTAATCCATACATATTTACTGCTACTATATATTAGAAAATTCAAATTTAATTACCGTAGCAATTAAATATAAAATATTAAAATAAAAAAAAAAAATTACGCAAGATTTTTTTTAGTTAACTTGGCTAAAATAGGATACCCTTTCTGTTCTTTTTTTACTTGACAGGTATAATAAAAATATTTAATTCAAATAGATTTTAATTTAAAAACTCATAAAACTCTATCCTTAGTACTAATTAAGTTATTTTAGAATGTCAAAAGAATAATTATTTTACGTTTTCAAAATGTACTTCTTAATTAATAGGATTATATTAATCAAAATGGAATCCCTATTAATTTTTTCTTAAAGAATAAGTAAACCTTATCTTATCGAGAAAAAAAGAACAGAAGAAGTATTAATTAAAGTCAGCCTACTTATCTATATTCATAAAAACATGATAAGAAAGAGTTGCTCGGATGATAAACTACCTCCACCTCCAACCTTGAGGTTGTGGATTCGAGTCACCAAAAAAGAAAAAAAGGGTGGAAACTAAAACTTTCTTAAGAAAAATAAAAAATAAAAAATTCATAAAGACAGACAATTACATATAACACACAAATGTACATATACATACAATAAATAATAACAATGAGGGAAAAAGAAGGGGAAAAATATAGTCAAATACATCAAGCTTTCATTATGCGTGAGATTTAGAAAAAAATTAAAATATAATAATTTATTAAATATAATTTTATTTTATATTTTACAAGATATGATACGGAAAATAATAATAAAAGACAATTTATATAATTTTTACGTCGATGTAAATTGGAGTAACAAATATTGCATAACATTTTTTTTATAGTAATAAGTCAAATTAAATACCAGCTGGTACTATAGGCCTGATGCAAAGGACAAGAGAATATCACGATAATTATTTTTCTCTTTTGATAAACCCGCGAACCCATGTCACTTCAAAGATAAATTGACACAAATTCAATAAGTTTTCTTTTATGTTTTTATTTGATCTCCATGTTTGTATTAAAGATTCAACTAATATTGAAAATTTTAAATCATAAGTTTATAATTGTTAAAAATTTATTTCTTTTCAAATTTAAAACGTAGAGCGAAGAGATGTGATAGTTACATTTATAGCTAAGTGTTGATAAAAACGAAAATAGTTAGCAAACATTTAATTAAGTCATTCGAATCTTACCTAATATTTAAGCTAGGTGAGATGGTTTTAAAATCAAATCCAAACGCTACGTAAGATCTAAGTTTTTATTCAGCTAATTAATTAGAAGGGAAACAGTAATGTACTTATTATAATAAATTACAATTGAGAGTTAAGTTTATATGAAATATTTAATTAAGTATTTGAATGAGCTCATATGCGATCAAAATTATAATTTACCGCTTACAAACACTTTTGTTTATCAAATTTTTTATAAATTTTATTATTAACATATATTATAATTTTCAAAATACTCTTTTTGAAATAGAAGTTGTAGTTTTCTCTATTTTATTTCATCTTCAGTCTTTTATAATTATTTATATGTCCGTAAATATAATTTCTAATTTATATTTCATTTATTTTTGACAGAAAAGTCAAGAGAAAAAGGATAAAAATAATTTTTAAGAATTATTTAATAATTTTAATCTTTTAGATTTATCATAAATTAACAAAAAATGCTTTCTTATATTATTATTAAAATATATACCTTAAGAATTTTAGTCCTTTAATTACACTAACATTTTGTTATCCATTCCAAATATCAAATTATTTGTTTAGGAAATCCTTTAACACTAAAAAATATTTTCAGCACTTAATTCTTATTACTACTTTTGTCCCTACTTAATCACTTGAATTTGTTGATTTAGGAGTCGCTTTATTGGAAATAAGTAACTTCCGAATGGCTAATCTCGAGATTTAGTATCTCGAGATTATTGTCTCACCTTTAACAAAATAATGAATAAATATGGATCTATGTCATATTTGATTGATATAAAATTCTGAAAAACTTATTTATGATTAGTTATCCTGAGATTAATTATACCAAATATTGGTAGGATAAAAATAACGTCATAATCTCAGCATAACTGTTTAAATAAATTATTTTAAAATTTTATTAAAAATTAAATATAAAATTTAAATTTATGAATTTTAATTATTTGAAAGTTAATTTTGTTAAAAATAAAATAATAATTTAAAATTAATTACCTGAAGATAACTTGTTTTGTAGTTAAAATCTGGTAGTGCTATTAATTTAGTTTTAGGATAATTTTGGGGGAAGATTAGAGGTGTAGCATAGGTAGAGGAACGGGGAGGGAAGGACACTAATCCCGGAAAGAGGCACGTGAAAATATGCATGAGGACCACGAATTATCATGCACGCATGGCATTCCTAGCAAAATCAGGGCCGTTAAAAATGGAGTTCATGGAGATTTGGGCCCAATAAGCACGCCCAAATTCCATTACTGAAACAAGTCCTTTGTTGTGTGTTTTGAGTAGGAGTAGGGCCCATTTAAGGCGCAGCTTTCTATGGTCCTTTGGAGCTTAAACTCGCCGCATTCCTCTGTACATTATTATTCCTTTCACGTATTTATACTTTCCACACTTCTCGTTTTCCCTAAACCGTTGATTCCAATCCACGTGTCTATCATCTGAACCGACAAACTATTTCTGGGTCTCTAATAATATGAGATTTTAGGCGGTGGATCGGTGACGCATTTTGAAGTTATTATTTCTTCCATTAGTTTATGTGTTAGTATTATATAATTTTCTTACCAAATTTAATAAATAATATATATATATATATATATAATTTTTTTAAATTTGAGCTATTTAAATATTTGTATGGGAACAGTTTTTGTTTTATGGAAGCGTGTCGCAGTTGATAAATGTTTTAGATTTGATTCTTATTTATTTGGTTAATGATATGTGATAAAAACAAGCAAAGCTTAGTATAAACTAGTAAGACAAGATAAAGAAAGGAGAATCTGAGTGTTTTCAGTGCGAAGAGCGAGTCTGAGACCTTAGTGCTTAGCTTAGAACAGTTACGTCAAACAACTTAAGCTAAATCAAGACAAAAATAAAGTAAAATGCTTGAAGCCAAGAAAATAGTATATTATTGATATGTGACTTTTAGAGGAATAAAATCTAAGTGCTTAATAAAAGGGGAGGATCATTTATTTATAGAATCTGAGAATTTAGTAATTTGTCTAAAGGAATTTCAAGAGAACCCTAAAGTATACCCATATGACTATGCGCCGCATCCAACCCATTAGGAAGGTGCCAGCCGATGGGCCTGTCTTGCTCAATTCGCATGAATTCGTCCGCGTACCTTAAGCGTTTCGGCGCTCTTGTCTCCTGCTTTGTCTTTTACGGCAAGCTGTCAGCCTCTGGTGATAGGCTCGCTGATACTAAATCGCACGAGATGATATATAACTCCACCATTGTTGTCATGAGGAAAACGGCTATCCAACCCTCAGCCCTCGTGGTCTCAATGTCTTGTTCAGTATCCATTGGTGATGCCATGTCTCCTTGCTCTCATTGTCCCCCATAAATTTTTGTCATTTTTTTCTTATACTGGATTTTATCTTCCTTGTATAAGTTTTCTTAAGTCTTATTGAACCCGGACATTGAATATATGAACAAATCAGTATTTTTTATCTCTTTTTGATTTTTTATCGATGCTCAGATATTCGTATTGAAGAGCTTGTGGTGGTCGCGTCGGATGGATCTCGTTACGGGTAGCATTCTCTATTAAAAAATTTCTATACTCTCAAAACTCGAAATCAAAAGCCTACAGTATGAAAAAAAAAAAAACAACTCCATTCATTATACCACATCATTAATGATTAAATTGGAGTATCTTACTCAAGCTAGAAAATTTGTTGATGCCGTCAAGTTTCTTGTCAGTGTGGACAGGCTTGGCGAATCAAAATATTTTATTCAAAGTGGAATTAAAATTAAATTTAACTTTAAATATGATAATATATTTTTTTTAAAAATAAAAAATATATCACGTAAATTGATAAGTAAGGCCTTCTTTCCGGAGTTATGTTTTCAGCTTTTTACGAAATAAAAAATCTCTAAACACGAGATTCGCAAAAAGCTGACCTTATTTTTTAATCATACGGCTAACTAATTTTCTTGTATGGTTTCACAAATTTTATTATTTGTTTTTTTTTAATTTATGATTATAATTTTTGTATTATTATTGTATTTTATAATTTTTGTATTATATTTTAAATTTAAAATATTTTGATAAATGATTTGAATTTTTCCTCGTAAAAAGATTATTTGACTTGTTAAACAAAAAAGCAACAATACCAATTATATATAGCTTCTTCAATGTAGTTTCTTTTTCTTTTCCATTTTTATTTAAATATAATTCTACAACACTGAAAAAAAATATATATTACTACAAGTTTAGAGGTATAATTTTTGTAGTCAAGAAATTACAATTTGAATTATAATTATGAGTCCAACCCTTTCTATATTATTTTTTTAAAAGGAAAAAAGTAACAACAGTATATTGCATTATTATACTCCTACTATTTAAAAATTTGTATTTTTTTTTTTTTTCTCAAATATTTTGGGCGTCTACAATGCTAGACATTTTGTTACTTTGATCCTTATATTTAAGAGATAGTCAATATTTGACTATATTATTGATTGTATCTTTAATTTTAATAATGTAATCGTGAAAAATATAATACTTGATAATAACGATAAATTTAGTATGATTTTATAGTGAATTTCAAAATAATAGAGTATTATGCGCAAACTTTATTTATTTTTGAGATTGATTTTTGAGAATGATTAATTTTTGAGAGAGCATTAGTGAAAATAAAAGAATCAATAGCAATAAATAAAAGGAACAACAAATTTATAAGCTATCGAGGCTAAAAAAACAACATATAGTACTCATAGTTAATCGTAAAAATTTTAAATTAAAAAAAAAGTAATAATAGGAGCAGCCAAAACCAAGAAGTGAAATACCACTAATTAAGTTAATAATGGTGCTGTTAAAGAAGTAATGTCATAATTGACCACAATAATTTTATCTTAGTCTTATAGCACCAAACATTGAGGCTAATTTTAGCATGCTCAATTATTGAATCTTTTTTTAAATTATTAGGGGCCAAAAACTCTAGCAGAAAAAGGACGAAAAAAGACAAATTTTCTTCTTTAAAAAAAAAAAACAATTTATTTATTTATTTTTAAAAAAAATCAATTACCTAGTCAAAGTGTCTCAGACAATAGGACATTTTTTTCCAAATAACAAACAGTATTTCCACCGAAAGTAGTAAAAACTAATCCACTCAGCCACCAAAATAATTCTTGATTAAACAGGAAAATATCTCTTCAACTAGGATGCTTGACATCTCATATTTGTAATAAAATAAATATTTAAAAATAAAGTTTTGCTTTTTAAATGCAGATAAATTTTTTTCACCTCTAGTCATTTAATTCAATAGCTTATAAAATATGGTCTACTCAATTCCTCCATAAATCCTATTTAGTTTTCTTAATTTTCACTTTTTTTCTCTCTTTTAATTATGCAGTATTTATAGAGTAGTCCCTAGTATATTGAATTCGAGTCGTTAAATTTATTGAGTATGAAAATGCTTTTCTATCAATTTTATTCATACTTGAAACTCAAACTCAACCCAATACTACATGATAGTAGAGCTTAAAGACACGTCTTACACAAAATTTCTTCATAAGATTAATATTAGAAAGAAATGTATTACATGTTTGTTGCTATATATTTGAGCCTCACTTTGAACACTTACGGAAGATTTAGGTTCAATATTTGATGTGTGTGTATATTTATATATATATCATGTAGCTACGTGGAGTTATTTTATACTAGTGTTGATAGAAATTAAATTACAATTCACCGATAAAGTAATTAAAATGTGTGCAATTGACTCGAATTTTATCGTTTAAATCAAGATTAATTCATTCACGATTTTATGATTTAAAAGGTTAAGAAACTTGATAATTAAATTTAATGCTTTGACAAGCTCTTTATTTATAATATTTTATTATTTCTACTAGTCTTTTATTTTTATTATACTTTGAGTTTTTTATTGATTCGAAGTACATCGAAAACCGATATATACATATTCATTGAGATAAAGTCTGCGTACTGCTACATCTTTTTGAAAGTCGAATTTTTATAAAATTACTCAGAATATGTTATTATTATTATTATATGTCGAGACATTGAAATTATATTTCAACCATCACTATGATTGGAAGATGGTAACCCCACATTGTAATAAATAGAAGTACATAAAAGATGAGCCTTTTTTTCACACAAAAATAAAAAAGAATTATTGGGAAAAAAAGTTGAATAAAAAAGAAGTAATTATATGTGGAGCTAGCTGGCTAAATCATAAAATCAACTAATCATATAGTAGTGCTCTTTTTCTTTGACCTTAGATTGCTTCTATTAAAGCAAAAGCACTTTCTTAAAGTGTGAGATACGTATCAACAAAATATAATGAAGAAAAAAAATAAAGTGAGAGTGGAGAGTCAATTATCACTATCTGAAAATATCTTATCCCTATTTATTTTTTTTTAAATTTAATTAAAAGCAAAATATTGTATATATAATTGGTGTTTGGTCAATTTGTTGATAATTTGAGATTGTTGAATGATGAAAAGTTGGTGATTAATTATTGTCCATCTTATGCTTCTTCTTTATATATAATTGAATATTATTACCTAATACAAAATTATCAATCCATCTATATAGATGCGGAGTTATAGCTTTACTTACGATTTTATATATTTATTTAAAAATCAATGTTGTTCTTGACATACAAAAATCAGTTGTGAATCATCGGGCTTTGGCATGGCTCTCTCGGGAGCCCGGAATATTTGGACCTCGGGTTAGAAGACAAATTGTCCTTTCTCCATTATAGTAGTAATGGTCAATTGTTCTTCTTTAGAACATAAATATTATTTCTCTTCTGAAAGTTTGTAATTTAATTTGTTAATCCTTCCGTTCATGGTGTTTCATACTTCATGGGGCAACAAAATGATTTACGTTATGAACAATCTAGAAGTTTGTCAATTTTTTCTTTTGATCCGCTAGCTTTCTTGAAGAAGATGACGAAGGACGGTCCAATGAGTGGGCTAAGAGAAAGGATTGATAGGCTTACAGATCTTTTTGAATATATTAGAAGTGTATACGACTCATAGAGTGAATCTCATATCGAACGAAGAGAAGAAAGTGAAGAGTTTTATAAGGCACTAGCGAGTTCGCGTGAGTGCGTGTGATTATAAACTTGATAATGTAGTCTTGTGTAAATCTTACGGAAAAATACTTGATGCGAATAATCAATAGAGAATTCCCATACTTTAAGAGGCGTGTTAAAAGATACCCGTCCTTAAAGGATATTTCACCCGATATAGGTGTATTATTCTCATGATTCGACAAACCCTTATAATACAAAATTAGGAGTACAAAAACCAACAAAGATTTATCTTTAAAAAAGAACTAGCATAATAAAAAAATGTGGAAAAAGATATTTCTCTTCATCTTTTTCTATGCACCAAAGATTTAGACAAGTATACATAAATAAAAGATATCAACATGAGAATGGATTATGGCATCTCAATTCTCCTCTTTATAGAGAAATGAAAAGCAAATACTTGTTATTTTCTAGAATTGAAAGAATTAACTAAGTGGACTCATCACTAAACAAAAGAAGATCAAGAAAATTAGAAATATATATATGCACTCCATAGATTAGTCAACTAAATTGCTTCAACTTTATAGCACAAGCAAATGATTAACATCATCATTACATAAATAATAATCAATAAGATTTCATTAAAGATAATCAACAAAGGTGAAAAATAAAAAGAGAATATAAAATTATTCCATTGGCATTTGTAGAGGGGTCCACAAGTGATGATTGAAAGTGAAAGGACTCTTGAGGGAAAGAAATTAGGAATTGGGCGTGCTGCAAGGAAACACAGAACAGTATAAAGTGTAGGCAAGTGAGGAAACATTTCTTGTTTCTGTTCTCATTTTATGTTCATTTTGTCCCTCTCATATATACACTCAATTTCTCCTTTTATTCTCTTATGCAATCTTCACTTTGGTCCTTTTCTTGTTGTGGGCCTTAATTTTATTCCTACAAATGTACAAAGTATGTAAAAAAATATGGTATCTAATCACTTTTTGATAGAGTAGTGTGCCATGTTAATGTCACCATCCAAGCTCATCATGTGTGTTGGCAGCCTTGGTCCGATTGAGCTCACGGATTTGTCTATTAGATGTAATGGACAAATTGTGTAAGTCTATTAGGTAGCGAGCAACCTTTGTATCGCTAAATTTGGAGGTCGTGATAGATAGTAAGAGAATAGAATGATATGTTGTCATCAATATATCAGCGCAAAGTAACTTCAAGCAATATTATCGAGTTTTAGCGATAGGTCTCACATATTACTCAATTGGACTATGCCATCATCGAGCTCAATGGATAAATTTGTGTGGCATGTTGGGCAAACCAGGACAATACATGTCATGGCTTGATTGTGACAAATATGATATAGGGCCGAATACTCCCTCATTATAGTAGTTGGGCAAACTTTAACAAATATGCTAAGTTCCTAATTAAGGATAGTGTATGTGGCGTCAATGGCAGAGGGAGGGCTAAACTAAGGTAAAAGTAGATCCTGGAAAGATTAAACGGTAACGAATGATAGAATTTACAAATAAGAAATGCATGATATTTTAAATGAAAGTGGAAAAAATTTCATAGTAAAATCTTGTAATTTTGTTGTAATAGCAATATCTTTTCGTAGTTATTATTATTGCATAGGAGTTAGGACCTCATTTTAATGATTCAATTTGAAATTGTATGACAATTTATTGAGTTTTCAACTTATACTCTTTTTTTTTTTTTTTTGACAACACAAAAAACCTTGCTATATCAATAAGCCACAAAGTGGACAGACAGTAAGGTAAAAATAAAAGACGAAAAAGGAAAAGGTGAAGGCTACAATGATAATATAATATAATATTTATTAGGGAGGGTCAAAAGTTAGGATATCTACAATGATATTGTAATATAGTGTCACATATTGAAATGGATTTAGTATAGTTTAAGAGATCTACATATCCACAATAATGAGGAGTTTGACATTTATGTTTGGCTTTTTCTTTAATCAACTTCTATAAAACTATGATGCTATATTTAGGCATAAAATTGAGCATTTCCAAACTAAGTGATTGATTTTAAATTTCTCCTCTTTTAATGGGATGGTTTTAAAATTTTATTTTTAGTAATTAAATTTATGCGTAATGGGGTATAAGTTTTTAAAATTTGAAATTATAAAATCAAAAACAAAACAAAAATAAACAAAGTAAAAAAATCTAATATAATAAAAAAATTATTTGTTATGAAAGCATAAATTCAAGTGCATCCAAATCGTAAAAAGCATATTTAGATCATTTGCACTTTTATCTCTATTTTTGTATTAGTTTTAATAATTTTTGTCTCAAGATGAAAAAAATTGCACTTATATTTTCCTGAGGATAGATATCCTAGTTATAAATCAAAGCGGAATTTATACTTAAAATTTAAAACACATGAAGCAGAGTAGTCAAGAATTTGGTGCAGCGTGAGCAAATGATCTCTTCTTAAGACTAGGTAATATATATATATTTTAAAAATTAGTATAATATTATCTACTGCACCCATATTACTATGAGAAGGCAAATGGGAGTGTTTTGATTTGAATGTTGGTGTTACGAAGGCTTTAGAATCGGTTACCAGTATATTTTGCCTTTTATTGGCAACCATGCTCTAGAAATTCTAAATTCGCCTTTACAAGCGACTTTAAAAAAGTTGCTTATCTTTCCCAATTAGCGTAAGTTCGGTGCTTAGAGACAAAAATTAGGGCAGAGCGCATTTTAAAAGGCAAACCGTTCAATTAAATTGCGGCCAATTTACAGAATGGACCCAGTTGACTAAAGCCTAAATTGCTTTCTTCCGAACAATCAAACCTCATACAAATAGACTCAAGCATGGCCTCCATTTTGGGCCTCAAGTCTTATAAATGGCTATTTATATGATGCAATCTACTATCATACAAATAGACAACAAATTATCTCTATTGTAGTGTTAAAAGAAGATACCAATATAGTGGATTTGGATCTCATAATTTGTATGGGCCTCCATTCCCCCAAGGTTCAATAGTATTGTTGGGTCTCCTGAATGGCCCAATAAGTCATATTCATTCGGTATGATACTACTGTCTTGTTTTAGGTGGCCCATCTATGAATTTGTGCACATTTACTCATTTGTTTAAGAAGACTACACATATTGAAGGAGGTAAATCTCAAAAATGTTAGTTTTCTAGCCTTTTGATATAAATGTAAGTTGGATTTAAAGATTTTTACATGCCCAAATGTATGGATACCCGATTTTTGGATCACCAATTATTTAAGCATACTTATATTGGGTAAAATAGCGAATTTAAACAAACTTGGATATGCGATTAATACATTTAAATATAATTGAAGTTAAATACAGCGTGTTTGAAGTTCAGTTATTTTTAACTAAACTTTTAGGCACATACAACTAAGTTCAACGTTTACATTTGAACTCCTCCAAGCATTGACGATTGAATTTAATTACATTTGTCTAAGGTTCATGCGCACATGATTGAAATTCAGCAATTTTTGTCCCAATTCTAAAACTTTTGCTTCTTGTTTACTAAAAGAATCTCATAGTACATTCGTAATGATTAGTGAAGAGAATGAGAGAAATGAAAGTGGGAACCAAATTTCCTTTGCTACTACACGGGAAATCAATCAAAAGTCTTTTTATTACGTATCGTCTTTAATTTTTATTCTTTAAAAACTAATCGCAACTTATATGAATTTATATTTTTACTATTATAATATTACATAAGTTATGTTCCATTCTTTAAAAAAAATATCCAACTAGGCATAAGTTTAATTACTAGAGATAAAATTAAAAACGAACCTATTTGAATGACAAACTGTGCAATCAAGTTCAATCCAAACTATGGATTGGTTATTGGGTTTCTTTCAAGAACACCCCATATTCCTTAATGGGCCCCCAAAATATTTTAATGTTTATAATGGGACCATCCACAAAATCCAGATGAAAATGAAAGCTCCAAAGCAAAACAAATAATACTACTTTAAATAATTAATGATAACATGCATGAGTCTCTCTCACTGCTGAATCTACAAACTTATATATAAAGAAATTATATTTGGGATTTGAAATCGGAATTATATTGTAATAAAAATTTTAAATATTTTTAATTTACTTATGCGGTATTATTTTTCAATGAATTTGATTGAATTGAACTCCTTTTTTTCTTTCGTCTAATTTCGCCGTGCTGGTTATCGCATTAAAGCTGAAAAGTATAAAAGATTGGGATTCATATTTCAGCGGAGATATAAAATGTTAGGTGATTTCTCTTATCAGCTTATATTTTTGTGGACAAAATTAATCTCTTCATATTCCTTGCTTCTAAAGAAAGAATTTGGAGAAATTGCTTATAATAATAGTAACCAAAGAAATAATTTTCATCGAGAAAGTTCATCATTTATTATATGTATGTAAAAAAAAATTGATATTACATATTTAATGTAACCAGTAAAATATATTAAGACGAACCCCTAGTTTTTCGCAACACTTGCTCGGAAGACTCTCCAACCCTTGATTGGTGCAGAGAGAAACTAATAGGTATCCGTTGAAATAATCGAGCGTAAGTGTAAACACGTGCATGAGTCTAAACAAGGAAAAAATAGCTATAGTACCTTTTATTTGAGGTTTAGTAAATGATGCATCTGCCTCCCATGTGAGGGGTTGAATTAAATTATATAATCAGAAAAGAAAAAAAAAGGAAAAATATATAATAGTTTGATGCGGAGAAATCTTTTATTTTAATTTATAGTGTTTTTTTTTATTTTTTTAGATTAAAAATTTTAAAATATATATTTTTTAGAAAAAAAACTCTTTGATAATAAGAAAATTCCTTCCCTAATGAAATTAGAAAAAACAAATCATGTGCCTCTATTAGCTCTCACAATCACCCACCCCTTACCCCACCTCCACCCCCTACACAACACTCATCGGTCTACCTCACTCCATTCTCATAATTTTATTTTAAAATATAATATATTTTATGATAATATATTTCACTTGTATACGAACATAACAAAATAAATATTTTTTCAAACACAATAAAATAAATAAAAAAACCTCAATTATCAATTCAATTTCAATTTTAAAAAAAAAACAAGAATTCCCGTTTAATACGGACTCCTAACATACCTTTTCTATTTTCTCTCTCTCAATGATCAGAGAATCAAAATAGCCCATATCTTTCTATTTCTTGATAGGTTTTAATTAATTAATTAATTAATTAAACAAGTAATATTGATTTTTAATTTTTTTAAATAAGAGTGTAATCAATCATAAGAAGTATAATATTGTTGTAGACTAGTAGTTAAGCCTCTTTTCGAATCTTTGTTTGGTTTGGTTTACAAGTTTTGAGAATTTCGACCCACACCACACTTCTTGTATTACTTCTGACACTATTGTAATGACCACAGATCTTTTAAGATCTTTGCAAGATGTGAATTATGGCATTTTTCAATTTTATAATATGCTTTTCTTGAATTAATAATCCTAAAATAGATTTATATCTTTCATAGATGTGATCTCCAAATGATTTTTTTTTTGGGGTTAGTAATTTACTAATGTAGTGACAATAAATGGTAGCTCTATATACAATCAGTAGATTGATTTCATTCGTTGAATCTAGTTCGAAAAGTATATTCGTTGAATATGTTCGATGTAATTTTATAAGTAGATTGTGGAAAAAGTAATGTGTATGTAGA
Source organism: Datura stramonium (assembly GCA_018107945.1). Taxonomy (NCBI): domain Eukaryota; kingdom Viridiplantae; phylum Streptophyta; class Magnoliopsida; order Solanales; family Solanaceae; genus Datura; species Datura stramonium. The sequence continues at coordinate 561,978 of JACEIK010000033.1, read as the reverse complement.
TTGCAGTCTTACGTACATTTAGCTTGTGAACATAAAAAGATTATTACTATCGACTAAAAAATATATATCACAAATATAGAATATTTAAAACAAATATAATAATAAAATGTCAGGTATTAAAAATAGCATTGGAAAATTAAATTGCTGAGAAAGTACAAATAACAAAATGTGACACTTCTATCTTACTATCTTAACAATATACCGTATCTATTTAGTTTCAATTGTTAGCGTAAGATTTGCGGCGCTCGTCAGAAAAAACTAACGGGGATGGTAATTTGACTAATATACTTCTATTTAATAATTTTTTTTATGCTTTATGATAACTTTAGAAAGTACTAAGAGTATAATTGAAAAAAAAAAATCAATTATCTCTTAAATTTTGAAAACTTAATAAATATTTTGAAACAATATTTTAGTATATCTAAATTAAAATGGAACGAGTTGTCTAAATGCTTGGAATTTATTCTGATTTTAAAGTTGTGAACTTATCCTTTTTTAGTTATTATCATTATAAAGTTAGAAATAAATTGAGATGATATATTTACTCATATTTGTGTTTTGATGAGAAGATTTCTCAACTCACATCGATATTTCGATATAAATTCTCATTAATAAGATAAAAATTTAAATAACCAATCAATTGAGCTATTAAATCTCTATACAAGATATGATTCACCACGAAGACAATAACAAATTTAATACATAAGTTGTTTTGCTCTATATTTATTTATATTAAATAATAAAATTCATTAAATCAATTATTAAGGATTTTTTTAAAAAAAAAGTTTATTATATTTTAATTTTTCTAAAAAAATAGTAATTATTTTAAGTCCTTTATTTATTACAAGAACGATGAGTAAAATGGATGAGAGGAATATGATAATAAACCATTAGTATTAAATAATCTATCCTCAAAAGAAACTATATATATTTGGTGAATATCAATCATTTTCAATCATTTGCATGCCTTAAAAGAAATAGAAATATTAAAAATGATTGAAGGTTTGAGACTAATTAAAGCCTCAACATCCAACCCACCAAGCTTGTTGGTTATTAATTAAACAATTTAATTATCACTAGTGTCACAATAAAGGTCCTTTAGTTGCATCATTATGTCCCTTAATCACGTCAATGAGTCGCTTAAACCCATTTTTATATTCTTAACTACTAACTGTATTACTCCATTTGTTCACCTTTTCCCTCTTTCTTTTGAGAAACAAAAAAATGGACACAAAAGTAAAAGAGGAAATAATTAAAAAAACAATAAATTAAATTCGTTTTATTTACTTTCATCCATATTGACATATTACTTTTATTTAAATAAATATTTATTAGTAGGAGTTCGTTCTTACTAAATTAAGCTTTGAATATTTAAATTTTAAAAAAACAAAAAAAACATTTGAGATAGTCAGTTATATGAAATTGGAAATTAAATTATGATTGAAATAAATTAAAAATATTTCATATCATAATTTCAGATTAGGTAGGGATAGAAGAACTATACTGTTCAATCAAATTACAACTAAAATTCTATGATAAATAATAACAATAATAACAATAATATATTCATTATACTCCAATAAAATAGACTAGAAATATTTATTTTACCTTTTTTAAATCTCCTTGTCAAAAGTTCGAACTTTGCCCCTAATGCTGCAGGGCGATTTAGAGACATAGAATGTGGTCATTAAATTTATATCTAAATTCAGTAATTTTTACTTAAACTAAGCAAAAATATATAAATAGAATTATAATTTGTGATAAATTCGATTTTAAATTTTGAATTCACCGGGCAAATGAATGCTGGCGGGCTGCTGTGCTCAATATTGTGGGAACTAAATCAACATGGATACGTATATAGGGCAATATCAAATCCTAACATATTATTTTAGTTTCTTGGGAACAAGCAGCTTAATTGAATTTCGATTTTTATTTTTATATTATAATTAATATAATGTTTGAATTTCATGAGACAAAGCCAAGCAATACATTGTTGATATCTAAAAACCAAGATGACAAAGATTTTGAAGCCTATTTTTCATTCAATGGGCAAGCCAGGGAGGATTATAATTATGTAAGCTAAGAATAATACTACTAATTTCTTTCCAATTTGCCAAATTGCAATATCATGTCCCCCTGTCAAAAATATATATCTTACATGTGAATCTGATATATTTCCTTTGACTAATTATATATCCAGCCAATTACTTCAAATATAGGGCCTGGTGCTGCTAACGTACAAATATATAAGTCTGCCATTTTGGAGGATATTAATTTTGTCTAAGTAATCTTGAATTAAATTTCTGAAATGCACAGCAATGATTTTTAGACTGAATTGGATGAGAGTGTTTCCTACAAGTTCTTCTAAAGCACATGCATCAAGAATTAACCAAATAATATAATAATATTTAATATTATATATACTCATTTTATATATCTAGAGACAATTGTATATTCACGTATGTAATCGTGAATCACATAAAATTAGAAATAAAATTTTGTGAGTCAGTATTCTGAGAATGAACAAGCATGCATGACTACTTGTACTTTTAACTAGTAAATATTGCTTCGTAGTATGCATAACATGTATCTAAAATGCTTATCGCATGATAAGATGGATGATAGAATATTGATATTATGATTTAAATTAATAAATAACTAAAAAAAATAAAAAAAATATATTATTATTGTTGTTCTACTTGTAATACGTAACTAAGAAAATGCAGCATATGTCAAAATTACAATAGCGGAACCACATATATTAAGGTGTACAATTGTTAATATTCTTCACTAAGGAGTATATTGGCAGTATATAAAAAATATTTTTATATATTATGCATTGAATTTTTTTAATTATTTCATTAATTTACTTAACCTTTTCATTTTGACATTTCTTAATAAAAATTCTAATTTCTCCTTATTATTGTAATTTGAATATTTAAAATCTGTTGGCTGCAGCGATATATTTGATCATGTGGCGCGGGCTTTCTTGGCTGATATTATAGACGGGGATAGATTCTCATCTCACCGTCCAAAATTATTATGGGGTGTCGACGTGTCCTCTCTTTAAAGCCTACTTACAGGCTTTTCAAAGCTTTCGGCTTTGAGCGTGGAGCTTTAAATTATATAATTTGCTAAATTATTTTAAAGAAAAATATCCTTTCTCTTCGACTTATATTATAGAACAAAAGGTCAAAATTGTGTTTAGAACGAGGATAATTATCTTTCTAACTTTCGAATAGAAGTATTAATAAATGTCTTGTATTCGAGGATGTGGTGCAGTGATCAGCAAGTGAGTGAAAATTACGAGATCTCTTGTTCAAATCTCAGTAGCCTTGGCCCAGGTAATTTGTTAAATACAATGCAGCGGTGGACGAGTTATGCATTGTCTGTAGTTGATGCGAATAGCGTTAGAGTCTTTTTCATAAGCAAACGAAAATAAACATTAACTCTATTTTTTCGAATTTTACTTAGTAGCATAACAAGATTGAATTGAAGAGCATTCATCTTCTCATGCTTGAATCGGTAATTTCATTTTTTGATCAACGTCTCCTAAACATATATTTTAATATTTTAAAAGTGCTTTTCTTTTACGAGAAAAGAACAGTTCTTGTAACATAAGAGTTTTCATATAGTTTAATGTAAAATGCAGCAAAATTATATAACAGCCAGAAATAAATAAAATACATATTTGTTAATTAATGTTTGGAAAAAGGAGTAGGAGAATGATGGGGTACGTACGTAATTGCAAGCACTATCTGTACTGTCTTCTACTACCTTTTGGTTGGAATTTTACAACACATCCTTGCACTAACTTTGTATTTTTATTTTTATTTTTTATTTTTATAATAATAATAATTATTATATACATCACATAATTAGCTGGTTTTCAATTCAAACATATATATAAATACTATATATTATAACTTAAATTTTGGGTCGTACGGTCTGTAAAAGGCAATTAGGTAAATATGGGTGAGTGTATATTGTTCGTGGTGGTGGTGGGATATATATAAATATATATATATATATTTTTCCATTTCAGTTCATGATTTTATCAATATATAAATTAAACCACCTTATAATTGGTTACTATATAATTATATATTTTCATTTGGAGTCTCTTTATATAGCAACATTACTGGCTCTATTTTCCTTGGGTACGTATTTCCTTTGCATATTTCATGCAGGCCTCCAAACCAATGTTGCTGTTTTAATTTATTTATTTAATTTTAATTGTGAAATTAAAGAAAATAAAAATAATTTTTAAATTTTATAATCTTAGATTAAAGATTTTGTGGAATGTATTAAAATGTCAGATTAATCTTGTGGTATTAAATATGTCAGGTGAAAAATTAAAATTAAAAAATTATCAAAAAAAAAGAAGAAGAGACATTATATTATTTTTGAAATGAATTAAAAAATAATAATACAAACAAATTGAAACGGATGGAGTATGAATAAGGACCAAAGACACTTACTCATTTTATAAATTTTTTATATATGTATAATATATTTTTATCTATTTAGTTGTTTGGTTTGAAGATAAGTTATTCGATATATAATATTTTTATTAAGCTTGTTTGTTTTATTGTATTAAGAATAACATGCATTGCATACTTTTAAAAAATTTATTTGTTTTTGAAAAATACTCTAACCTAGTTTAGTAGAAAAAAGGAATATTTTTGTCCGTATAATTATTTCATTCTCTAACGGGTATAACTTATTTCGATACTAATTACTGTTGATATAACTTATCTCAAGATTAATAATCAAACGAGGAATAAGATAATATTAAACTTTTACCCAATGAACATTCATATCATGATTGGGTAATCATTAATCAAAAACATGTAAAACAACTAAATTAAGCTTTTAGAATAATTAAGCGCAAATTTCGCATATTTGTTATTAAATTAAATGACTAAAACTGAAACACCCCCACCCCCCTCCCCCTCCTCAACAGAAAAAAAAGGAATAAAACAGAAATGGTGGGCGTTGGTAAACTATGTTAGATGACTTATTTTGACTTTGACACCTAATAAATCTTTAATTTGGGGCACATATATTTAAACTTATATTTGCAACTTTATATTAAGCTTTTATGAAGCAATATTCCACAGTTTAACACTGATAAAACTAGTTAATTCGCCATTAAAGATTTAAGAATGTAATTACATTAAAACTAATAATTTTGTAGTAAACGACATCCCTGTTAAAACTCAATATAAAAGATAACATTACACTAATTTGTTTATTTGTGTCACATTCAATTTAAGTTCCCTCTGACCCAACAATATCAATAATTTCTTCAATTTTTCTAATAAAACCAAACGTGTAAATTCCTTGAACTTACTTGATTAAGTACAAACAAAATTAATGCATATAATATTATTAATGTAATACCTGATTTTTTTAGTCAATATATTCTTTACACATCTAACTATGAACATGTAAATGCACAAATAGTCCGTCACACACAGCTGTGAGACGTCGATTTTTATTTTTATTTTGGAATGGATTTTTGGATCTATTCATATAAGCGTCTAACGTAATTCTATAATATCATTGAATTTTAGGACTTTTCAATTTATGCAGGTGCATAATTTTAAAATGTATACACGGATTAAGATCGATAAAATAAAATTTTTATAATGACAAGTTGAATTCATCGTTGAATCTTACTCTAATAAAATATGAAGGTACTTATGACATAAAGGACCAATAACGATCTTTCACACACACAAAAAAAAAAAAAAATAGACAAAATTATCGAAGCGACATTAATGGTGTATATTTATCATTTCAAATATATTTGCTGGCTTATCTTTGCATTAAAATTCTAATGGTCCTTTAGTGATTACTAGATACGGCAACTGACAAATTGATGTTATTTCGCAAGTGAAATCGAAGGATATTGACGGATCTTATTTATTTGTGATGATATGAAAGTTATTTTAAATAATCTTTAGATTTCGAAGATGAAAAAGTAGTTTAACATTCAATAACATCCAGTGACGTAGTTCACATGTAGCCCAGAAGTGATTGGTGAGCAGTAACTTTTGACCGAAAATTATATTATATATATAGAAATTGTACCAAATATATAAATTAAAAATTATTTACATATAAATATATGTTAAATGTGACAACACCACTTCAAATTTTTAATTTCGCCACTAATAACACCGGCAAGATAATAAGACAAATGGCGAAAAAAATAATCAAAAATAGTATTAAGATCTAATAATAAGTAACCAAAATAATAATATAAATATTTCGGTGTAAGGAAGAAAAAATACGCTCGTCAACCTATTAATTTTCTACCTTAATAATTTTATTTTGGCTTTAGCTCTAATTTTAAGACACGTAATTAGGAGTCTTCTTAGTACGTCGATTGGAGCATGTACTTTCCCCAAGAGCATCTTATAAATGCAAACAAACTACATGATTATTTAAGATAGAAATTAAGGTTTATAATATTTAATTAAGTCGTTAGTTGACGACAAAAGCCAAACTTTAAAATTGAGCAGTTCAATGAATTAGAATACAATTAAGAAAAGTAATGACGATAAGCTTAATTATTTTAATATCCTGAAGTGGCAACTTTATTGCATGTCGTCAAAAAAAAAAAAAAAAAAATTAAAAAATAGATAGATATTTTTTTAATTATATATAGGTGTTTGGCCAATTCTTTGGAGGTTAAAATCACTTTCTATTTCCTTTTATAAAAATACACTTAATTTGAAATTGTGTTGCTGTTATTGGGAAAGAGGAATACAAATTTTAGTTTTCTCAAGAATCAAAGTAAATTTTTTTTCTTAAGATAAAATTATTATTATCATATATTTATATTAAATATTCCAAGCTCGTTAATTTAATAAATCTATCTCACTTAATTAAATACAAACTCTTTTCTCATTCTTCGTTTTAGTTTTACTTTTACCATGTTGATCATTTTATAAAACATGATTTGTTTCTCTCTCTCTCTATTTTTTTTAGCCCATCTCTTTCCTCTATTTCTCCTATTCCTTTTGCCCATAACAATGCCATCATAAAGATACGGGTTAATATTTTTATTTGATAACATTATAATTCTTTCATTATATATCTATTTAAATAATTTTAAAATCCTAAATTAAATAATAAAACATTTTTAAAAAAAAATTTAATGTTTGTTACTTAAAAACACTTTAAAATGATTGATCAAACACAATCAATTTATCAAATATTAATTGACGCACTTTCAAACGAATTAACCAAAACACAAATTGTTTGATCTTTTCAAAAATATTCTTCTTCAATGGTTATTTTGACATAAATAATTTTTTTTAAAATAAGAAGTAGTTTTGCAGGTTTGATCAAACAAGACTCCTAATTTATGTTTAAATTTTGTAAGGACAAATGAATCTTTAAAAAAGAAAATCTTGAGAAATCTGATTTATGATTATTAATAATGATTATCTTGAGACAATTAGAATTAAAAAGTTTCCCTCTAATTCCAGCAGCGGCATGCATTTGAGCCAAATTAAAATGAGATCTGCTAAAGCATTAATTCCCCAATTAAGAAGAAATTAAAATTAAAAGCATGTGGTTTCTGCAAACAAAATCTTGGAGTCAAAGATTACAAATCCAACAATAACTATTAGGGGATGCTAATGCTATATTCATTGAACATCATTATAATTAGTAGCCAATTATATAAACACCTTCAATTAGGACAAATTAAATCATGATAAAACATTATTAGAACTCATTTGATCTGCAAACAATGCATGCATTGTTTTCATAGTAAAAAACCATGTGATTATCAGAACCTGTTTACAAAAATAAAACATCAAGATATATAATTTTGGATTATGATCTTATCTTATGTCTAATTCTTTCCATAAACCTTAAAATTAATCCTTAATTATTACAATATATCCAACAACAGACATCTGGCATTTGCCCCTGAAATGCCCAGTGCTACATACGCCAAAATTCAATGTTATACAAAATCGAAACCACAATTCATAAGTTTAATAGCCCTTTTTGTTACATTTTAATAAGCAGATTTTGAAATTTTCACTAAACAGATCGATAAGTTTCATGCACTTATACTTATACTACTGTGATAAAAGAATTAAATCGATAACTACAAGTGGTATTATATATCACGAGTTAAACCATATTAGTCGTATAAAATAATTACATTTTATTTTGTTATATATATTAACTTTAATAGAAAGAGAAAAATGTCTTTTGTGAACTTTGAAATATAAAGTACATGCGCATGGGGGTGGTGCCAGCAATTCTTGGTGAATAGAAAATATTGTGTAACATGTTTAATTATGCCTATATTGTCAGGCTTAATCCAACATGATTAACGTAAGCAAAAGGATAAAATAGTTCTTGAATAAAGCATTAAGGAAGATAAGTTAAATTAAAATAACCAAACATAAAACCTTTTTTTTTAATTAGGGTTTAAAAGTTAAGAATATGACATGTCACCTACTCTACCATTCAAAGTATCCATACAATTTATCCTTCAATGTTGTTTTTAGTTTTCTTTCTTATTATTTAAATCATTATTCCCCTGAGTTTTATCAGAATCTTGTTGGATAAACGGCATCTGATAGACGTTTATAGTTCAATAATTTTCTGACTTCCTCACATAACACGAGCTTAGCGCACCAATTTTTTATAAATCCATTGTACTTTGTCGTTTTGTTTTATCCTCTTTCCAAATTCTCTTAACTGACCAAATCCTTTTTACAGGCTGTAGTTTTCAAGACAAACACCAAAACAAAACAGGGAAAAAAACAAAAAAGGCATGCACACGCACAATATAATTGACAGTTCAAACAAATTTCACCACCAAAAAAATCTGTGCAGCTACAACTAAATCTTATCCGATACAATATTTTAACTTAATTTAGTAGAGAGTAAAAAAGACCCAATTGGTCACAGTGAGTATTATTCCCTTCAATTTCCATTTTCTACACTGCCAATTTTATTTTTTAAACCAAAATAGCTTGAGGGAATAATTAAGTATTATTTAATTTTTTATTATAAAATTATATAAAAAAGCTTATCTATTATGTATTTATTAATGTGATGCGAGTGCGGGGGTGCATTACAAAAAATTTAGGTTAATGAGGTGAGGATTTGAGGAATAAAATAATTCATGACATACATATGTGGCTCAACACAACAAGAAGAAGATATAAGTCTTATTTCTATTTTTACCAGGTGAATAGATTATTTACGACAGCGAGATATATAACATACGGAAAGGGTCAAATATGTCTTTGTATTGCTCCGAAATAGTTGCCCATATCTTCCATTCGTTATCTTTTGTCCCAAATATCACTCTCATGTTATACTTTTGGTTAAAATATCTGGGTTTTTCGTCATCTTTGGCACAAATTTGTCCTTAATTTTAGAGGACCCAGCATGTATTTCATGTCAAAATGGCCATTCCATATTTTAAATCACCTAATTTTTTTAGAAATCCGATCCCCACCTCTGTTTTTTTTTGGTTGTCATTGTTTTACTATTTAAAATACCCAAAATTTCAAAGTTTATTTTTCATGATGGATTTTTAAATAGAAATAACAAAAAAGGAGTTAGATGAATTGAGAAGCATTATTATAATTAGTAGTGAATTGCATTATTATATTTCTTTTGAAATTAAGATTAGAAAATTAAGATCTATACCGGTGTTAAAAAGAAATATTAAGCGAAGGGTATCTTTGAAATCCTAAATAATTAAAGATCTTCTTTATTTTGAATGAGTTCATTTGTTTTAAAATTGATTTAAAAAGTAAATTTACAAAAAATTGTAGGAACGGAAAAGTCGGGTCCATGACGTAAACTTATTAGGGAATTTGCTTTGGGTATTGGAAAAAGAAGGAAAAATAAAAGAAAACAAAAAAAGAGGTCGAATGGATTAAACGGGTGAATTTAAAAAAATTGGAGTATTAAAAATAGACCGAGGTTGTTTAGAATTATGAGTTTGGCGTAACTAACTCACTATTAAAATTAAGGATAAATTTATTGTCGAAATATAATGAAAGGGTATGTTTGAACCAAATAACGTGAGGAATATATTGAGCACAAAGTATAAGCGAGGGGTGTATGTTATCAGCTTTAGTATAACATAATATAATTTTCCGCAAGTATTTTTGATTTTTAATTTAGTTCTAAATAAAAGTTGCTAAGATAAAATTAGAATAAATTGACAACCAACGCCCATTACTGACTTTAGTACAAAAAACGTAGTGTTATTGGATCACGGAACCCGCAAAATACGGCTAATCGCCTCTGCATGACGCCCACGGTTTTTACTTTTTCACCGTAATTTAAAAATACAACTGGGCCGTACAAACCAGGTTGAAAACGGGCCCTTGTGGGTCCGTGGGTCCGTGAGAGGCCCGTGACGACTGTTTCAGTACAACTAAGCTTCTACGAACCTAGACGTTCTAACTCAAAAGGAAAGGAAAAATCCCCCAACTGTTTTAACGTGGGCTGTTAAAATATTCTTAGAAAATGGCTTGTTGGGCTAATATTTTATTGAGAAGAATTGTTGATTGGCCCATTTGAAGGGGTCTGTAAGTTGGGTCCCATACTCCAGCAGAGCAAATGGGAGCTTGATGAGTCCCAAGAAGGTGCCATGTCAGCTTCTGGATCTTACGTGAGATAACGGTATTAGTTGAAAAACGAGCCCAATAAGTAGTGAAAAATGGACTCTTTGTTGCCATGTCATTAATCCCAGGCCCCAACCCATAATTTTTTTATTTTTTTAATCTAGCAATTAATAGCTACTCAGCTTTTTATTTGGATCCAACATTTTATTTATTTATTTATTTGGATCCTACTTAAATTTCACTTTTGTGTTCTAGCAACGCAACCAATCATAAAATAGTAGTAGTGGACTACTTACCATGGACAGGTATTTTAAAGTTTGATTTTGATAATTGATAATTAAAAATAGATGTTAAATGTTGAATATTTAAATTTGATTGGATAAAATCAAATGTTAGTTTTAATATATCAAATTTGATATGATAATTAGTAATTATGTATCAAAAAAAAATTATTTTAAAAGATATGTTTATAATTCCAATATTTAAAGAAAACATGTATAGAGGTTACATTTCCTCTCAAACTACGTATTATGAATCAGTTGGTATAGGTCAATTAAGGTATTCAATTCACTTGTTAATATTTTCCGTATATATGGTAACAATTTATTAAGGGTGAACATTCATTATTCGATTCGATATTTTCAAAGTTTGATTTTAGTAATTTGATAATCGGTAACTAAAAGTAGATACTTTATCAAATATCAAACCATGAAAATTGATCCTACACGATAATCAAAATTACATTATGGTAAATCCCGATTTCGATAATTTAGTTTTCGTCGATTTATGCTCACTCCTACTACTTACTGTTCTCTCGATTTTAAATTATTTAATATAGTCTGCATTGATACAAAAGTTCAGGAAAAATAAACTAAAATATATGATAATAAATATGTCATAATATTTGTATAAACGTATGAGTTTTAAATTTGTAGTAAACAATTCATAATATTATGCGATTATAAAAATTTCTCATTAAAGATAAATGAAATGTCTAAAGTTACCACAATCTTTACTGTTGTGTTTTCACCATATTTTAGTCTTGTATTTGTCAAATATGTTTTTATAGCATTTTGTTGAGCTCATGTCATATTGAAAATCTTATCTATGTATGACGTAAGGGTAAGATTCTGCATCTGGCACATTTTGGTAACATGAAATGTCATTTAGGTATATATTATGTTGTTGAAACATTTGAAGTTAATTTTTAATACGTAATATGACATTCTTTTTAGAATGAACTAATAAGAAACAATAGTAAATAAATTGGAATAGTGAGAATAGTAATTTCTTTTTAGTTTCTCACATGGTAATCAATATTTATATTGGCTCGAATACGAGGCTTATTACGCACAAAAGAAAAAAATGAATCCAAAATTCATGCACGCCCAAACCAGAGATCTCCAAATGATTTACAGACAAATTGGCATTACCCTTTAAAATCTTAACATATATTCCCAAATCCATTTAATATATTTGCCTCGACCACTCAATAATTCATAAAACTGTGGTATATATATGTCTCAAGCAAAAACAAAAAACTTTTAATTTTAGTCACAATTTAAATTTAGGAAATATTGTTGTTAGTTTGGAGGTATATTTGCAGAAAACGATGAACAATGTTGGATAAATAAATGAATAATAAAATTAAATGTTGGATAAATGAAGAGTGATCCTTTTTTAAATTAGAACAAGTGGGGGCAATTCTGCAGTTAATGACTTTCTGGGGGGATGAATTTGTACCCTTTTAAGCATGCAGGACCATAATTTGTTTCCTACTGGCCCTTCTTGAAACTTTCTATTATTTCATTTTTGTCCCAATTAATTTGAGACCTCCAAAAATCTCTGACCAAAAATCATTATTTAGCAAGGCAAAACACCTCTGCATTATTAATTTGGATAATAAAGCCACATGTTATAATTTTTGTGTCTTAATATATATGTATATGGTTTAAATTTTAAAAATATAAAAACAGAAAAAAGAATATTAAGTTATAAAATTTCAAATATTAAAATTATATATTTTTTAAAATTAAAGATTTGAATTTTTATGCATGATTTAATGACTTTAAAAAAATAGATTGAATGATGAAAAGCAGCTGCTTTAAACTAGTATACAATCTTTGCATAATACTACGCTCTTTTTTTTTCGTTTAAAATAATGTCAAGTGGTATCATTGGATAATTAAAGGAATTAATTAAAATATTTTTTAAAAAAAAAAGCAGCATGAAGTATCGCGTATTTCGAGTTCTATCTGGTATCAAATGTTAGATTTACATCCCCAAATTATATATTATCGATTATTTATCAGCAGCAAATTAATAGGAGTCAAGCGCACGTGGATGGAAATTCATAAAAATTGATACTTGAGGGTCTAGTATATACGTTTCAGAAGGTCAAATATATTGTACCCTAAAGAACATTGCAGAAAAAATACAGTACATCAACCAATCATATTTTAGCTGAAAAATTATATTCGAATTTTGAAAAGATGGGCTTTATGATATATAAAAAATAGATTAGGAGAAACATATTTTTGGAAGTTAGCTTTAAATTGTTAAAAGGAATTAATAAAGGGAAAAATGGGCCATCCTTTGCACATGGCTAATGGTCAGATTTGGAGAACCACAAAAATTGTTTATATTTTCATTTATAGAAATGTAAAATCATTCAAAATTTTATTTTAATTTGTTTTCAATAATAAAGTAAAAAATAATGATATTTAAAGAGTAGAACAAAAAGAGCATCTTGTTGTATATATTTGTGCAACAAAACGATTGTACTCAGAGTTCTAAATTTGGGATTATAAAAATAAATATGTAAATTTTATTTATTAAATTGTCAATAGCAACTTTAAATATACTAACTTTGAATTTTGTATCAACTAACAATACAGTATACTCCATCATTTACATGTTGGAGTAAAGAAAATAAGGTGCAAATAAATTTTTTAGAATGTAATCGAGAGAATGAATTGATGTCTCATTATATAGTATTTAGTAATTATTATTTTATGAGTTAATTATTGAAACTGAATTAACACTTATTATCATTTTATTTATATAATATTAGAGTGAGACTCGATAATGTTATTAATTTCTACTTGAGTGTTGGGCTCGTGTAATTTTACATTTTAAATGTCTAATTTTGATATTGCGGGCCGGAGAGGATGTTATAATGTCCGATCGATTAAGAAACTGAGTTGTTATTTTCTTGTATAGTATTTGGATCATTTCTTTAATCAATTAATGATTAAAGTCATATTTAAAATATTTTGATTTTTAAGGTTTATACGTAAACTATTTAGTGTGCGAGTTTCTAACTATTATCATAAGCATTTATCGAAAATATCCCTTGGCTTGCTCGGTGTTTCTTTTCCCTACTTAAAATATATCGTCATTCGGGTGGAAAAAGGCAAATTGATAATTAAAGTATGTTTTAATAAATAGTTAGTGAATAATTCGAGATAAGAAACTACATACATATAATTGGATATAAAATTTGAAAAAGCAAAATATTTTAAGTGTGTTCTTCTTCGGCTCTTCTTGGTGTGCGCGTCATTCTTACAAATGAGGCAGGCTAATCTTCTGTGTATCGATCCAATTTGATCGATCCTCAAAGGGACTCGTTAGATAGTATTTGACATTTATTAAATCATTAGTTACCTTCTGAATTCAACTAGGTTCAATATCCATTTTTTTACGAAATTTGATCGTCATTTTCGTCGTTGTCGTGGTTATTATTATTATTATTATTATTATTATTATTATTATTATTATTATGTGGTAATGCACACCTGACATGTGGGAGGTTTTTGGAGTTTCGAGTTTCGACAATTCGTGCGTACGTTCAAAAAGCATTTGGAAAGTACATGAACTCCACTATGCCTGTTCTCTACTGTCTTTTAGTTTCCCCTGAGATTCTAATCAACCCTCTAATTATCAAATTAATTCAATAATAATAATAACGTTACCGGTGTAGTTACGTAAATCGAGTGAAAGATAAAGTGTCTGGAAATGCTATCATACTTTAAATCAAAATAATCAGGAAGAAAAATAACGAATGTGAAAGCATAACAAAGCGAGCAGTTACTAAATCAAACTAATACGATAATTAAAGTCACGAGCTTGATAGATAGTAACAGTGCAAGAAACAATAGATAGTAACAAAAATCTAAGGATAACACACTATAAGAGTAATACTACGACTACTTATAGCATAAAAGGATTAGTTAGAACACTCTACTACATGCTGACTTACTGACCTAATCCGTATCCTTCACAATATAACCTCCTATATAAGGCCCCATGTCCTCTGTAACTTAAAATCGCGTCATGTCATGTCTAATCACTTAATCCGGTCTCAATACTTCTTCAGTCAACCTATACCTCTCCAGACACCATCCATTGTCAACCTCTCACACTTCCGCACTGAGGTGTCCATAATTAGATAATGTTAATTTCACTTTCTTTAAAATAAAAATGAATTAAGGATCGATGATACAGTTGTTGATATTGGTAGTGCAATTTTTATTTTCTAAAGGATTACATAATAGCTGGTTTTAATGGAAGATAAAGAGTTCAGTACTGTACCAAAGATTCCAGCAACAACCCTATATACTAATTAAAATTTTAAATTTTCTTGATTCTGGAAATGTCAACTAGAGAAAACCAAAACTCCTAATTAATTAATTAGTCTAATTACTCATTTTTTGTACTGTCTTTTGTTTTGAACTAATAGTAATTAGTTCGTATGGAAGGCCTTTATTGAACTTAATTATTGCTCTAAACTACATCTAGAATTGGAAGAGTGCTTAATAGGTGAAAATCGAATCTGATGTTTATATAAATCAATAGATGTATGACATGTGTTTATATAATATTTATTTATTTTTACTATATATTAAATCACTTAATTGTATAAAATTAGTAAATACAATTCGATATAAACATTCTATACGAATAAGTTTTTAATTAGTGCTTGTTCCATGTTTGACACAATTATAGAAACAAAAGGAGAAGGAAATTGAATTGAGAAAGGGTACTAAGTATATCAACTGTTTATTATCAATTTCAATCCGTTTACTCAAATATGTAATAATTAATTTATATGCGACAAAATTATTTCAATACTTGATGCTTATCAATTATTTTCAATTGAATCATTCAAACGCGGCGAAATTACGCTTAAAAACAAACACTTATTTCAAAGTAAACTGATTGAAAAATGAAAAGAGAACAAAAACATATAGGATTCGTGTGTGTTTAAATTTGCTTTGTTTAGTTAACTATCCATAAGTAGCTATATATTATGCTTTTTGAATTTTTTGAAAGGGATATGCATGTTTTATTAGATTACGTGAAAACATTTCAACTAAAAAATAATTTAAAAGATTACGTAAAATATTAGAGCCACATGACATTTAACTAGTTGAGAACTTGCAATTATATTTGACTTTGGATCACTTATTAGTTTTTGCTATAAAATTCTAGTGATGTCATCCCTTACATTTAATTTTCGTCGACAACAATATATTCAGTGTATATTATAATGTGGGATTTGAAGAATGTGGCATATGTGTAGGCAGCACTTTTACACCTATCATATGAAGTAGAGAGATTGTTCTCGAAAGACCTTCGGCTCAATTACGTAAAATATATCAAAAATCAGGTACGTAAGGCAAGTACATGCAGTAGCGAAGGAGCCCCACTGAAAACAATGAAGAAGAAATTAGTAAGAACAACAAACAAAACGATAATTGAAGCAAAGAAAAAAAACATAAAATACTAAAATCGAAGAAGATAGTATGGGAATAAGGTAACAATATTGATAAGAAAACTAGACAATGCTCAACTACCTTAGTAACTTTCTACCCTAATCCATAACCTCCATATCTTTCTATATCTATGATCATGTCTTTGATAAGCTGCATATATGTCATGTATTTTCTATTCACTTCTCTCAAATTTACTTTTTCAATCTACCTCTGACATTTTCATCCAATATAGTTATAAAAATTACATCCCTTGACATTTTCATCATCTATAGTTATAAAGATTACATCTTAAAATCGACGAGCACATAAAGCATTTGATGAGTAGATGAATTTGTATTTAAGAATCAAAAGAATAATTATTGTATATTTTTATGTTTATAATTAATTTTTCTTTTTTCTTTTTGCTATGATAAGGCTTCATCAATTTCTCTCTTCTTAATTTGAATATATGATACTCTATTTATTATTATAAGCATCATAGTTTTTTTTTGTCAAAATTATCTTGAATCTTGATTAGTGCATATAAAGACTGTTTGAAACGATCTCTTATCTTAGAATTGCCTAATAGAGAAAGTTCAACGCCTAAATTGAGTAAACCCGAAAACTTTTCATGCCAAAATTGCAAATTGCAAAACTTCAGGGGCAAAGTACGTAAATTACTGTATTTGTAGAAAGAAGTGGCAAATCTCGTAAATATTAGCAACATCAGGGGCTAATTACGTAGTCAAACTCTTATATAAACCCGCGGCATCCCCACTCTGAGATACCTGGAAAAAGGAAAATCCATACTTTTTTCTTTCTGAAACAGAGCCAAATAAATCACAGTACATTAAAGTGAAAACAGAAAGAAAATTATCTCATTTTTCTTTCACTTTCTCGAGAAAATGTCAGCTTGCAGTAAAATCCGTTACATTGTACGACTCCGTCAAATGCTGCGGCGGTGGAGGAAGAAGGCGGCGATGACAGCTCGCGGCCGCGTACCGGCTGATGTACCCTCCGGACACGTGGCAGTAACTGTGGGCATGGATTGCAAAAGATTCGTGGTTCGAGCGACGTATCTGAATCACCCACTATTCCAAAAACTGCTCGCACGTGCTGAGGAAGAATACGGTTTCTCAAACTCCGGCCCATTATCGATCCCCTGCGACGAGGCATTGTTCGAGGAGATACTCTGTTACCTGGCCCGCTCCGATTCCGACAAGAACAACGTCGGATGTTTTATCAATTTTGAAGATTTTCAAAGATATTGTCATGTGGGTATTCGTACTAACATCGATTTCTGGGCTGATTCGAGACCCCTTTTGAATGGAATTTCCGACAAGTCAATTTGGTAATGAAATTCGACGGAGATGTTACTGACAACGGCGAATAAAATAAAAAAAAGATTGCTGCTGATTTTGACCCGGGTTCGACTCGTCCGAGTTAGTTCACCTGCACAGTTAACTCGCTTGACTCGGTTGGTTAAATGGGTCCTGCTTCTTTTTTCTTTTTCTTTTTTTTTTTACTAATTCAGGGAATTATTCTTTGCTTACCCGGACTACAATTTTCTGGTAAGTTTAAAGGTTTTTCCTTACGGGATTTAACTTATAAATTGTTGCACTATTAGTATACTTTTAACATGTTATGACACGTAATATTTTATTTTTTCAGATTATTAATTTCACTTGTCATGAATAGTTATTTTTTATCGTGATCATATCAGATCGCATAAATAATATTCATGTTTGTGAAATTAATAACATGAAAAATAAGATACTAAACGCATCATAATAAGAAAATTTATATTAATAGTGTAAAAATTATTTACAAGATCAGTAAGGATGTTAAGTCATGTTTATATACATTTGTTTTAAGATTGAGTTGGGTTGGGCGAGTCACGAGTCAAGTATACTCCGGAGAATGTGATTGGGTGATGGCAAAACGGTGGGCGAGTCGTTATTTACCACCGAGTCGTCCCGGGTTCGACTCGGAGTGAAATTCAACACTGATGAGAAGAAGAAAAAATTAAGTGGTTACTCCTATTAATCAATGGATTATCGCTATAAGCTTCTTGTAAATTTTTATTTTTGTGTAACGTGATTATTGTTGATTATTGATCAATGGAAACATGTAGAGAAAATTTAATCAAACTATTATGAATATACATGTTTTTTTTTTAAATGAATACTGCTATGAGTTTGAGTCCGTATTGTTTATATATCGCGTGGAGTGAAATTTGAGAGAAACGATAAAATTATTTTTGTTTTACCTATATATTATAAACTCGAAGTATAAAGTAGACTATCTATACCATATTTCTAAAAATGTGATTGTTTCTCAAATTCTATTAAAATGCGGGAATACATTGAAGTATTTTGTCATTTATATATAGTGTGAAATAATTGAGTAGTAACGTGCAGGCAGTTGTGGGAGTTATAATGATAACACCCCCATGTGAAAACCAACAGTACTCTCTCTCTTGTACTACGTACTGTATTATTTTGGTTCGAGGGAGTTTTAATGATGTTTTCGGTTTGACATGCTTCTGTGTTTTGTCAACTAACATGAAACTCCAGCAACATTCGACATTGAAATGCATGCAATAGTGCTCATTTTCCATGATCGAGTTTAACTAACTTCGAAATTATATTGAATATATAATTATTGACGGTGAAAAAAAGAAAAATGTAGCAAAATTTGTACATAAATATTCAAATTTTATGTATGTTTAGTGGAACCATTCTTTTGAGAAATGACAACTATTATGATTTTTCCTGTTAAATATTTTTATTTTTTTAGCAAAGTTGCACTTATGACACAAGCCCGGATTCCTCATTTTGTCACCATTATTGTGCTTCCTTTTTCACTTACTATCGTACCCAATATACAATATTTTGCTAGCGCTCAATTAATTTGAATTTACGTTTCTGTGTAAATTTTACTATATTGAAAAAAAAACTTTTTATCTGAATTTTTTTTAATTCTGAAAATTCGAGCTCGAGTTCTTATGGACGATACCATTATTATGCTTGACTGACATAGTGGCAAATAGAAAGAATCGATGGAACGAAAAAAGAAAAAAAAAGAGTGTCTTTTTAAATATAAATATATAGAGTAGGTCTTAAAGGAAGGGTAGTGATTAGACGTTAATGATGATGTTAGTTTTGGAATAATTTCTAATATTCTTTGCATAAAAAGAAGTATGAAGCTGCCAAACAAGATACAGCTCATGTTTGAGACTTTTTTTACTTTAAATTCAAATTAATCCTTCTGACTTGTTCTTCTAATACTAATTCAACTTCTTTGTGTTACTTAATTATCAGTTGATTAATGGGCCAGCCAAGAAAAACATGAAATTTCTGGGCCTTACCAGCTGAACGGGCCCGACTCAAAAAGACATGAACTACTTGTATGTTATGATGGTTCAAGACTTACATGGCCCAATAGAGGTGGCAAATGGACGGATTTGGCTGAAATGAACTAAAAGCATGTGTTTGTTTTATTTGTTCTTTTATAACTTTTGATTACCTAATAAAATTATTATTTTTCATTTGCTATATATAACATATCAAATTTTAAAAAATATGTTTTTGAAAATATTTTAATAAAATTTTTCATTGATCAATTTGGGGTAGATATTAGCTCAAATTTTAATGGACTGACTAATAAATAGACGGGTTAATAATCAATTTAAACTTGAACAGATTAAACAAATTATAATTTTATGAGCTAATGTTAACATCTCCACCCAAATATTCTACGAGTCCTTGAGTAACAGTTTGCCTTATCGAGCAATGCTTTTGAAGAAGTAGAAGAAACCTTATAGTAATGTGAAAAGTGGCTATCAGGTGCAATTGTTGCATCTAGAGTGGAGCAATACAGAGACAGTTACAAAGAGTTGGCTAGTCCATTTATGTTAATGGTCAAACTTATTAAAATGGCCACAAGAGCCCATCTATATGTATCCTACCATTATTTGAGGTTTATCCTATACTTTTAGGCCATATTTTCCTTGGGCTATAATATTAACATTGTTGATGACTAATCTATAATATATCAAGAATGGGCTTATCATTATTCTAATGTCAAGGAATTCAGCACATATGCTGACACTACTAAAAACAGTGCAAAAATCAAATGTTGAAACTGACGGCCATGGTCGGTTTAAACCGAGGGATAACCGAGGGAATTCGTTGGTTTCAATAAATTAAAAATCGTTATAGAATTTCTTTTAGAGAAAATCGATAAACTCTGTCAGTTTTTCATAAATATACACACAAAAAAGTAGCTACTTGAAATTAAACTTAGGTATTAACTATGACATTGAACAATTCTACTATACTCGACCGCACACGCTCTTTGATAAGTATTTCATCATTTTTCTTTATATACTTTAACTGCAATTTTGCACTTCAAAAACTGACAGAATCCCTCAGTTTTTGTTAAAAAATAATAATAAATCGAGGGATCCCGAGGATTTTCTTTAATTTTTTTTTTAGTTTGCACACATTTTTCTTTGTTTTGTTTTATTAAAGAACCAACAAACTAGAGCGATTTCCTTCTATTATTTGAACCGATTATATTCGTCGATTTTCTTTGATAGATTTTTTCACTGTTTTTTAATAGTGGGACATAAAATTGGATGGACTATGTTGTTATGGTAAGAAATATTGGGCCTTACATAGGCATAGCCCAAGCAAAACACATATAGCATCNCACATATAGCATCCACTCACCTCTCACAAAAATAGCCACTTCAATCGGTTTAAAATTAAGACGTAATTATTAATTTATTATTATTTTAATTAATTCTTTGAATTTTAATTATTCTAATTTGCATGTTACTAGTCTAACATAATCTGATTACTATAGGCAATTCGTTGCAGTTAATCGTTTACACTACGTATAAGTTAAATCTGATAAAACAAAGCTAAAGTGAAAAAGCAAGCACGTGATTGCATGGTCAAAAGAGTGGAGCACATGTGAGCAACTTACAAATTGGGTTACTGGGCCTAACACGCACATACAGTTACAGTGCTATATAGTGTTTATTAGTGGCCATTTTACGTAAAAAAGGCTGCCAAATATTTTGGACTTATGTTTTCTTTTTTGGGTCTGCCAAAAGTAGAAAGAAAACAAAAAACATAAAACCATAACGAGAATTTCCACAAAAATAATATTTAATGATGATGAATTTCTGCATTCTGTGGTCCTATACTCACTTAAAAGCCACTGAAAAAGCATAATTTGGATTTGTTTTTTAGTGGGAAATATTTTCTTTGAAGAAAAAAAATAAATGAAAACGATTTGTTTTTGTTTTTGCATATAAACAAAGTTTGCCTGTTCTTGTTATCATTCATGTATTTCCATTTTAAAATCATTTTTCTATTTTTATGAAATAGGAGTAACATCTGCGTACACCTTATTTTTTTTAAACATTACTTTGTGTGATCTAAAACATTACTTAATTATTTGTGTGATTATAAATCAATTGACTAAAGGTAAAAGAGAAATTTTTAACGCTAAATGAGTAATATTCTTTTTTGAGATGAAATAAAAATAAAAATGTGCTACATAAATAACATTTAATTAAAATCTGACAGTTTCGTTAATTTGTGTGTCAAAATGGAATCATCTTTCCTTGAGAATGATGCAAAGTACTAATCAGAAAAAGCCCAAAAGGCCCAATTTACAACTTTATATCAGATTCGGTTTGTGTCAGCCCTCAACTAGGAAAATTAAAGAGTACACTTAAATATTTTATTTATATTTCTAAATATTTTTTTATTTTATGATAGTTATAGAAGAGTATGATTATATAAGTGTAATACGTGATTATTGGATGTATGTTTATGTGCTTAATTAATAAACATTTGTATTTATGTTTACAATATCATTTACTAATTTTCGGAATTTATAAATTTACAATTGTGGTTTCACCACTTATTTGAAGTACGATAAAATTATATTAATTTTTTCTAATTAAGCGATACAATAAAGTAAACAAATGCAATGATTAAGTATTAACCATAATTAAGTAAAAGAAATATATCTACACATACATATCATGAATAAATTTATCTGATTTATACACTCGATACGAATAAATTATTAAAATCACAAACTTACCTACTTTTTTTTATATTCCAAATACACAAATTCATAGTTTAGTGGTCAAGAAACTATAATTCAAGCTGTAAAATAAAATTTCTTTTTTTAAAAAAATAATGAGATGTTAATGAGGGGTGATTTCTTTATTATTCTTAGAAAGTTATTACTAAAAAATATTTCCAATTAAGAATCATGACTTTCTAACTTTGCTGTCTTTATCATTCTGGGTCAATTAGTGGTTATATTAACTAATGACAAATATAATAATGACACGTGGCAACAAATTGTGAGTAACAAGACAGAGAAGCAACAAGGGATATGACAAATGATTATCATTAAACAGAGCAAAGTTAGGGAAAAGAGGAGATTAACACCAAATTAAAAGTACCAAAAGGCAAATCGAATCCTATGAAAAACACTATTAATATGGTTTAGGCATAAAATAATAGAGTTAAAAGATACAAATCTAACCACTATATATTAACCTAGGATAAAATTTAATCTTCAATCAATTAAAATATATGCTTACTATATTTAGACTATTTTTCAACAAGTTATATACCTATACAAATTTAAATATTAAATAATTAACATAAATTTGTGAATATTCATGAGAAAAGAGATAAAAATACATATGCCAATTAATTGAAGATTAAATATGCATAGTCAAATTATAGAGAGAGTGGTGATTATAGAGGACATGACACATCTTTAACTTACCAAGAACTTGGACCCTAGATTGGAGGATACGGAGGCCGCAAATTATGATAGAAGGTTAGTAGATAGTTAGTGTTCTCTCTCTTTCTTTTGACAGACCCGGTGGTAGCTAGTTTGGACTTTGGAGCATCTTATCTGCTTCTCCTTTCATAACAGCAATATGAGTTTTATTCTCGTAGTTTCTTGTTCTTTGAATTCTATTACTACATGTTGTTTCTTGTACTTTAGTATCATATTTTTTTGTTGTTGCTACAATTCCTTCCTCACTCCCATATTTTCTTTTTTCAAATTATTTTAAAATAATTTTCTTGAGTTGAGAATCTATCAAAAATATCGTTATCTCCACAACACATGAATAAAATTTGCATACACATACACTATCCTAACTAGACTCCACCTATAAAATTACGTTAAATATATTATTATTAATGTAACCAGTTTGATCATCTCTATCAATAATAACATATGACATATCTTATTTTCAAAATTCCATATTTGAATCTCAAAAAGACTTGTACGTAGATATTCTTTAAATGAGCTTACACGATAAAAAAAATTATTTATAT